>LPNX010197942.1:5179-66375 GCA_001517045.1 Pseudotsuga menziesii | reverse complement strand
AAATAAATTTCTTACATGGCTGTGTTGGAAGTGTGCTTTTACTTGATGAATCTACCTCTATTGGTTAGTGTAGGGGTAGATAGATGAATAAGCTCATTTTATGATCACGTAGATCATTTTCAGTTGTTTTTGAATAAGTAGAGAAGGCTGCATGTAAGCTACAGGTGGGATATAGGTTTGCAGGCCAGCAGCAAAAGATCTCTCTTGTGATAAGATTCATTGTATATTTCAAGAGGAAGATAACGTGCTTGCTGATGGCTAGCCTTTCCTTCGTGGTAACCAATTCACAGCAGCTGACTTGACATTGCTACACTAGCTAGTTTTATAAAATCCCAATGGAAGAATTTCCGTCAGAGATGGCTGAATTCACTTTTTCATTAAGAGAGACACTAGCAGGGAAGCATATATTGAAGATGTACAAAACTGAAAAGTACAGGAAAATAGCTACGAAGATGGCAGTGACCTGAGTCTTTGCATTTACACAGTGAGTCATATTAATGAAACATTTTTTGGTCTTACTTAAATTCAAAAATAAACTCCTGGAACCTGGGCTTGTCGACCATATGAGACTTCCATAACAGCAGATGTTACATACGAAGACTAAAGGTAAAGAAGGCATTCAAAGTTTCAAGACCAAGTTGGCTATCTTTTCAACAGCCAGTGAATTCAACATTCAGAAACTCTTCTATTGGCACAAATGGATAAGATGGTTGGAACAGGGTATCCTCTGCACCTGAATCTAGTATTTTTGGGAGAAGATTGGAAACAAGTTTGGCTGAAATAGCAATCAAGGAATGTTACAGTGTGTGAGACATGAAGGAAGCAGCTCGTTGTGTAAATGACCTTAAGGCACCATTGTTTCATCCAACTATGGTGTCACTTTCGATAAAAGATTTCTTTTGGCAGGAAAGTTGTTGAAATTGATCTTCTGGGGAAGCTACTTACATATTTATGCAAGACTGATCCTTTATTGCTAAATGAGGGATAACTGCTAGAAGGGCTGGAGTTTGTAGTATTTTCATTGGAGAATCTCAGTGTTGATGCACCCAAGGATGCATCTAATGATGTGGATGTTTTTATAGAAGACCAGCCATCAGCTCTTTCAAATGGAGCAAAGCCTGTAGTATGGATGAACAAGAAAATGCAATGAAGCTGGTCACAGCAATGAAGGTGAGCTGCAAAAAGATGATGATGATGATGACTTCGCTAGGAAGCTGGGTGGCATCTTCTCCTGATTAGTGACTTGTATTAGAAGATCTGTTGAAAGCTGTTTAGAGATTTATGCTTGTATTGGTAAGCCCATCAGGGAACATGACATTGTTTTGATACAGGTTTGCAGAGCGATCAGTGTTAAAGACTTGATGACTCCATGCCCAATACTAAAGGCTACTGGAACTACTTGTTCTTCAGAACCTCACTAGGAGGATTCCATCCCCGAGTAGGAGCCAGATGTTATCTCCCAAATTGACCACCGTCATTTTGGATGACAGAATGGGTAAAAATCTTTATTTCTATAAGTCATGGCCTTCAAAATTCAAAATCTCAGTTTTCGGCAGTTAACTAAGTCTGTGGAAGTTTACTTAACTGCCGAAACAGGCCAGTTTCATTAGCTAATTTGGTTTGCGAGAATGATTTTAGTTGCCGAAAATGTTTCCATGTGTAAATTTAAAAAAAGATTGTGCTCTGGAAAAATACTACCAGCTATATCCTGACCAGTAAAGCTAAAGGACTAAAAGCAGCAGAATTGTCAAGGAATTGGCAAAAAATAATTATTGCACAGAGCAGTGAATGGAAATTGGAGGAATATTTTTGCTGAAATCGTGTGATATTGCGGGGCAATTTTGACGGCCTTCCCAAACTCCAAATTCAGATCTAGAAGCACCAGTGGATAGCTTATGATCTGTAGATCAAAATCGACTATTCGAACATGCAAAACGGACATCGGACAGTTGAGAAAATTGATTTTTTCCAAAGGCAGTTTTTTTAGGAATTCCACGGGTTTCGGCAGCTTAGGCGAGCTACCACAGCGCTCATTAGCTGCCGAAAAGGCCAGCTTTCGGCAGCTAAAGGCGTTAACAGAAAAAACATTAGCTGCCGAAAGCCTGTTTTGCAATTTTTCTCTAAATTTTCACCCAGATCTCAACCACCAAGCTATTGAAGGAGATCTCCATATCAGCATTTCCTTGATTTTAGGGATCAGTCCCTATCTTTTTGCTTTTAACTGTCAGTTAATGTTTTAGTTAAACTCAACAGATCCATGCTTTTAGGATCTGGAAACTGTTTGTAAAGGCTTTAAAAGCCTAAGAACTCAAAGGAAAAAGGGTTCGAGCTTGGAGAAACTTGGCCTATGTTTTGGTTGCTATTGTAATAAAATCACAGTTTTCTCTTGTTGTTGTAATCAGATTTTGTCATCCACCATTATTCTGCACTCTGTTGAATTAGCTTAGCTTATGCTCATGATTTGATGGAGGAACTTCTTATTGCTTAGTGTAACCCTGCGTTATGTATGTACTTGGTTGTATAAACCCTGCAATCTAATGTATTTGGTTGTCTGAGCAATATTCTGCATTCATTTTCTGTTATTTATCATCTGATTTACAGTTTCTAAGAGCACTGGCTCATTAAACTATTTGGATTAGCAGTCTTTCCATCGTGCCATCTTAGTATCCCCTCGATCCACTTACTGAAAGGTATTGAATTCTTAAGTTACCAGGCATACCTAGCCTATAACCCTAGGTAGTTTCTTGGAGAGCTAACAAGATCTAGTTTGATGGATCCATGGAACTTGGAAACCAAAGGGTCAGTATGATCTCCAGCTAGGGTAAAAGGGGTTTTTACCGTAATATTTTTCAACCAGAAAGACAAAGATAGAATCCTAGAGGTTTGGCCTTACTTCTTTTTCTCAGCAAGGCTCTACCTAAGACCCTGGAAGGAGCGATTCAACCTAGAAACTGAGGACCTAACAGTTGCCCTAGTATGGATCTATTTGGTCATCCTTCCAGGAGAGTACTGGGATATGGAGATCTTGAAAGACATTGGTAATTCAGTAGGTGAATTCATGAAGTTAGCAGAGAAAAACTAAGAACTAGAGGTATATGAATTACGTCAGCATTTTTGTCTATATGGATCTATCTAAGGACCTCTCGGAGGCAGTAAGCTTGAACTGGGAGGACGAGGAGTGGATCCAGCAGAATGACTATGAGCAGCTTCCCTTCCATTGTAGGATTTGTCATGAATATGGTCATTTTGGGAGAAACTTCCCAAAAGGGACCCGGGAGCAGCCAGCCTCAGGCCACAAAGGGGATGATAAATAGGACGATGAGGGATTCACGCAGGTCAAGTACAGAATACAAGGCAAGAAAATTGGGGGGGCCAAACCTTGCAATGATTCCCCAGGTAAAACCCAAAATATCTCCAACCCCTTTCAGATCTTGGTGGAAGAGGACTCAGGGAAAGAGCAGATGGAGGAGCATGTCATGGATAAATATCTGGAAATCGAGATGGATGAGCTCATAAGTGGGACCAAGATAAATAGCTAGACTAATGTCATGGAAGAGGATGAAGCAAAGAAAATAGAATTAGGGGAACTAGATATGGATGCACTTGAAAAGGAATGCAATAAGAAGGGAAAGGGATATGTATCTCGAGATCAACTAGAATTCCTCCAGGAAGCCATCATTTGTTCTAAAGCTCATCAAGCCCTAGTGATCAGTGTAGAGCCTATAAGGGGATCAAGAGGAAGTCTCCATAGGAGGATATGAAAAGAGGGAGAAAGACGAACAAGTAGAGGATCGTAATGATTGGAGTTAAGCTCATTGAATCAAGCCAGTAACCAATGATAAAGGTGGCCTTCTCTAAAGTAAGTAAGGTTACCCAATGAAGATGTTTTCTTGGAATATTAGGGGGTGTAATCACCCGAGGAATATTAAAACCCTGGCTAGGAAGGTTAATAAAGAAAGACCAGATGCTTTATTTATACAAGAGACTAAATGTAGTTTTGAAGCCCTGAAGAAATTAGGACAAAATATCTAGAAAGGCAGTAAGGTCATGGAAAAAAACATAGAAAGTATGGCAGGGGGAATGGATGTCTTATGGAACCTAAGTATTGTTGACCTCTCTAAGTGGCGAGCCAACCATTTCTCAGTGATGTCAGAATTTAAGTCTTTAGGAACAGGGCTCACATGGACCTTGGTCAATGTATACAGGCCTAGTGCTTTCCCTCGAAAGCAGAGCTTCTTACGCCTTCTACACTAACTGAGTGTGTCGGCCTAGGAGGGGAATTGGATCATAGGAGGTGATTTAAACTTGATCACCTCGCTCTGGGAAAAGAAGGGAGGCCAGAGGTTAATAGACAAATACCAAGAAGAATTCTGGGGACTGTTGGCCAACAACCGCCTAGCATATATGGAAACAGGAGATGGGTGGTTTACATGGAATAATAGGATGGGGGAACAACCCTATTTCTTACAGGATTGATAGATTCCTGGTGTAAGAGAACATCATATGAGGGTGTGGGGAAATAAGAGCAAGTGTTCTCCCAGTGGTGGGCTCTGATCATTGGCCAATCAGTCTCAACTCGGGTTGGTCAAATGCCCTCCTAAGAAAACCCTTTCGCTTTGAGCAGTTATGGCTGGAACATAAGGACTTCAGGGGTCTGGTGGAACAATGGTGGAAGAAGTTGGATACTCCTGGGGGGACAAGGATGTACAAATTCTAGTAGAAATTCAAGGCCCTAAAAGAAACGATACGTGCATGGAACAAAGAGGACTTTGGTAACATCTTGGAGGACAAAAAATACTTATCAAGTACATTGACCTCATCGACCAGAAACATATGTAAAGTGGATGGGAGATGGAGATGAAAGAGAAGGAGAAGTATATTTTCAGCCAACTAGATGCAAGAGAAAGGAATGAAGAGATATACTGGAGGCAGAAGTCTAGGGTCAAATGGTTTCATGAAGGAGAGAAAAACTCCAAATTCTTCCACAACTCTGTGGTCCACAATAGACTAGGCTTGAAGATCCATAGAATCAATAGAGTATATGGCTCCCAAGTGGAGACTAGGGGAGAGATCGAGGAAGATCTTACCATCTATTTCGAAGGGATAATGACTGAGGATGGAAATGAGAGGGCTCAGGACATTTCCCAGATCATTGCGCTAGTCATCCCCAGGACTATAACAAGGGAGGAAAATGAGATGCTCAATAAACCTATCTCCATGCAGGAGGTAGAGGAAGTGGTAAGACAGATGTCCCAAGGGAAATCCCCCGGTCCAGATGGCTTCACAACCAACTTATTTCACTTTTTCTGGGATATGATCAACGATGAGGTTTTCGAAATTGTGGAGGAATCAAGAAGCAAGCGAGGGGTGCTCAAAACATTCAATGCAACCTTTTTGTCCTTGATTTAGAAAGGGGAATATGTGGATTCTCCAGGAAAGTTCAGACCTATATCCCTATACAATGTGATCTATAAAATTATATCCAAGGTGATTGTGAATCGATTAAAGCCCCTCCTCTTTGGTTTGATCAGTCCAAAGCAGTCTAGATTTGTCGAGGGCAGACAAGTTCTAGATGGCATCATCATTGTCCATGAGACAATTCACTCTCTACAACAGAAAAAAAGGCTTGGAATGCTCATTAAGATTGACATTTCCAAATCCTACAATAATATTAGCTGGAAATATATGGAGAATATGCTAAGAGCATATGGGTTCAGCATGGAATGGGTGGAATGGGTTATCGCTTTGGTTACTATGCTCTTCTTCTCCATCCTGTTGAATGGATCCTGGACCAATATCTTCAAGCATTTCCATGGGATTAGGAAGGGGAACCATATTTCATCTTTTCTCGTTATCCTTATGGCAGAGGGCCTAAGTAAACTCATCCAAACCTAGGAGAGAGGAGGAGAAATCAGGAGTCTATCCCTTCATGAAGGCATGGAGTAACAAACTCACTAGAAATTTTTGGATGGCACAATGCTTATGGGACACCCTTTACTCCAAGAAGCTCAGGATTTCAAAAAGAGTTTAACGCTCTTTGAAAAAGCATCAGGGATGGAATTCAATGCTGAGAAATCTTAGGTATTCTTCTTAAACACTCCACCCATTATCCAAAGAAATATAGTCGGAATTTTGGATTTTACCAGGGGATCCTTCCCCTCCAAGTATCTTGGAGTTCCATTGGGATTGGGAGCCATCAAGAGCATGTCATGGCAGGATCTATTGGATAGGCTCAGGGGTAGAATCTCAAGCCGTGTCCTCAGGCCCCTTAACGTGCCTTCTAGGATAGTCCTGGTAAAATCAGTCCTCCAAGCTATCTCGGTCTATCTTTTTTTTGTTTTGTCTTCCCCAAAGTCTGTCATAAAGGAGATAAGGAGTATTCAGTGAAATTTTATTTGGGGAGGATGAGAAGCTAAAGCCAAATTCTATCTGGTCAACTAGGAAAAAATTTCTCTTCTAAGAATATAGTAGGTTTGGGCCTTCGCAACCCTAAAGTCATGGGAAAAAACTAGGGTGCCAAAATCTGGTGGAAGTGGTGTGACTATACTTAGGAACAATGGGCTAAGCTTTGGCACATCAAGTATGCTAGGGAAAATACCAAGACCCATATGGTCCGATTTGATGAGGAACCATCAGGATCTCACATTTGGACAAAGCCTCTGACAGGAAGAAATATAGTCCAAGAGCATAGGTTATGGGAGGTTAAGGCAGGGGATGATTCTAAGTTCTTGGATGACTCGTGGAACCAACTCCCTAAAGTAGGTATCAACCCTCATTGGAAGCACATAAGAGCTAAAGGGATCGAGGAAGGCAAGATCAAAGTGTGTCACTAGTGGGAGGTAGGAGCTTAAGGGGATCAACAATGATGGTTGCTTCACGATAGGGTTGATGATCGGATTTTGGACAATGGCCTTCGTTCCTTCAAAGAGGAACTCCACGAAAGGTGCATTCTGCACAAAGATGGGGAGGATACTCTTTAATGGGGATACACACAAAAAGTATCCTTCAGTGTAAAATAAGCCTATGATATCCAAATCAAGGGCCAGGAAGGGTAGGACGAAATCTAGAAGAAATTCTGGGAGCAGTGGGTTCCATAGTTCAGACAGCTTGCCAAACAAGATGTCAGTGTAATTAGATAGATGGAAAGTGATGCGACTAACCATCATGGAGAAGACAGGAGGTGGATGGATCCCTCCATAGATCCAACCACTTCCATTGCGTATCATGCATATGATGATCGTCTTAATTTGGAGAAGTCACCTCTCTCTTAAACTAGGGTACAGAGCTTAGATTTAAAGCAGAAGTAGGACATATTTTCTATGGAATAGAGATTTGGGATTAATTATGGGAATGATGTCTAAATGCGTTTTGGGTACAGGAGAATGTGATCACTGGATATGGGACATTGCAGGCTCGTACAGGACCATTAAGAAAACCATGACACTCCTCCCTATTTATACCGATAAGGCTGTGTGGCATTTCATCTGCAAAGTGTGGAATGAGTCGGTCGGCATGGTATTGATTAGGAATAGCGAGTGCTTTTGGGATTTGCAGAGTAGATTAGTGAGGAATTGGGAGGAGAAGTGAAATATGGCCCCTCCCTATGGCAGTCATGGAAATATGAATGTGGGAGAAGCTTAGGCTTTGAGCCATGACAAAGGAAAGAGGGTAGCCAGGAGGGACAAGGGAACTGCTACCCAGGAGCAACTTCAGGACCAAGCGGTCGATGAGTTTTTTAAAGACCGCATTCGATTGATTACGTGTAAATATATGGAGATGGTGGAAAAGGACCAATGGGAACAGGTAAAAGCCATGCCAATTGAGGAATTCCACTAGGAAGTTGAAGACTAGGTCGAGGACACTGGTTCTGTTGCTAGTTGGGTGTTGGCCAGTGACTGTATGATTATGTTATACTGGGTAATATTTAACCTAGTAACACATGTCTCACTTAACTTGAAGGCTAGGAAGGAAGAGGTGGAGGCCAAGAAGGAATGGGACAAGGAGCCCATAAGGGCATGGAAGGACCATAATGAATACTGTCAAATAATGCACTGAAAGGTTGATCAAATCCCTTCCCACTTGGGAATTTCTGTTTATCGACTTGAGATGGAGCAGCCGACTAAAGGAAGATCCATCTATAATTCCATAGGCCAGGGAGTTAAGAGCACGGGTGGTTCGTTCCCTTAGCATACAGTAGATCCAGTGTAGGCCTCTGGTTTTCCATGTTATGACCCTCTTCCTTAATTCTAGAGGTTTGTCTATGTTATACTGTTGTTTTTGCTCAAATAGTAGTCTATTAATGTCAGTAGCTGGGGATAGGGTAAAAGGTCATATATCTTCTAGATATGGTTTTAATGCTGGGATCGAGATCTGTATTTTTGGGCTCTCCCTTTTTCAGGAAAACAAGGTTTTTGTAGGGGGATAATGACTGTAAATCTGCTTTGAGCTGGGGGTTTGGCTCTGATGTGCCAAGGCATGAGTTTTGGTATCTTCTCTAATCTCTAATTTTGTATTAATACAATCATCTTTATTTACAAAAAAAAACATGTTCAGGATAACAAAGTTTGGCACATATGTTTAAGAAGATTCTTGAGATCAGTCAAAGATAGATGTGAAGTGAAGTGTTCTTTTTGGATTATGGATTCATGAGGATTCCACATGCTTCCCTTTACTTCAACCATTACCCTGTCAGGTTTGGAGGCTAGAAAATCTCCTTTAAAATATTGACAACAAAGGAGAACACATGATGCATGTCAAAACCCCAAATTTTCAAAAAAATTTAAAATTTTGAGATAACATAAAATGCTGAAAAACTGTGGTTCTACTAATAACTAAAGTTTAGCAGTATAAAAACAGTTAAATGATTAGTAATACATAATCTTGATTATGTTAACTCAGCAGTTTTCCTTTTTGTAACATGAACAAGTTTTACTTGCGCATTGTTTTGATTTCAGTCTGTTGATGAGTTTTTCTTTATGAAAAGTAGGTGGAGTCTAACTTTGAAATTCCGGACTTACTTATCATTTATGCTAATGCATAAATATTACTTGTTCTTACAGGTTTTACAAGTATTATTGAATGAATAACGATTTAAAATTCATAAAGTATCCAGCAGTATTTCTATTTGCAATTTAATAAGCTTAGTAAATAAGTTATTGTATTCCACGGGGTATTCACTT
The DNA here is from genome assembly GCA_001517045.1 of Pseudotsuga menziesii. NCBI lineage: Eukaryota > Viridiplantae > Streptophyta > Pinopsida > Pinales > Pinaceae > Pseudotsuga > Pseudotsuga menziesii. Next base: position 57,196 of record LPNX010197942.1, on the reverse strand, counting down.
ATTGAAACCATGCCATAGCGCGTTTGTTCGTGGCATATGAAACAATACCCCTATTTTAAAAAAATATTGGAAAATACCTCCAAAAATCATTTTTTTTAACCCCTTCCCAATATGCCTTCCCAATTTAAAAAAACCCCTATTTTCACTATATATTGCATGTATCCATTTTTACATTTACATTTTTTATACCCCTTTATATTTCTACGTAGTATGTTGACCCTAGCAAAGAAAAATAGCAGTGTCCTTAAGAAAGATCATGGGCAGTGTTGCTCAGAGAAGTTTAAGCAAGGGAAATTAGCTCTACAACTGTGTCAGACACCTTAGGTGATGCGAAAACTAAGAACGTAAGCATCATCCTATTCGGGGACTCTTCTCTAATTTTAGATATAATGCCCCAACCCTTATGGAGAAAAACAGAATTTATGTTTTTTTAAGTTTCATGTTTGGGGTTAAGTTCTTAAACAAGTAAGTCTAAAGCAGTTTGTTCTAAAAGTTTTTCTTTTTAAGTAATTGTCTGCTTAGGAAGAATTGGTGGTTTGTATATATTTTTATTATTCCAAATGAATATTAAGAAACATTTTTTCTTTGGAAAAAAGATTCCAATTTATTAAACACAATTTTTAACCATCTTTTTTCAAAATAAAGTCCATATTTATCACACTAAATACACTTCCTCTCTTTCTTTGAATTAAAATTACCATTTGAATCTTCATATATAGTTTGCCTTGTCTTTGATTTCCTCTTATGTCACATAGACGAATCTCTATCTCCTTTCCTTATGCTTTGCTTCAAGAGGATGATAAAAATTGTCATCCTCATGTCATCCTCATTTTAAATACTTCTTTTTTTATTTAAATTAAAATTGTCATTCTAAATCTTCATGAATGGTTTAGCCTTATCTTTTATTTCCTCTCACACAAATCTCTATCTCCTCTCTTCTTCTATCACACAAATCTATATCTCCTTTCCTCTCCTCTTCTATCACATAGACAAATCTATGTCTCATTTCCTTATGCTATTCTGTGAGAGGATGGTCAAAATTGTCTTAGATTCCATTTGAGGGATGCTCCTACAAAAGTAGCCCTCTTAGTTCATCAAATGTCCAAGGGTCAGCTCTTCCTGATAGACTAGATATTCTTAAAAGAACTTTGAAACACTGGGAAAAATGATTAAGTATATAGAGATAAGATCCTTATTCTTTGTTTATGGTTTGACGTCCACTAACTTAAGAACCAGTCCCTTAAATAATCATGGTTCCATTATAAGTCTTGTACAAGGATTTCAATAATAGTCATATATCAAAGAATCCAACCATATTAGATAAATCCCAAATGCCTTATATGTTGCAAATATGAGAAGCAGTTTGATTATGATGGTCAAGGAGAATTTGCTAAGGGGCATCGATAGTCATGGCTCTTCCAACCCATTTAATTTCCAGAATTTCTCCTTGGGGTTTAACGTCGACCAATCCAAGACAACCATCTTCCTATGGAAGGGACAAAAACAAATTCATTTGTCTCTATTTTTCACTTATCAGTGATCATTGCTCTGTGGCTTTGGAAAAAAATTCTAGGTACTACATGTTGGAAAATATTTAGGCACTAAATGGTACCCTCAACTGAAGTTTTGTTGAGTTCTGAAGTGAGAGTTGAATCATATGTGAAGTGGTCACTAAACAGTTTCCCACCACCAGCAGGTACTAGGGATATCTTGGATCTTCCCTGGTCAGTAAATAGTTACCCACCCCTAGAAGATAATTAAAGGCATTTGTTGCAATGACATAGAATTATGGAGATAAGGGGCATAAAGTGTGGAGTGGGAAATAGATATTTGAAGAGGGATTGCTTGGAAAATTCTATCCTTAACATACACTCTAGTTGAGGCATGTGAGAACAGGGTTCAAACTGCTCGAGTGAAGAAGTTTCCCAATCCTAGCCACTAAAGAATATTAAAAATGAAGTCTTATTCAATCATGTTATAAACCATGTCAAAGTTTTTTTAGAGAAAGAAAATTTTTCCTATTTTCCTTTGCCCACTTAATACTTTTTTTAGTGAGAAGGCTATTCAGAATAAGATAACCTTTCCTAAATCCAATCTATTCAAAGTATTCTTGAAGCTGTTATGTTCAGGATGAAGTATTCTTGAAGCTGTATTTTCGGTTCTGCAGTCAAAACACCCATGGGATAAACCACAACACTACTCACATAGAGGCCAAATCAAGTAGCAAACCTTGTTGAAATTGATAGCTTTTCAAGTTCCAATATGGTATTGCATTGTTTTCGCATGGAATTCTCCACTGCTTTAAGTAAATATAGGCTGATAACTTTAAAATCCAAACTTAGGCTTCCAAAATTGACATCCTTACCATTTTATCACCTGACTTTCTCTTTCATGGTATAATGAAGTTCCTCAATTGAAAGCATTGATAAAATTTGAAGTTAATTGTAGCCAAGGGCCCTTTGGAACATGTTCAGTTAATTTCTCCATGGGGATCATGTTTGAGGCTCAAATGTCTATATAGTTATAATATTAGTTTCGATATCTAAGAAAAGAAATTGCCTTACAATGAGACACAGGAATATACATCACTAAAAATGTAAAAAAACATGTTAATATCCAAGGGAATTACCACAGCTACCTAAGATTCAGCAAAACTTGAAAGGTTAGAAAACCATGCAATGCATGCACCTCGGATTGATCTACATTTTTTCATGTGATTTACTGAGCAAGGCATAGGTATTAGAACATTAGTGAGAAAGGCATAGGTATTAGAAAATTCTTGCATATGCTTTCTGCTTCATTTGTTTTGGTACGAGTACTTATTTGAATGTGAATTAGGGCTTTTCTAGGAAGAGACTGTCACGAATGCAATTCTTTGCTATATTTGCAGTGGCCAGCTTTTTATACTACACACTCCCTGGATACATATTCACAATTCTGACATTTTTCTCATGGGTTTGTTGGATATGGCCACATAATATCACAACTAATCAAATTGGTCCAAGATACAATGGTTTGGGTCTTGGAGCCTTCTCCTTCAATTGGGATGGAATTTCAGCATATCATGGAAGTCCTACTACACTCTTCTTCCACTCTGGCCATGAGGAATGATCAATACCATAGAAAACAATATTCATATTAAAATAAAATTGACTATCTATTATGAGGCATGGCTTGTTTTGTGTAACAGACCATCGATCATAGTACTGCAGTACTACCATTTTAGTATTTAATTTCATTTAAATGTAGTTGCATGTAGCTCTAATAGCTCCTGTAGCAGACTGGAGGAAATATGGTGAGGAATAGATAGTTGCTATGATCCTATCACCACATCATCATTTCTACCAAATGAAGAACCTAGAGAGCAAAGATGAGAATCAGTCTTCCTGTGTCAAAGAGTACTTTCCTAGTATAGAAATTCAATCATGTGTTTTCCAGAAAATGTCAAGTCCATTTCAATCATGCAAACATTTATTAAATGTGGGTTTCTGTTGAGACCTGTTCTCACCATGTTTCCATGCCAAAGGCATGAGAACTTACAAAATAGCTCATGATGAGGAATATACAGCTTCCTCCATTGTTAGGGCTTGGAGATCTCTTACAAACTAGAGCACATTTTTGTTGCACAAACCCCATAGCTATGGCATTCCCTTTTGTACCAAATTCAAGCATTAGTATTTAGTGCTTATTCAAAATGAATTCAACCCACAAACATTCTTGAAGAAGAAAATCCAACAACCATGGATGCAAAAAGTCTATACAACTACACCTTAATTTACTTTTGAGGTATGACCATCTCTCCACTATACAACTAGCTGACTGCCATGGTGGACAAAGATCGATTTTAGGACTTAATTCTCTGGGTTACACAAAAGGTGAATAGCCAATGTAGCATATAACAATGAATATATCATGGTCATTACAATATACCTACAATCATAGAAGGTCGTGAGATACCATAACCAATACTCGATTTCAATAGGATCAATACTTAATAACAACTGTAAGGACAAGAAAACAATATCTTCAACAAATCATGGTTTACTCACAGTATAACATATAAATCCATGCTAAAATAATGTCCAAATATCCACAAAAGGTCTGAGCCTAAACATCCTTACAAAAGCATTAATGCATCTAAAAACAAATATAAAACCTAATTCCTGCTGGATCTAGTGAAAAAAACATAAATAATAACCAGATTCAACAAGCTAGGCATCTTTGAGGGTACATTAAGTTCTATCAAAAATAGATCAAGCTACCTCTGGGAATTACCAATCCCTCTGGTGCACATTTACAACTAATGTAAAGAAGGTTCAGTTTACTCAACATAAACTAAGATCTCTATGGAAATCGAGTCTTCCTTTGTATAAAGTGTACACCTATTAGTCTCAAAATCATAAAGAAAGAAATCTATGGGAATGAGGAATCACTAGGAGTGCTAAAATCTAATGGGAATTTATATACTCTAAAAATTGCAGAGCAACTCCTTGGATCTGCACGATACATGATAGAGCTAAAATGCAACACATAAACCAAGGTGACTCCAGAGTTGGTGAATATTTCCATATGATATCCTTTCAATGGCTGGAACTATTCATTTTGAAAGGTATGCAAAACAATGGCATTCAGTATAGCATTTTGCTAAGTAGTCCAGACTCCAGAACTAGTGGTTTTGTAAATGCCAAACTGACATCCAATAGAAAGGAATTTAACCTTATTTTTTGACAGTAAAATCATTAGACCTGTCCAACATATGTTATTACCTTCCTGTGAGAAGTCCATGGCCATGAAGCGAAAACAACTGCCAAAGTTTAGCTGGACATTTATGAGGCCTAAAAAATGGAGCACAGTTTCCTGGGTCTTCCAATGTATTAGATACGATAAGATAAGATTCAATAAACAAAGCAAGGTACTACTGACATTAAAAATAGATTCAATAAACAATGTAAGGTACTACTGAGGGTATTTATTCTTTAATTAGCTTAGGATAACAGACATAGTGATATAAAGAGAATACATGCATCCCATGATGATCAACTTGTGACATCCTTTGAGGCCAAAAAACACAAATGTCTGTAATGTCATGACAAAAGAAGCTACTTACTATTTCGTTCAAGTACTTTGGATCAAATAGTATCATCAATGCCAACATTGGATCCTAACAAACATAATCTAACCTATATTCAATGGAAAAAATCATTTCACCAATCAAACATTTAATATTAGCTATCTGTAGTTAGATTGGTTCTCCCACGAAATGAAGGAGCTTTCAAAAGAACTTGTGTAATTACTGTCACTCACGAGACAACTAGATTATTTTCTACCATAGGAACCTAATCCTGATGACCACAAGGAATTTCAATGATGGCACAAAGACTATACAGTATAAAAGTGTAGACGAGAGAAAGAGAAGTTCTGAAAATAGTATATGCTATAGACCCAATCAATTTTATTTCAGGCTAATCTTCCAAGTTACTTAAACCTGAAGGAGACAAGTTGTATGAGTTATCATACTTCAAAAAATGGAACTCTGAGAAACACACACCCGTTTTGCTTAGAAGTACCAATAGATAATATATTTATAGGAGTTAAAACTAACTAGTGTACATCTACTTTAAATTTATTCAAGATCATTGTGATGATGCAAGAAATCTAAATAGGCAAGAGTTCAAAAATGTAATTGGCTCCCAACCACCTAAGTTTTATTCATCAAATTCAGATTAAGAAGGAAAAATAATGGTGAACACAGGCTTGGTAGAATAACACCAATAATTTTCATTATAGTATTCTGCAATCACTCAAATTTAGACAAAAGTTTATGCCATGCTCCAGTATCACAAGCTAAACTCTCACCTATGACTATTTGTGTGTCCCAATTTAAATTCATTTATGGTTGTAAACCTCAACCATGACACATAATTAGAAAAATATATCCAAAATTTGTTATATGACTATCTTCCAAATTGACAAACATGGCTTTGCCTGGTTCAAGAATGGTATGTTTGTGAAGCCATATTCCCTATCAGCTAACTCAAATTTGAGATAGATATAAATAGAAAAAGAGATTTAACTACATGAAAAATGTGGACACAAATCAATTCAATCCCAGCTGCATGATTCATTTTTCCATAAGCCCAGCAATCTAGAAATTTGTCAACCTGAGGAAATATGAATACACAGTAAACAGTGCAACAAACCAATCGGACGTGAACATGAAAGTAGGTCTTCACCACTTGGCCTAAACCCTCTTTCCTACATCATGCCTTGGAGAACAAAACCAAACCCTAGAAGGATTATCAAATGGGCTCAAATTTAACAACAACACTAACATCAAATATCTATGAGCTAGAAGACACAAGAAAAACATCACAGAACAAAAATCAGCACAATGTTTAAACAAATCTAACTGGAAACCAAAAAACCAGTTACCCTCTACAAGAATCAATAAAACCCTAAAATATCTTTTCAAATAATGCTGCAAAACCACTTACCAACTTAAACAGCACTTCCTTAAAACCTAAGATCAGAAACCCAATTAATGTAAGATCAAATAAATAATACGTTCAGTTAAACAACACACAATCACACATCAAATTTTACTGTCAAACTATTTTCTCCAAAATCAAAATCTGCTCTCAACCAAATTCCCCAGCACTCTTCAATTTTTCTGCTGAAACCAACACTCTACAATCTTTCTACTAGAACCTACTCTCAAATCTTAGTACATTTACTCAAAGTCAATAGAACAATTTACAATCATGATCAGCTATGATACATATAATTACAAAATTCCAATCTTTCTAGACTCAAAAATTTTCCAAAACAGCCATGATACATAAATTTACAAAATTTCAATCTTTCCAGATTCAAAACTATTCCAAAATGCACAATAGGTATGATACATATTTGACAAAACCCAACACAAACACTGCATATAATTGAAAATAAGCCCCATGCAGATAAAATCATGAACAAAACATAAAATCATTCACTGCACACTGTCAGGAGATGTCTTTTACCATAAAGCAAACATTTTCTTGTAAAAGATAATTTCGTATTCTTCGAATGAAGAAAATACATTTGGGTTTTTACAGGGAGGAAATATAATCCAATTGAACAGGAGACATGCATAGGATATTTGTCACTTCTGTTCCTAAATCATTTATACACTGCTTTATATTGTAGAAGATGGTTTCATATTCACTAGATGAGGAAAATTCATTTGGAATTTTACAGAAGAAAATATAGTCAAAATGAACAAGGAAATCTGGCATTTCCCATTTGTTTGGAACACATCAAAACCTGCCTCCAACTATTCACAAAACATTTACTGCATAATGCAATAGGATGTCTTGACATGTAAAATTTTCTTATTGGAAAATATATCCAAAAATGTTCACTGAATGAAGAAAATTCATTTGGGCTTTTACAAATTAAATATAATCCAATTGAATAGGGCTTCCAACTTGTTTGGGACACATATCAACACCTGACTAGTTCTACCCTCGTAAACAATCATTCTCATCTGTTGATCAAATAGCAAAAAGTTCTACATTCACTAAAGAAATGTGGACATGCATAGGAAATATGGCACTTCTGTTCATAAATCATTTATACACTGCTATGTATAGTAGAAGATGGTTTCATATTCACTGAATGAGGAAAATTCATTTGGGATTTTACATAAGAAAATATAGTCAAAATGAACAAGGAAAACTGGCATTTCCCATTTGTTTGGAACATATCAGAACCTACCTCCTACTGTTCACAAAACATTTACTGCATATTGCAATTTAGGATGTCTTGAGATGTAAAATTTTCTTTGTAGAAGATATATTCAGAGATGTTCACTGAATGAAGAAAATTCATTTGGGATTTTTACAGAGAAATATAATCCAATTGAACAGGGCATTTGGCATTTCCAACTTGTCTGGGACACATAAACATTTGACTAGTTCTACTCTCATAAAGAATCTCTCTCATCTGTTGATCAAATAGCAAAAAATTTTAAATTCACTAAAGAAATGTGTCACAACCTCTATCATCCTCCACTCGGCTTTTGTTTCCTTTTTGTAAAGTTGAAGAGAATGGTCATACTGAAAGTTAATTTGGCCAAGTGCAGAAAAGAAAAAGCATGACATGACTATAAGTTCTACATTTACTCAAGAAATGTGACACCAAATACTCTATCAGTGTAGACACCCATATTTTCTTTCTTTATTGTCAACTTGTTTGGGACACATATCAACACTTGACTAGTTCTACCCTCATAAACAATCTTTCTCATATGTTGATCAAATAGCAAAAAGTTCTACATGATGTAATCCAATGGCCAACCTTCAAACTCAAACCGATATACATAGTGTTTCCACAGGCCTTAATTTTACTGTAGAATCCTTGATATCCATCTTCATAATGAGGCCACTGTTATCAGTTGAATCTTTCTTTTAATTTTTACCCAAGCCAAGGTAATACAGAAAGAGGTGCTAATTTCATTATAGAAGAAATTGCAAATAATATGTTGCTTTAGAATGTGTATTAAATCCCCAATAATCCATGTCAGAGGAATTAAGAGAGCCTTCTCCCTTAAATATTTGGTCCACCCATTACATCCCTAGGTTGTAATAAGACTATTAAAGATAGTCTCTACTTGAGGAACCTAGTTTTCCATTTCCTCCTTCCAACCCATGAGGCTAATAGAAGAATGGATTGATTGTGGGTGACAACTTAAAAAATTGGATGAAAAGAAGTGAGTAAAACAATTTCAAAACACTTCCTCTCTTTAACACATGGGGTATATGGTTAGAATTGAATGCAAACATTCTTCAAGACATGGAAGTGCCTTATTTATAATGTGCATCACAAATCATAACAATTAATAAGAACACTAAATTTCCAGTCATGCATATAAAACAAAGAAAATTGGAAGAACCAGTTATCAAGAAGAGGGGCACTTTGTGTTATTTCAATAAATATAACTAGATACACCAAGAGATACGTTGAGAAAAAAATATTGTTTTTATGTATGATTCTTATTATTTTCAATTGAAAGCAAGCCTAGGGGCCTGGGAAGGGGGGGAGGGTCTCTAACAACAACTCTAAATTTATGCCACTAAAACTCAACACAGTAGCAAAGTCTCTATAAAAATATATATTACTGGACTACAATGCTGGATTGCAAGTGGAGTTTCAAGACATATTCCAACCAAGGATTACAGTGGTAATTAATGGAACTTAAAGCAAAGCAAATTTTCTAACCTTAGGAATTGTCTAAAATTGAACAAATATTTTTATGTCAATCTAATAAGTGCATTGAGAAGACACCAATCTTGCAATGCATGTATAAATTTCTATAGGTGAAAGACTGTATAATAATTTTTATGAATTTATGATTGATATTTTTATACAAGACACACTCTCTTTGTATCCGGTATGGTTGTGGTGGTTATCCTAAAGAGTACATATTGTTGGTAAATTACAACACTAATAAATCATTTATGGGTTCGTTGGTTTTCTATATAGGTTATAGTGTTGTGCAATAGCATGCCACAATCATATATCCTCATTTCTTCAAATGTGGTGTAGTGGAAATTATTACTTCAGTGATTTTTTCAGACTGTTTGATCCACCCTACTAAGTCTCCGACCAATGGAAACAAAAGAATGATACCTATGCTCAACCACTCCAATTATGATTTTCGCAATTCTTATGGTTAGCAATGATAGGGAGTACTCAGGGTTCCAATAGAATATGTACAATAAACTGTCATATGTACCTACTCACCAAGATTGCACTGTTGCAAGAATATATGGTCATATTTCACATACTTAGTCCAATATTGTTTGTATTTTGCAATTCCAATTTCAAGTCGTGGTTTCATGTTTCCATTGTAATGTATCAGTGCTGCCTTCGCAATATATGTCCGACTAACACTAGGATTATAACCAAGGCCTAGAACATGCCAAGAATTATCTAGTGCATAATAAAGGTTGTAAAAGGTGATCAACACAAGTGGTAGGCTACCCAGTTTCCACAGCTATCTGTCCTTGTTCTAAGATAAAAAGCATCACACAATAGTCATTTTTAGACAAAACCAAATGCTAATGTCACTTCATTGCAGAAACCACAAATAAAGCACCAGGAAACCAAAAGCAAAATGTTAATGTATACTTACATGTACATGTGTTTCCCCTTTATTCTATTGTACAAACAACATTGAAGCTCAACACCTTCAGGCCTATCCAGTGGCAACAGTTAAGACTATTTAGGCTACTTTGGGGACCAAAAGAGGATTTCCCACTACTGCCACAGGAGAGGCCCAAAAATCAGATTTGTTGCAGTTGGGTAGAACAGACCGATCCCCATTCCTTGCAGCTTGTTGGATTCTGGAAAATGCTAGACTAGCTTCAGTGGACCTAGCAATACTATGTGTAGGAATATTGAAATAAGAGCTTGAATTAGTAGCAGGATTAAGGTCATTTTGATGGTGATCCAAGGCAATTGGTAGGGAACTTGCATAGGGTGTAGCAGACATGGATGGCTCATTTTGTGTGTTGAAGACGGGTTGTTCTATAGCTATAGTTCTCTTGCCCTCTTATTCTTTCTGCAACCCCCACCAACAGGTATAGTCCTCATATTTCCTCCTTTGGTCCAGTACCTTCTGCAGGTCTTGCAGAAATGACGAGGTTGTGATAAACTATAGTTGTTGTAGTAGCAGAACTTGGTGTTGGTGGACTCACATCTAGGGCTTGTTTAGGCTGAGGTTTCATCCTTCTCTCAAACAATGGACATGAACATGAAAGTAGGTCTTCACCACTTGGCCTAAAACCTCTTTCCTGCATCATGCCCTGGAGAACAAAACCAAACCCCAAAAGGATTATCAATTGGGATCAAATTTAACAACAGCACTAACATCAAATATCTATGAGCTAGAAGACACAAGAAAAATATATCACTGAAGAAAAATCAGCACAATGTTTAAACAAATCTAACTAGAAACCAAAAAACTAGTTACCCTCTACAAGACTCAATAAAACCCTAAAATATCTTTTTAAATAATGCTACAAAACCACTTACCAACTTAAACAGCACTTCCTTAAAACCTAAGATCAGAAACCCAATTAATGTAAGATCAAATAAATAATAGGTTTAGTTAAAAATCACACCATCACACATCAAATTTTATTGTCAAACTATTTTCTCCAAAATCAAAATCTGCTCTCAACCAAATTCCTCAGCACTCTTCAATTTTTCTACTAAAACCAGCACTCTACAAATTTTCTGCTAGAACTTACTCTCAAATCTTAGTACATGTACTCAAATTAAATAGAACAATTTACTATCATGATCAGCTATGATACATATACTTACAAAACTCCAATCTTTCCAGACTCAAAACTATTCCAAAAAAGCCATGATACATAAATTTACAAAATTTCAATCTTTCCAGATTCAAAACTATTCCAAAATGCACAATAGGTATGATACATATTTGACAAAAGCCAACACAAACACAGAATATAATTGAAAATAAGCCCCACACAGACAAAATCATAAGCAAAATTACAATCAAAAACCAGATAAACAATCATTATAGCATGTACGTGTATATACATGTGGCCAATCGGTGGAATCCATGCAGATTTGAACAGGGTTGAGCATCATTGTTCTGTAAAACAAGTACTCTAAACTCACCTACTTCTCCATAGCCACACTACTGCAAATTATGATCAACAAATACCAGCCTTATAATCTCATATAAAGACCACTCAAAACACAGAAATTGCAGAGGAAAAGAACAAAAGAAATGATGGAGGTGGCTGGGGTGGAACCCATGACCGTTGAGAAGCAGCAGTAAAGACAATGCGAGGAAGCCCCATGTATACAAAATCATGAACAAAAATACAAGCAAAAACCAAATAAACAATCATTCTAACATGTACATGTATATACCTATGGCCAATCGATGGAATCCATGCAGATTTGAATAGGGCTGAGCATCATTGTTCTATAAACCAAGTACTCTAAACTCACCTACTTCTCCATAGCCACACTACTAAAAATTATGATCAACAAATACAATCCTTCTAATCTCATATAAAGACCACTCAGAACATAGAAATTGCAGAGGAAAATAACAAAAGAAATGATGGAGGCAGCTGGGGTGGAACCCGTGACCGTTGAGCAGTAGCAGCAAAGACAATGCAAGGGCGATAATTGGTGGTGTGAAAGAATAAGAATGATATGCAGTGGATCTCCAACATTGCTATGCACCAGAGAAACTCAGTAGCATACGCAGGGTGCATGCAATCTTATGGTGAAGCATTGGTGGTGAAGGGCGCGGGTAGAAATTTGGAATAAAATAACTCCAAACATATTGGATATTTATATAGTTTAAAAAAAACTCTTATTACCCCTAATATACCACCAATATATTGACTTTTAATTTTTAATTTTTAACCACCCCAATATGAACGGACGTGATATCATATTGGTCCCTAGGTGACGCCCTCGTGCTGTATTCCAAACAACTTCCGTGAGGTAAAACAATTTGTTTTTCTTCAGTTGTTCTTGTAAACGAAGTTTAGATGGTTGAGTTTCTTTTCTTATTGTACGTAGCAACAATAAAATACTATCTTTGGCTCTGACTTGTCATTTTAGTTGCTTGATAACTTCTACTTTAATATTCCCATCTTATTGTTTCTATAATACATTTCTTGCATTAAGTTACTGTCTACAACAGTTTCCAAGGTTGATGTTTTATTTTTTATTTTTTTTAAAGTCAACTTTCTATCTTGTGCTAACCCCAGTATTTTGGTATAAGCATAAAACCATTCTACCAAATGTACTTAGGGTTGAGTTGAGAAACAACCAAATTCTATTAACATCTTATCGATCTAAACTATGTAAAAGAATTCATAAAAGTGTTCTTATAATACACTTTGACAACTTCATAGTTTTCTACCATTTGATTTGATAGTTTATATAAGACTCATAAACATGCATAAACTATTTTGTTTATTAAACATACAAGTTTTTAACAACGTTGATCTTGCAAAGTGTTCATGAATCTACTCAATACGATGCTATGCAATGTTATCAACTTGAACGTTGTTGAAAGGGTGTAATAATGCATACACCACAATGTAATAGAAATTATAATTATTAGATAGTTTTTACACAATTTAACTAGACTTTTCATATGATAAACGATCACCATACTTGGCTAGAATTATCATTGGTAAAACTTAGTTAATAACATTCTCACATAATAATAATGTCATTACTATATACTTCGATGAGTTACAACCACTCAAAAAAGGGGTAATACATATATGTACCTATATTAAACATACCACTACGATGTTCTACTATCATAATATATAGAATTCTTTACCAAGTTTCAAGCAAGGATTTTCGGGTTAAGAGACTATAAGATTATAAACCTTGTGTTAGGTCAACGTTAATTTAACGTTGCATCTCCATTCCAATGATGAGATATCCACTATACGCTTAAGCAAATATTTTAAGACATGATATCAAGGCATACAATATAGTTTATATGCCGTTCATTAAAATCATTTGATAAAATAATTGGTTATCATTTGGTTGCAGGTAAACAATGGAGAGTCGACCCACTGCATGATTTTTATAATTGCGGCCACATGGTATTCTCTTAGCCATGCACTGGTCGTATATAAATCAATCAACCCTGCTTATTCTTGTTCCGCCTTTTGCGTTGTCCCTTCGGGCTACTCTGTAAACTCCCATGGCAGTTGTGAGTGAACATCAGTTATCAGTGGCTCCAACGTCTGTGTTTGTTGTGATATGATTTCTTTGACCTCGGTTATGTTGCCAACTTCCCCCATGGTTTCTTTTACTTTGTCAGGATTCATTTTTCTCCTTGCAGTTGGATTTATGGCCCGCCTTTAGCTCCCTTTTTCCCTTCTATTGTGGTCTGTCACTGTGTGAAAACTTGAGCCTTACTTGGCTGTTTGTTAAGCTCCTTTGTCGTAGGGTTTTTGAGTTTTTTTTTTCTCACCTTGCTTATTCGTGACAGCTCCAACTTCATGGTTGTTAATTACTTCGTGGTCGTTGCCTAGGTTAGCTTTTGACACTGCTATCAGTGTGGTTTGTACAAGAGCCCCATCATCCCTGTCACCTGCAAGTATGAGGGTTTGGCTCCTCTTAACACTGGTTGCGGTGCTATTATTCCTTTGTGGCTCCATCATCTTTACTTCTAGCTGAGGTAAATTATTTAAATTTAAAACCAGTAATGGTTTATTGTTTCCATTCTGTACATAATTTTTTTTGTTTTAATAAAACTCTGGTTTTTAATTTGTAGGGATAGTTCACCTCCACATTTGACAGTAGCACTCCTTGAATGGCCCAACGTTCATTCTACGGTAAGCTCTGATTTCAAAATATGGTTCTCCCTTCTTGTTTATACCTTTGCAGTTGCAAGAATTTATGGCCATTTCGTTCTGAGTCTTGGGTTGTTGTTCTTCATTCAATAGTTTTTTTGTTTTTGATTTTAACCCTTGCTTTCAGCAGGGTGACTCCGGCTCAACGCCGTAACTTGTAATGCTCTCCTCTTGTGTTAAATAAGAATTTACATTGTTGTAATATTAAGTTTGTTAATACTTGTTTATAAAACACTCCATGTCACGATATGGGTGCTCGACTCTTAGCTGGTTTTTGTACTCTGTTTAAGTTTTTGAATTCAGCCTTCGAGCCTGTTAAAGTAATGAAAATGTATTTTAAGACAATTTGCCTTTAAGCTTAGACTCGCTTCCTCCTTTTACTAACTGGTCTCTTTGTGTAAATAAAATAAATTTCTCTTTTAATTCTTTTTATGATATAAGTTAAATAGTTACCCTAAGTTGCGATTATAATTGTTTCGTAGAGTAATTGGTACTGAATATTTGTTTTGCTTAGAATATGAGCTAGGGTTTTTACCCTATTTGACTTGTAAGATAATAATTTTTACTATTATTAATTGCATTAGGTTAATGTTGATAAATTCAAGACTGTTCCAGTCATGGTATCTATTTTTATTGGTTCATAAGTTTTCAAGCTAGGGTTTCCTGAGTGCAACCTCTGTTTTTAAATTATTCATTTAGTTTGTTTAAGTGGGTTCTTATTTGTAAACAAATATTGTTTAAGTCGATACTGTTATCTGTCTATACTATAATTTATTGAATTTGTATCTGTACATATACTTTATTTATAAAGACTGTAATCAGTCTACAATCGTTTGGTTTATTCAGTAATATTATTTATAATAGTGGAATCATAGCGTAACTATTTTTCTTTTATATTACAAGAAAATAATAAAGGTTTCAACCCTGTAGACACTCTTATACATGTATAATCTATTTGTGAAAGTTATGGAACAATTCTGTGTATAAATAATCATTTATTTAAATGTTATTTATTATCATATTTTAGTTGTTTTTATTTAATACAATACAAATAGGGTTTATTAAGTGCCTTGATAAAAGGTACACAAACGTTTTGTTCTTTAGAATTTTAGTTACGATAGTAATACCCTACTTGAATTTTGAATATTTGTAAACATAGATAGTTATTATCATTAGTACATAAACTAAGTAATTCTGGTTTTAAATCTTTACTTAGCATATTATAATAAAATGGTTTGACTGAGTTATTCCTACTGCCCCTATTACAGGTTAATAATATACACACAAGTAAAAATATATATACATATATATATATATATAGTGTAACATGATTTACCCTTCTGCATAATTTGATTTCAGTAACAACATAATGTACTGTGTAAAGAATAACATATTATCTACTTTAGTAACTTATTAATATGATAAACCTGCTACCTGTAATAAGTTATGGCTATTCCTTTTCTAGCATTCTTACATTAACAAGCTAAATAATCCATAGATATAAATAAACAGGTTATTGTTCTTTTCTGTTAACAATCTACACATAGAAATAAGTTACTCTGATATTATGAAATGCATAATACATTTATTCATTTGAAATCCTATCTTATCCTTCATCTATTCTAAATACATTGCATGTGCTGGAGTACGGTCTGGTTCTTCCAGATGTGGAAAAAGACAGGTTAATATTATTTTTCATCAATTTCAGATTCAGTTTTTCAATAACTAAAAGATTACTAACTCTAACAGTTCACAACTAAACATTTAACATTCATTAAGCAATCAGTCTCACATTTAACCATCTAACACAATAAAACAAAAAGACTGTAGAACTTGATTAAGTTGAACAACAACAGCGTTAGGAGGCCGTTCCTCCCTACCAACTCCTCAAACAACGTCTCTTCAGGACCCCCGAGCCTATTCCTGGTATCCTTGGCTAAGAATTGGTGGAGCACGCAAACAATAGACTAGTCCAATGACTTAGTACTGATTCTGCACTCAACAGTAAGATCCTTCAGCTGAAAAGCTACACTAGATCACTCAGCAGTTTAACCCCTCAAACACTTTTCAAAAATTCCCTTGCCATTGAAGTCTCTGAAGTTCATTCACCTGAATGATCACTTCCCTAGAATGAGCAGCCTCAACTCTCTTCAATGGGCATTTTTATAAAGATTTCCTAGGTCTTTTGGGTCAGTTGTCATTAATTGAGCCACCTGCTCTGATCCCACTTTCTTGGGGGATCATGACCCCAAATGTAGGGAGGTTTCCACCTGCATAAGTTGGAAGTGTTTGAGGATGCTGCCACTTGTCTATTTTCTCTCCACCCAGTCTCCTCCACCAACTTGACCAGTAAACACTCTTTTAATAGCTCTCCTAAGCTGTTGTCTCCACTTTTATTTATTTATAATTAAAATATTCAGAATTACATTCAATATCATTGACTCCACTGAGTCATTATTTACAACTTAGCATAAAATTTAACATAATGTCTTGAAATAAAATCAAATAAGATAATATTATTTTTGCAAAATTGGGGCATGTGACAATGCAACCTTTTGAACAAAAGGAAGGTAATAGTATTGTCTCTTCTCTTTTTTATGTATTTTTTATTTTAAGTGCAAGCTTTAGTTTAAATGTCTAAAATGACAATAGAATAAATGTGTGGAAGAATATCACTGATATTTTTGATGTTGTTGTTGGTAACTCGTTGGCATGGAGCATAGTGAATGGTCTCAGCATAAAAGTGGGAGTGTATCTTTTTATGCAAGGAAATGAAATTTTTAACTTTTTTTAATATCTGGTTGAAGCTCTCAGAGATAGAGATATTTTGGTTTTAGCACAACTTGGAGAGAAAGGTAGTGGTAATGATGATAGTCAAATTTGGCTTCACGCAGAGGATTTAGGCCTTTAACATGAACTTGGTAATGAATGGGGACACTTCATTATGGCCTTACAACATTTTGGATTATGTTTATCAAGTGAGGATGATTTCATTTTTATTAGGATTTAATGAGAATTACAATATAATAATTTGCAAAAGAAATAAAATAGACAAGCGATCATTGAAGATAGACACACAATGTTTATGTGGAAAACTTAAAACTGGGAAAAACCACTATAATAGATCTATTGTCTCCCTTAACCTAAAATGACTAATCTGGGCTAAGTGAGCTCACCTGCTCACCTTCAAGACAAATACATGGACCCAAAAACCCCACGCTCACCTAAGCTTTTGACTCATTCTTGAGTCAAGGTTAACCCTAAAATTTTCATTATCATGGAATGAAAAGACTAGGTAGGTAATTTCCAAATTAGTTTATGAATCTATTTCCTTTTTCTCTTTGCAAGATGAGAAAACATGATAGTACAATCTTTTGTGGAAATGAAATTGTACTCACAAAATCAAATTGTTCATTTGACTAGCTTTAGAAAATAAAGTGGTTACTTGGGAGAATTATATCAAAAGGAAAGGGAAACATCCTAATATATGTGTTACTTGTTTAAGGGAATCTAAATCTATTGACCGTATTTTACCTCAGTGTGAATTTCCAAAAAAACATTGAAGGGAAATGAAGAAAGGATTTAATATATCTTTGAATTGGGTGACTTGTTCCTTTAAATATAATTCACAATCCTGGATAAATTCTTCTCTTTAAGTGGAGAGATCTTCAATGTTATGCGAGATAGGGTTTTTGGATGCACATAAATTTAGTATTGTTTGAAAACAAGCAATAAAATATTGTTATATTTTTTTTAAACATTAATGGTGCATATAAGGAGATGTAAAAAGAGGATGAACTAAATGTTGGTAGACTAGTTTCAACTCCTATCTTGCCAAATTTTCTTATTGGGTTCTTTGAAGGTGCTTTGCAAAAGGACCTAGGTAAATGTGGAGCATTGATGTTACTAAAATTTGATGAGGACCGTTCCTTTAAAATACGGATGGGTTGTGGACTAGGCACGAATACTATACCTAAGTTATTGGATTTATGAAATCCTTTATTCTTTTCCACTACTAAAAATATCTCCCATCTTCACATTTTTGGGTAATCATTGATTGGGTAAAATTTGGAAACTACATTCTGTTAAGGTGTGTATGGATTAGTCTTCTACCTTTCTATACCGCAATTCTTATAGAATTCCTTGAATTCATTCCTATAGAAATATCCCCCATTATCTGTCCTCAACCCCTTTATTTTCTTTTCTGTTTGATTCTCTACAAGAGGATGCCTTAAGTTCTCAAAAAAATTTATCAAATACATCCGAATTATTTTGAAGGAAATAAATCCATTTATTCCTTGAGAAATCATCTATAACTAAAATATAATGCAAATATTTTTCTAATGATGGAACATGAATAGCTCCTAACACATCACTATGTATTAAATCTAGAATTTCATTTTCTCTTGTAGCACCATATGCAAATCTTACTTGGTTCTTGTTTTCCATATATTCAATGTTCACATAAATAAAATTTTGGAGAGAAATAAGTCGCTCCTTCAACAATATCTTTACCTTGAAATGCTTGAAGACCCTTTTCTTTGATATGGCCCAGTCCTTAATGCCAAAGCATTGGCTTTCCTGCTGATGCAGTCGTGATTCTATCATCTTTATCTCTTCCCTCAGGCACAACAGAAGTGTTACATTCATCAACGATGGTGCTTCCCAATAGTATGCATAGTTTTCCATATCAAAATTCCTTCATCAATACCATTAATATTCAAACCATTTTGCAACCACCATCTCCACACATAGTATTTACACCTGTAACATCCATATTTTCAACAGATATCAATTTTCTCACTAGATTTGGAATGTGTAGCACTCTAGGTAGAGCTTTAATCCTTCCATCCTTGAGTATCAACTTGACTCTACCATTCCCAATGATACTAGATGGTGAATAATCTCCCAAGTACATATCTCCTCCATTGTACTTTTCATATTCACAAAACCACTCCCTATGAGGGGTCATATGACATGACGCTCTCAAGTAAGAGTACTGTCTGCATTGTAGTTCTTGACCACATACAAAATGTCGTCCCTCATCAAAGAACATCCTTACCATTGAGGTTAGGACCACTCCAAAGTGAATGTTATACTATGGCATTCATGAGGACTCATCATAGAGCATCCATACGACTAAGGTTAGGACCACTCCTAAGCGAGTGTTATTCTATGGTATCTACATATGAATGTACGCATACTCTCCATACAAGAGTATTATCTACAGAGCATATCTCAACTACATACAAAATGTCAGTCCTGTCATCCATGTGGACTCGTTGTAGAGCATCCTTACCTATGAGGTTAGGACCACTCCTATGCGAGTGTTATTCTACGGTATCCAAAACTGCATGTGGGTACACTCCATGCGAATGTAACATCTACAGGTCCATAGAGTGTTATACCTAGCATCCTCAAGAGAGAATATTATTGTCCACAAGTGAATGTGGGTACTCTCCATGCAAGAGTATTATCTACAGGGCCATGCTTAGCTAGTAAGGACCACTCTCATGAACATAGTGTTATACTTTCCATCCTTAAGATAGGATACTATCATCCACAAGTAAATGTCGGACCTTGCCAGCATCTTTCGGCGCACTTGTCCTCTTTCATGTTGGAGAATCATTGTCATCCCATCATCGATGCCAGTCTCATCATCACTCCCATTTTCTTGGAGGATCCATATTACCAACCTTCTCCCTCTTTGTTTGAGGAGAGTTCATATATTTGACCTTCTCTTCCTTTCTAAGGAGAATCCATATCTTCAACATGTTCCTCCTTTCCCAAGAGATTCCATATATTTGAATTGTTCTTCTTTTTTGAAGAGAGTCTATATCTTCAACCTGTTTATCCTTTTCGAGAAGGTTCCATATATTCATTGTTCCTCCTTGCGAGGAAAGTTTGTCTCATCATCATGGTTCCTCCTTGCAAGGAAAGTCTGTCTCATCATCATGGTTCCTCCTTGAGAGGAAAGTCTGTAGTATCATCATCATTGTTCCTCCTTGTGAGGAAAGTATTTTATAACTACACCAATCTTGTCACTGAAGCTTGGTTAACACATCAACAAGTTTCTCATCAGTACTCACATATTGTAGTTTTATATCTCATTTCAGTACCATATCTTATAGGATTCTCTATCATTTTTTTTAAACTCTGGTTGTCACAAAGAATCACTATGGTATCCAAATCCATGTCCAATAGTCCTAACATCACTTTTCCTGAATCCATATGGCTTCCCAAATAGTGAATCAAGTTTCTATGTATTCTTCTTCAGTTGTGTTGAGAGAAGCACTAGACTATTTCTTACAAAACCATGAGATCATGGTGGATCCTAGACAATAACATCCACATGAGGTGCTCTTTATGTCCGTGGCACTTCCTACCCAATCTGAATCCATATATCCATATAATTTGTAGTCATGATCTCTACCATAGTAAATTCCCAAATCTAGTGTACCATTAAGGTACCTCATCATGATTTTCATATTATCATGTGAACACATCTAGGTTTAACTAGATAATGACTGAAGGTGTTAACAACAAAGCATATATTTGGCCCTGTATTCTTCAGATATATTAATTACCCAATAATCTGTCTATACTAAGTCATATCCACTAACTCTGATGTCTCATCAAACAACAGATTCAGGTTGGTGTTCATGGGTGTGGCCATAGATTTTCAATCCAACATATCAAATATTCTTAATATTTCAATAGCATACTTTCCCTAGTTCTGAAAGATTCCTTCTAGGATCTACCACATTATCAGCTCTAGGAAATAATGCATCGATCCAAGATCTTTCATCTCGAATTATTCAGCTAGATTCTTCTTGTGATATGTTTCTCATTTCCATTCAGAAATAGATCATCCACATACAACAATAATATGTCAGGTTCATCATCCATAACCTTGAGGTAAAGTTTAGGATCATATTTACTCTTGGTAAAGCCCAAGATTATCAAGAAGCTATCTATTCTTCCATCCCAAGCTCTAGGAGCTTGCTTTAGTCGATACACAGCCCTTTTCAACTTACATACATCAGTCACTCTGTCTTCGAATTTTAAATACTTGTGGTTTTTTGATGTAAACCTCTTCCTCAATAATACCATTAAGGAAGGCCATATTTACATCCATCCGTTGTAGATCCCACTTCATCATGGGAGCAAGTACCATGATGGTTTTGATGGAAGTGTACCTTGCTCTTGGAGAAAATGTCTCTTCATAATCTATTCCCTTTCTTTGAGAGAATCCTCCTTCCATCGACAACATGTTTTGTCTTGCAAATCCACATGGAAGATACCACACTCTTTCTTTTTGATTTGGGTACTATATCCCAAACATGACTAGTATTATTGCATCATTGCTTCTACCATGATTTTATCATGTCAGGTCATCGACATACCCCAGTATTCTACATTAAACCTTGAAGGTTGGAACCCACTTTAGTCTTGGTAAAGTATTAGTCCATTTGGAAGTTTTCCATCCTATCCTACCATGTCGAACTCAGATATCTTATGTAGTCACTCCCCCTGAAGTGGACCATAATCCTCCCTCCGCATTTTGTATTGGAGTGACATATAGCATCCTCTACTACTATGTATCCATCTCAGGTTACTAGATACCAATATCACTTTATCTTGAAATTTGTTGAAAAAGTTCCTCTTGCACCCATCTGTGAGCTTGTTATCGTCTATAGGTTTCCATATTCAACCTTGTAGCAAAGGTTAAGATATTCATCACTCTAGCTGATATTTCAAGCTCCCGGATGTCCTTATCTATGGGTGCCTTTTGAGCTCGTACAAAGCCTATTCGGTACATGTGGTTTTTTGCTCGATACATAATTCTATTGGAGAAGTGTGTCTTGTCAATAGAGTATGTCATGACATATTCTATTCTTTCTGAGACAAACCATGAACCTTGCTTTGTATACTTTTTCTTGTAGATCCATATGGAAGACACTATATACTTCCCTTCAGGTCTTAGAATCATATCATAGACATCATTCCCCGTGATCAATTGTTATTCTATGATCGTAGCTTCTTCCATAGCTGGAAGGGTTTGCATCAATGATGTCACCCAATTGTGTCACACAACTAGAGTATGTATGAGGCCTCTTAATTTGGTTTGGAATTCCCTTCATAATTTTCTTCATCTTGAACTATTTCTTGTTCCCAATATGATCTTCATCTCTCTAGGTGGATCTACTGTTCTCTTATATTCTTCTGAAGCTCTTTATTTCGTCATGGTGTCTCTGGCCATGGGAGCTTCAAGTTCATGTTTATTAGAGCGAATATTGAATTGGCACCATTTGTTCTTTGGTACAAGTATCATCCTTATTTTCTTGTAGGTGTTTGTACATGACATTTCCTACAAGTAAAATGCATCAGTTGCATGGTTAGAACCATTTCATAGGACATATGCATAAAGATAAATTATTATGCATCATACAACTATTTTAGCCAATAAAAAATTCATCCATATCTCATGGAAACTTTTCATATGCCTTCCATATATACCATAAAATAATTGATATTGTGCACTAACCCAATATGTCAGCAAAGAGGTTTTATTCTAGATAAGTAGGAATGGATATTTGTATAGCACCATGGGATACTTACCCATAACATGCATATTAGTAGTATACTATCATTAATGCAAACATTCTATCATGCATAATACACAACATATACATGAAATACAATTAAAATACTTATATGTGTTTGTTTGGAAGATTCATTCTTGTGCATTTCCTTCATCTCATTCTGTATCTGTAACTCGTCCTTTGACAAGTGAGATTGCTTCAATCTGATACTTGGTTGAAAGCCTTTATGGAATATTGTTTCATGTGGACCTACAGTTTGATAGAGAAAACATAATTTTACAACTTAGGTATCTTTCAGATATGATTGGACATAAATATCTACCTCCTTAAGGAGAGATGAGGAACATACTCATTTTCCCAAAACTGTGATCAGAACTGCAAAATATCTTATGCCCTAGTTTTCTTCAATTTCTTCTACAGAATTTTCTGATATTGTTTCCGCGGTATCTCCAAAATTAATACCCTTATGTGTCTAAAAATTCGCACTTAGGTAGCCTTGTATGTCCTCTTTCCAACCTCGTGGGTAATAGTAGAATTGGTTTCACCAATTGAGACTTATGCGAATTTTCCCAAGGTGACTTATTTCAGGACTGTTCAGCATAGATAACTTCTACGGACTTCTACTTGTCACTATTCCACCTTTGGAGTCTGAAACTTTTACCACATAAATTAAAGTCCATTCCCTATCTGGAACATATTACGAAATTTCATTTGGACCTTCGTATCCCAATATATAGAAATTCTCCCTAGGTCACCTATTTAAGGTTGAATCCTGGGAGAAGATAGAACCCTAATTTGGAGGAATCATATATCCTATATGATAGAGAATCGAAGAATGAAACTTTTACACAAGGTACATTAGGAATTTATCTTCAGCCTGTAAAAGTTTGGACTCCTAATCCTTCTCTAATCTCAATATATATTGAAAGTACCAACATGACTAGTTTTAGTCTTTTAGGATTTTCAAGCATGAAACCCTAATATTCAATAGTTGTAGCTATAACACTGTTTCAACTGCACAAAGGCTTCTTTCAGGGTATCTTTGATACCATGTTAATTTCTGAATGGTTATATCATATCTTATAACATTTAGCATCATAACAACATAACCATAAGAAAACAGATCACTGGAAGATAGACAAGCACAGCCACACAAAAGAGCACATAGATTTATCCTTAGAAACCCTCATGGGGAAGAAAACCCAGCAAAAATTCCTTTGTATAAGATGTATACAAATTACAAGACAAGATCCCAAACAGGTGTGCCTACCTCTAAAGGATATATATATCCTATTCGCTATACACAAGTGAGTGTGTGTTCAAATGAGGAACACATCTCCTCTATTTATACTCTTTTAGTCACTTGACTTTTTAACCTAACAAGTGAGTCCCACTTAACTAAGCGGATGGAATTAATTTAGGAAGACTCAATACAATATTATATTATATTCATTTAGGTAATATTGACCCCATTTACAACGGAGGCTTTACCTCATGACTCTATGATGACCAATTACAATATTAACACCCCGATGGAGGAATAATAACATCTCCCTTGGGTTAAATCGGTAAAATACATTTAGAATATCCTTTGAGGTTACAATATTCAACAAAATCCCCTCCTTCTTCTCAAGATTTCTTCACCTTTATAGAAGGGGTATCGTCATATCCCTTTTTTTCTCAACATTATTAGATCTGCAATCATTTTTATAGTTCTCATGTTTACCACATTTCCAACACTTAATTAAACCTTTTTCCTAGGGATTTAGATCTACCCTTAGATTTAGATCTCCCCATAGATCCCTTATTTTTATTTTTCTCCTTTGGGAAACCTCTAAAGACAAGGTATCCATGATATGAGTATTAATGGGTTTCTGCCTCGTCTCTTCTGATAGTAGGGATGATACAATTTCATCAAATTTTAAGGTCAACCGATTGCAACAATTAGGTTGTCCTAGGAATCTGTTAAAGAACACACTAATGTAATACATTTATATTCTTTAGCCATTTTAATGCCAACAGAGGTTATATGAATTACAAGAGTATTGTCGACATTCATATGCTTTGTCACTATGTCGTTTTCATCCATTCTGAGGTTAAATAGTTTCTTTAGTAGAAACAAATTGTTTAGAAGGGATTTTGATTTATACAAACTCCCTAGATTCATCGAGATATTCACTGTACTATCTTCTCTAGATTCATTCAATAACAAATATTCTAATAATCCAGTTGGAATATACTCCTCGCCCTTCTTTCTAATTTCTCCCATTCTTCGTTCAACATTCTAGTGGGTTGTGTACTCGGATCTATAATAATCCATTGTTCCCAATCTACAAGAAGATCCTCCATTTTGAGCATCCATATATCAAAATTTGTTCCATTAAATTTCTCAATCTCAATTCTCGAATTGCTTTCCATAATCTTTTAATGCACAAATCAAAACTACAAAGTTCCCACTTAACCAAGGTTTATCACATACCCAATATCTATCAACCACATCAAACCCTTAGCAACAAAGGAATCTCCTTGCTACCAATAATTGAGGTATGATACCACATGTAACTTTTAAAAATTGACAAAGAAGAAAAGCATACATATTCTAAATTAAGCAAAACAAAGATTACACCCCAACATTCACACATAAATCATAGAGATTTACCGCATAAACCCTTAATTGGGAAAACTAGCAAACCTTGGAGCCACAGCTCCTATTTTCTCATTATCATTATGAATCCCTAACAATACAAAATATAGTTATTCCGCAACATCCAATACCCTAATCTGTTAACCCATATTAGAAAATAGACTATAATCCCTTAACCAGATTAAATTACATATTTTTATAAGATTCCCAAAAGCAACCAAAAACATCCCACAAAAAATTGTCGCTCACCTCACTCGCGTCGGAATCGACCTGTCGGCTGTTCTTGTGAAGGTGTCGGAGGGATCGTTAGGCATGCTAGTGACAGGCGCACACGCACATGCAAAGAATATAAAACATACCCAACATAATGATGCCCTCAAATCACCACACTAGACCTCTTGAGTGTATCCTTGACCTTTGAGTGGGGATATGGGTTCCTTTAGGAATCTGTGAGTAATAGGTATGGGATCCAAGGTCTTAGACATGGTTGGGGGACTTCGGTCTTAGACCCTAAAGGAATATTCTAGGGATCAAGGTCCTCAAACAACTCCCCAAAAATTCACACATGAATTATTTAAAAGATATTTATCTTCTAAGTGGGAATATGACCACCATTAGAAAGTTTCCAACACTAGGAATGGATCTAGGGTGTTGGATATGGTTAGGAGAAGAAACTTCGGCCTTAGTCAATAAACATAATTTCTACCTATCAAAACCAAAGAACGATGCCTTGAACCATATTAGAGGAGTTCTCAAGGGAATCTGCCACCATATAGTGAGGATATGAACACCATTATGAAGTTTTGAACTATAGGTAAAGTCTTGGAGCTTTGATCATGGTTGGGCGATGAAACTTGGCTATATTTTCTAAAGGTATTTTTATGGTTCAAGGGTGACGAAAGCCTCAACACCACACATAATCTCTCAATGTAATATCTAGCCTTCGAGTACGGATATGGTTCCCATTAATAAGGATTATACATGCCACGGTTTAGATTTCCTACGATGATAAATGTTGTAATTAAATTGGAGAATAAAGTTCCAAGGTTTTGTAATTGATATTAATAATGTAATAATCTAGTTGAGTATAGAAGTGTCAACAATACATAATATTTTCTTAGAGTTGAAAATCAAATGTTCCCAAGGTAGTATTGGCCATATGATTAAAGGAGAAAGAAAAAGATCAATTTAACCAAAATGCTCTCGTGTTAGTGTTATGTGGTACTCAAAAAGTGTTAGTTTTTGAGCTTCCAAAATGTGTGCGCACTTTTTGAGCATCCACAATTGTTTGGAATTTGAAAATTAGAGGAAGCCATGGGTTTATGATATATTTTAGTTTCATAAAAATGCACTTTTCCCATTTATGTTTTTCTATACTTTAGGAGTGCGTAAAGTACAACGAATTTGATGTTTATGTAAACCTCTTTCGACATCTCTGATTTAAATGAACCATTTCAATATGTTACAGACTCATTAATGTAATTATAAACATATATAAACATGTTTCTAAAAATACCATATTTAAAAAATATATATATATTTTTATAAAAAATTTAAAACATTTTTTATTAAACATTTTACAATAAACAAATATTAAGAATTGAATTTTTTTAATGAGACGTGTCAATTTTATGTTGTAATGGTGTTAGTTATCGAAATGGCTATTTCTTCTCTTCGTTGAGTTTTATATTCCATCCTCTATGGATTGAAATATTTATTATTACAAAAAAAATGTGGTAGAAAAACGGTAGCGGGCTGTCGCTGAGTATATGAAAACACTCAGTCAACAAAGATGGATGAAGAGTTGAACGGAAACGTTGACAATGAGAGAGAAAAGGTAAACAAATAATAATATACAAATTACCCGGAAATTGCACAACGTTGATGTGTTTTAGCTTTTAACAACATATAAATTTCCAATTAATTCAATAATACTTTCACCACCAGTGCTTTCGATTTTCGAGTAGTTTTGCGAGAGATGAAAGTTAACCGATATGTTGACGAATTTGGAGATTGGGTATTAAGTCGTAATACATGTAAGGTGACGAAAGGCTATGGGCGCAATCCTTGCTTTGATTTTGTTGAGTTTGACTGGTTGTATTCAACACTGCAAACACAATATTTACTATGGACTCGGCAAGGTCTTTTGACTTTGAACAAATCAAACGCTGCCTTTTTTGCTTTGAAGAAATCAAACGAATTATTTTCAATTTGAAAGGATTATCTCAGGATCAATATTCAACATGTTGTAGGTCATTTAATGTTGGTGCATGCATGTTACTCGTTGGATCTTAAGTTGTTTGAGATCCAGCAGATAGCATGCATGATGTAGCCGCATTAAATGGACTACAACAGACTGAATAATTGCAGCATGCATACTACCCGTTGGATCTTAAGCTGTTTGAAATCCAATGGATAGCATGGATGCTGCAGACGCATTAAATGAACCACAATAAACTGAATAATTTTCACCAATTACCTCTGTCTAAGTGATGGACAAGTGAAGTGTCGCAACTGTCACTTGGGCTATCTTTGAACTATATGTTCCCCTCACAGAAAACACTATAACCAATCCAATTCAAATTCTGCACAACAATGCCAGAGTCGAGCTACTTTAGATTCCATGCAACTCTACCATTTCACAGGTCAATTATCCCACTTATGCGACAATAATCCATTAAACTAAAGCCATTTAACATGTTAATTATTCCACTCGTGTGACAATAATCCATTAAAGTATTAAAGTAAAGCCATTTAACATGTTAACTAGCATGCCCACATAGTTTGTTGTTGGATCACGTCGTTAGGGATCAAATGATTGAGAGATAGTTATGGAATGGGAGACAGTTTGGAATTATTATTTTATTCCTCATATTCTTCTACTTAAACGGGTTCAATTGTGACTTATCTATGCCTAGCTACATGCTATCACCAACTCATATTCTTCTAGTTATCTTCCATCAATTTTTGGTTATCCATTCATCAGCTATGAGTTATCCATGCATTAGTTATCCATGTTCATTAGATAGCTACCGATTATTGTTTATATTGTTTTTTTTTTATAATTGTTTATTTTGAAATTTAAACGACTACCATAGAATCAACCTCGACAGTACACTTGTCTCATCCTCCACCATAGATGAAAAAACATAGGCCCTAGTCCACCCCAAATCTCAAATAAAAACATCTATCGACGCAATTATCCCACTCATGCTACAATAATCCATTAAAGTTCATATAAACCATCATTCCATTGAGACCGAAACACTAGACGGAGGAACGACAGGGAGTGAAGCATCCACCCTTTATCTAAATTTTAATCTATATTTGTTTGATGTGATATAAATTCATAAAGTTAGAAGCTATGGTATCCAACAAAACTTAGGGCCCTCTCATATTTTTTTATCAAAGCTATTTTCTCAAAGAAGTTGCCTAGTTTTTTATAGAATCAACATGATATTATTCATTCTACAAGAGTTGGACTGCAGTTGGATAGAGTTTTAAATGTATCAAGCACTACTTTTCCGTAAATCAACATAATATTATTCATTCTTTGAATGCACAAAATCAAATTTAGGGGGAGCCTTTAAAGATAACAGTTGATTTAAGTTTTTGAGAAAAAAAAATTAATCCTTTCCAGGAAACAAGGCACAAATCTCATCTTGGTTCTTGGTCATTCTCCCTAATCCCCATGCAAATTTTATTTCTACGTTTTCACCAGGAACAATAAGGTCACCCCTCAACCCCCTACCCCACCCACACCTACTACCCTTGGGTTTCATTTTCAAGCTTCATCAAATAATAGTTTATGTTGCTTCTAATTTTTAACTAATCCTGAAATTCTTATTTATCTAGAACTATTCTCCATTACTAACCTATAGTTTCTTTTTTTTTGCATTTTTTAAGACTGAAGGGACCTTCCCATAATCAAATCTTGAAGCTATATTTTCTCATGAACATTTATATTTCATGTTTTAATCTCACCTATCATGATGTGCAGCCTAGAGATTCATTCATTAAAGCTCTCACTCTGGTACCTAACTTTCCTAGAGTGTCGGTTTCTAATACAAAAATGATCATGTTTTAGGATAACAAAGTTTTCTAACTGAGATATTTGTATATGGCCATATATACAAGATTGAGCACTGACTTCATAAATAGTGATATTGGATTTAAAAAAAATTCAGTTGATGTAGATGTCGCTCCATGATCCAAGTTGTCTTATCTCCTTTCCTAAATACACCATTGCACAGTGCCATACCTTCCAAGTGGAAATAGATTCTAGGAATAACTGAAGAGATGTTTCTTCATCTTCTTTTCATAGTGCACACCAATATGGGCTTGCATTCCTTTTTTCCTTAAATTCTCTACTATTAATACTTTCCACATTATTGAATTAGGAGACCTTCGGAATTTTCTTAATATGGATTGGTATCCTTCTTCTAGTATGTATTTCCACACTTTTCTCCCCATCCCCTCTTATATCTTAAAATAATATTGAGTAGGGAAACTCCTTGTAGAAGAGAAAGAACATTACCATAATGGAGGGATAAATTCTCATAGATATCTCCCCATCCTCGCTTATATATTAAAAGAATAATTAATAGGGAAACTCCTTGTAAAAGAGAAAGAAGGTTACTATTAGCACAATTTGTTTTGGAGGATTAAAAAGAGCTTAAGGTAAGGAAAAATGGGTTACATTTAGAATTCTTGTGATATGACCGCAAAGCTGATGGGTTGGGTTCCTAAGGGAAAACCAAATTCTCCAAATTCCCCATAGAACCCCAGTAGTCTCTTTTGGTCTAGTACATGAGCTAAAGAGTAGATTTAAAACTTTAGAAGTACAGGGAATTGAATGAGAGAAATTAAAGAGGTCTCATTTCCACCATTTTTGTCCAAACCAAACCCTTAACTTTCTTGATTGTGTTTCCTAGTGTGCATCCAAATATTCCTAGCCTGAACGTGTCATAATGGAATCAAACAAGTCTAAAATCCTTTGACCGATCAATTTACTGGTTGTTGGAGATGCGTTAGAAGTAACCCAATCATTTTTCCAAAACCTACAATATTTTGTTGAAGAAAATGTAATTGAACAATTCAGACATGTTGCAGCCACAGAAAAAGAAACCTTTTTATCTAAAAGTCTTAAACTTGAGATTTCCATTGAAAATTAGGCTTGTGCCCTTGACATTGACCTGTTTAATGAGGAATCCCAATGGGTCCTATCTCTGTTAAGTCAGTTTTTAGGGTTGGATAGTGATAGGTTTGTCTCTGAGGTCATATTGAGTTTTCTATTCTTATTGAGTATGTATCATCCCGATTCTGAGTCGAATCAGTACTGTTGCGTTAAGATTAATGAATTCCTAGTTGAGAATATTCATTCACAACTAGTGAATTTCCACATGATTGGACATTTTAGGAACTCCAATTTACTTAATGAGGATGTTTTTGTTATTAAATGAAGAGAATTCAAAATTTCCAAAGATAGTGTTCACCTCGAAAATCAAGAATAATACCTTCAATTATATGAATCTCATAATGTCAGAAGTGTACAGAGTGATGTTTCAAGATAAATTTCCCAGAGTGTTACTTGAGATTGAAGAAATGGTGAAATTTAGTCCACACAAAAGGATTGGAGAGTGGTTCCTTCGAAAGCAACACAATCATCATAGTATATGGTTTGTTCATGAACCATACATCTTGCATGTATTTTCGACATTTTTTCCTTAGAATTTATTAGGCAAAAGCTTATTGTGGAGAATGAACATTTTTTTGAGTTTTACAAAGGATTAAGAGATCAAATTTCATCTGAAGGTAGGTCCTTTTATTGTGGAGAACAAAGTGTTATCACTAAATTTGAACCTCGAATGCTAGGGTCAAGCTTAGAGAAATCTTAAATTGGTTTAATGGATAACTAGAAAATGAATTTATGGAATTTGGTGGTAGGTAAGACTTACACCAAAAATCAAGCTAGATTTGAAAGCAAATACTGAACAACAGTATATATATATCACAATCAAGACAGATAAGACAAAGCTACAAGTATGAATTTATGAAAAACATGAACCAGGTTCTGCATATAGTACTTAAGGATAACTTCACATTAATCATGAGAATCTAGCAATGGATTAATAAGAACATACACTAGAGTAAAATCACAAGACATGAAATTCAATTATTAAAACAAAAAGGCAGCTCATATGAACATAATCATTTCAAAGCAGCTAACAAAAGCAGAGTGCATACATGCTCCTGCCACTCCAATATTAGAATATTCAAATCTTGCCTCGGCCCTCTCGGTTGGTACCTCCCCCATTTACATTCGAAAATATTAAATATATAGACCTTAAAATAAACCAACTGTGCAGGTATTAGGAATAAATTCTAATAATAAACTAAATCTAAATGAAATCTATGATATGTCACAAGAAACAAGGGCTTGCTAAAACTATCTCCTTAAATCCATATTTTGTCCACCTTCTCAGTCCCACCTATATCATAGAAAACTTGAATATTGAGTTCAAATGCCTTCAAATATGGAAACAATGCTCTATTCATTTATTTTCATCCTTGAGAGTTTCAAATGCCACTCGAAAATACTCATCGAATCCCTAAAAATATGGATATAGAATGAGAATCACTTGAAATCTGTGAGCATTTAACTTTGAGGCTGGAACTTGTATGTCCCATTGCCACCTATTCTTTAGATATGAAATTTAATATCAAACAATAGATACTATGCCACCTTAATTTACTCTGCCATTTATCAATTTAATGTTATGGGTTTCCCTGGCTACTTTCCACGCATTAAATTCTGTAGAATATCCTCCAAAATATCGAACGCCACAGGAATGTCCTTCTTTAAAACCTTGGCATAATATTTAGTCTACTCCTTGGATGCGTAAGCATTCAAATGCCTGCCCATATTATCCATCTCAAAAAATGGTGAACCATGAAAATTAATCAAAACATATGCAAAGGAATGTCAAGCATGTGCACAAATGTTCCAATCCAATATTTAAGTATTGATACAAACTATGGACAGCAATAATAATATGGAGGAACAATAATAGAATGCTTCTATCAACTATGATGAAAGCATACAACGATACAAGTGACGTTATCTACACTTCCTTTTCGAAATGCTTCATCTGTATGTCTTTTGCAGCATGTTCTGGATCCTCAATAAA
Source organism: Pseudotsuga menziesii (assembly GCA_001517045.1). Classification (NCBI taxonomy): domain Eukaryota; kingdom Viridiplantae; phylum Streptophyta; class Pinopsida; order Pinales; family Pinaceae; genus Pseudotsuga; species Pseudotsuga menziesii. The sequence goes on along the minus strand of LPNX010197942.1, from coordinate 24,330 downwards.
TCGAATCATAGCAACAGATTCCTGACTAGAAACAACATCCCATAATCTATCACTTTCCATGATGAAAAAATTCAACGCCATCGTTAATCATCTCTTCCTAAATTTCTGGTACAACTACAACATACCTCTTCAAAATATTGTCCCCAAATTCCCATGAGACAGCAAGTACACTTTCAATGCGCCATGTACTAGTCCATATGACAAATCCTCCGCCATCCTCTCCTCCAAAACCCTCACAGACTGTTTTTTGGTACCTTTGAAGAAGAATACAAGAAAGTAAGTGTAGCATTTGTGGTCTCCCAAGGCTAACTGACAAATAACAATTAGAGTTTTTTTTAAATATTTATCTGTGATTTTTTTATGCATATGACGAGATAAATGATGATATCAACACCTAGGTGATCTATTTCACAACTCTGAATTGAAGTATATTCTTAGTGGCAATTTTTCATTTTCATGAATTCTTGGACAGAGCATAAGCATTTGAATTTAACCTGTGGGATCAAGTGAGGGCCACCTTAGATGAAACCATTCTGTGTGCTACCAAAAACTTATAACTTTTGAAGGAGGGTTATTCTAGTGACAACATCTGGCTCTGTCTGGGATGGATACCTTCTTGCTAGGCTCCAATAACCTAGTAGTTCCAGTGGCCTTTTATATTGGGTTGGAGTCTACCGATCTACGATAAATCAACATACTGAAAACCAAACTATTTTTCTACATTGCTTAACTGAAAACAAATACACTGAATACACTGGAAAATAAATGATCGAAAAACGAGCTTATTTATTTAAACTGTTCATACTTAAGAAATCAAAAACTTATTTTCAAACATAGGAAAACTTCCAATATAAACAATCCATAATTTTATGAATTAGCTTAGATTTGCTTCCATCTCTGAGCATACAAAAGACTCAAAAAACTTGAAAGCACAAAAAACATATGATCTAAGAAACCATACCCACAGATTTGAAATTCTATGCTTAAAAGATGAAAGACACAAGACTTATCACTCTGCTTTGCTTCCAATTAACTTGCTATAGGGTCATAGAAATTGTTAGAAGAAGCAAATCAAGAACATGTAACTACCACATCTTCTTGTTTATGTGAAATCACTATTTGATAGATGATATCAAATTTCTTTTCCTGGATTGTTGGAAATGAAAGAGAAGAAAATTGAAAATTACCTCCTTGGTCTCTGAAATATCCAACAGAGACAACTACATTTGGTTTAATATTTCGTTGAAATTCTTTGTCTAAAATAGAGGATATGGGATTTTTGCTTTCCAAAGATTGCTGCTCAAAAAGGAACACTATACATTGATTTGTTGACCCAACATCATCACTCTCACTGTCCTCGTAAATGTCATACACAGGTCCGTTGTTGAAGCTTTCTGTAAATACTGATTCAAAAGTCATTCTTCCAATTCATCTGAGTATTAATCATATATAAGCTTACTGCTTAAACTTTCAATAGGTGCTGAAACATATATCTTTTCCTCTCCATTATTTCTCTTTTCAAACCGCTCAAGAATGGAAATCAATGGCTTTTCAAACTGCTCAAGAATGGAAATCAATGGCTTTTCAAACCACTTTTCGACCTTTGATGCATGAGAAAGTATAGTGGACAAATCTAAATTCTCATCATTTCCCTTAATACCTGGGTCATATTCATATTCATGATAGAAAGGTTGATTTGAAAAATCATTAGCATGATCTTCCTCATTATTATCATTTTTTTCATCTAAATTTGAAGTGACAGGTATATAAGGAGAAAGAAAATCCTCTTGCTGTAAAACAGAGTTATGAAAAATATAGCAGGAAATAAATTATCTTCTTCCTTCCCATCCTTATCATCCTGTTGATCTGAATTTGAAGTAGTAGCATTATAAATTACATAATCATGGATTTTACTATCAACTATGAGTTTTGATTCTTCCTCAGAAGTATCCATAGAAAATATTTCATCCTCATCATGCAATTCATATTCCTCATAACAATTTTCAAATAAAAACTCAGCTGAAAAGTACCTTTTACAGTACTTATGGAATACTGTGTGGAAATCCTTCAAGGATGAAATGCTGGAAGGAGGTAACAAGAAATACCATTCACATGCATCACCATCCAATGAATACATGAACATCCTCGTGCTGCAGATCTAGCAGATTCATGCATTCATGGAACTTGATGAGATGATCAACAAGATTATCTTCTCTCCTTTCTCTGAAGATAGGTATAAATTATCCCCATTCTGTCATACTTGGTACTGGATGTGGGAAACCAGGAACTATAGAAAAGTCAAGAGGTGTAAACCTTCGAGCCATAATGGCCTTCATTCAATCATGTGATGGCATTCTGGATCCTCAACAAATGGAGTCACCTCTGGATTCTTTGGAGTCGCCCGGTGAAGAAATTTGCAGCCACTATGTCACTGGCCTTTGTTCACCATCAAAGTTTGGATATATTCGTTGTCATATAGCCCAAGGAAGTATGTCTTCATTCCTTTGATCCCCGACAATGGCGCTAGAAGATGTTATCACTAAAGTTGAACCTCGACTGCTAGGGTCAAGCTTAGAGAAATCTTAAATTGGTTTAATGGATAGCTGGAAAATGAATTTATGGAATTTGGTGGTAGGTAAGACTTACTCCAGAAACCAAGCTAGATTTGAAATAAAATATTGAATAGCAGTATATATATCACAATCAAGATTGATAAGAAAAAGATACGAGTATGAATTTATGAAAAACATGAACCAGGTTCTGCATATAGTACTTAAGGATAACTTCAAATTAAGTGTGAGAATATAGCAATGGATTAATAATACCATACACCAGAAAAAATCACAACACATGAAATTCAATTATTAAAATAGAAAGGCAGCTCATATGAACATAATCATTTCAAAGCAGCTAACAAAAACAGAGTGCATAAATGCTCCTGCCACTCCAATATCAGAATATTCAAATCTTGCCTCAGTCCTCTCGGCTGGTACCTCCCCCATTTACATTCGAAAAGATTAAATATATAGACCTTACAATAAACCAAATGTGCAAGTATTAGGAATAAAATTCTAACAATAAACTAAATCTAAATGAAATCTAATATATGTCACAAGAAACAAGGGCTTGCTAAAACTGCCTCCTCAAATCCATATTTTTTCCACCTTCTCATTTCCACCTGTATCATTGAAAACTTGAATATTGAGTTCAAATTCCTTCAAATCTAGAAACAATGCTCTATTCATTGATTTTCATCCTTGAGAGTTTCAAATGCCACTCGAAAATACTCATCGAATCCCCAAAAAATCTGGATATAGATTGAGAATCGCTTGAAATCTGTGAGCATTTAACTTTAAGGATGGAACTTGTATGTCCCATTGCCACCTATTCTTCAGATCTAAGATTTAATATCCAACAATAGATACTCTTCTACCTTAATTTATTATGCCATTTATCAATTTACTGTTATGGGTTTCCATGGCTACTTTCCATGCATTGAATTATGTAGAATATCCTCTAGAATATCGAGCGCCATGGGCACGTCCTTCTTTAAAACCTTGGCATAATATGTAGTATGCTCCTTGGACGCATAGGGATTCGAATGCCTACCCATATTCTCGATCTCAAAAAATGGTGAACCGTGAAAATTAATCCAAACATATACAAAGTAATGTCAAGCATGTGCACAAATGTTTCAATCCAATATTTAAGTATTGATACAAACTATGGACAGAAATAGCACTCTCGAGGAACAATAATAGAATGCTTCTATCAACTATGATGAAAGCGTACAACAATACAAGTGACATTATCTACACTGCCTTTTCAAAATGCTTCATCTGTAAGTCTTTTTGCAGCATGTTCTGGATCCTCAATAAATTGAATCATAGCAACAAATTCCTGACTAGAAACAACATCCCATAATCCGTCACTTTCCATGATGAAAAAATTCAACACCATCGTTAATCATCTCTTCCTGAATTTCTGGTACAACTACAACACACTACTTCAAAAGCTTGTCCCCAAATTCTCGTGAGACAACAAGTACACCTGCAATGCACCATGTACTAGCCCACATGACAAATCCTCTAGCATCCTCTCCTCCAAAACCCTAACAGATCATTTTTTTGTACCTTTGAAGAAGAATACAAGGAAGTAAGTGTAGCATTTGTGGTCTCCCAAGGCTAACTGACAAATAACAATTAGAGTTTTTCTTTAATATTTATCTTTCATTTTTTATGCATATGACAAGCTAAATGATGATATCAACACCTAGGCGATCTCTTCCACAACTCTGAATTGACGCATATTCTTAGTGGCAATTTGTCATTTTTACGAATTTTTGGACAGAGCATAAGCATTTGAATTTAACCCGTGGGATCAATTGAGGGCCACCTTAGATGAAACCATTCTGTGTGCTACCAGAAACTTATAACTTTTGAAGGAGGTTTATTCTAGTGACAACACAAATCTTATATCCTAGTAATTGAAGGTCTTCTCTAGGATATGAATTTTATGAAAGCCACAAAAATTAATTATGATTCTCATCACATCATATCAGAGAGGAGGGATCAAAATAAAATAAAAAACATTTGATCACCAGTATATTGAGGGGTTAGCTCAAAGATCTAATTTAATGGAATATTAGCCTAAAGTGGAGAGTTCAAAGAGCCTACAAGAAAATCCCTTTTCCATAATGAAGTCAGCGACTATGATAATACCAACTCCCACTAAAATTGAGATTACTGGAAAGAGAGGTTTTTCATAGGAAATTGATATTGAATATGGAGATTTATAGGAAATAAAAATACCAAAAGTGGATTTAGATAAAGAGGTGGTTGAGGTTGAAGGAAAAAAGATGAAAGAAAAGGTCAAATGCCCAGTTTTTTAAATTAATGAATATAGTTTTCCAGAAGCACAAGAGAGTGGTTCTAGTGATAGGTACAAGTTAAGAAATGACTTATATGCTATATGGTCAAGATACAAATATTTCTTTAGAAAAGGATCTGAAGTTTTTTCCTAAGGTAAGGTATGTTTCTGACAAAGAAATTCCACTTGTCACTATAAAGGATAATGAGAAATATGCCCTGAATTTGGTAGTGGCTACCCAAGACAAAGTTACAAAAATGAGACTCAACCTATAGAAAATTCCAATACCTAAAAAGATTCGTTTACATAAGAAAATTTGAGAAGTGATTTATATTGATTTGATGAAAGTTGCATTGAAGGTTTCCAAATTGCAATCTACGGTATCAAGGTTGTAGAATTGACTGAAGCAAGAGAAAGTTGAAAATTAAACATATCAACAACATATCAAGAAGCTTCAAGGTGATATTTTAACTATGGATGGTGAGGCAGAAAAAGTACAAACTACAAATGAAATTTTAGTTGAAAAAGAAAGCACTATCCAATTGCTGCAGAAGAAAATGAAGATTCCATCCACCCATTTGATTCAAGCTTCTGAATTAACATTTTTAGAAAAGGAAAGAGAATCATTGTCCCAAGAGTTGAGTGATAGCAAATCTAAATTGTCAAAATTTGCTTAGGAACAGAACTCACCACATCCCTATATAACACTCTACAATGTGAGCGTCTTACCTTATGTGCTCTTCCAACCTACCATTTATCTTCCTTCTAGAATTCAAGGTCACAACCCAAGGACTACTTCTGCAATTCTACACTAGGGGGCTCAATTAGTTAAGTTGTTCTTGTTATATGATATTTTTATTTAATCTCTTTTATGTAAGATATTGAATGTGTTTTTCTTGAATTCCTTTAATGTATTTTGCTACTGTGAGTATTTAAAATACCTACATTTTTCATTAGGGTACTTTCTCATTGTGTGTGCTTTGTTGGTCATGGTCGATTTCTTTAGACTTGACTTGAATTGACTTACAAGAGTCTACCACATAACAACTTGAATACAATGGTAGAGGGGGAATCCTGCCATAAGGATGCACATTTCATCCCCTTTGTGCTTTAATGAACTTGAAATATTATAATAGAGTCACTTTAGTATCAATGACTCTATCAAATCAATTATAGACCCATCATCATTAATCGAATTACATTATTTCAAAAACAATCAACCATTGTTAAAATTTGACCAATTTTGGTATCAACCACATTTTACGAACAATAATATCAACCAAAAAAATCGATCAGCTTAAAATGCCATCCACCAAAATTAAGAATTGACCACATAACAATATATTGTATGCTCTATGTAAATGACTCATCACAAGCATCACTCAACTTAAGTTGGGTATTGACTGAAAAATTATAAAACTATTGAGTCAACAAAAATAATTGGATTGGGCATGACAATAATTGACTATATTAACTTCACCAAGCTCCCACTATGATTATATACAGATGTATTTATCATACATAAATAACTTTTATCAAACCAAGTTAATTATGCCAAATATATTCAATAAATCCAATATTCAAAATAAAAGTATTGGTCAATGCTTAATCGATGGAGTGCTTTGGGAAACAAGGTCAATGTACTACTCCAGCTATCGAAAAAAACTTATGCGCTAAAGCTATTGGTCGAGCTTATAATTGATACCCAGTAAAATCGACGAACAACTGAATAACTGTGTTGAGTGACTATATAGACTGGTTGACTACGCATTGTTATGGCTAGTTAGTTGCAAAAAAAATAGATTTTGTGCATGCCATACCATGCAACATTTACAATCATCTTCAAACTTTCTTATAGAATATAGTTATGTTTTATAGGTAGATTTATTTGAAAGATATATTTCCACCATCATGCATCCCATTGGAATGTGGTCTCTCTATGCAACAGTTGATCTTTACAGTATAATACGTAAATTATACCTCAATCCCTCCAACCTACAAATAATTAATTGGGACTTCTTGACTTGAATTCTCCAGTACAAGTACAAGGGTTGTAGAGAGAATTACTTCGAACATTCTCCCCCTTAATTATTTCTTCAATGGATGATATTCCTTTTCATCTACTTCTAAAAAAATTCTCATTCACTACGATTAAGAAATTTCAACTTGGTTATTCTTACAAATAACAACAAAAACAACTATGATGCTACAATATTTGAAAATAAAATTATAGGTATGCCTATAAGACCATCAAAAACATCATATACTTGACAAAACATGTTTGTTAATCTTGGTCTTAGCAAGGATTACACATGATTCATAAAATTTCAATTATTCAATTTATCTTTTTCCCTTAGGCCCTATAACTAGAACTCCACAAACATGCGCTTTTTCTTTCTCTTCTTCTTCCACTTTTGGGATTCATCTTACGCTTTTAATCTTTTGCCTAAGTTATCTCCTTCTTTCATTGTGTAACTACTATGCTTTCTTGCAATTCTTCCATGATGCCATCTTTGAACTTTATTCAACTCTATTTCTGTATCGTTGGGAGCTTCCTCATTCTTCATCTCCAATCTTTCCATACTCTCAAAATCAATTTATTTATCCATATACACAGCTCTTGCAATTTTAATATCGTGATTTCCTCCATACTCAATTATATTGGTGCAATCTATCCCTACACAATTGCAAACAAGATAATCATTAAATAAATCATGGACCTTTGTATTGTCTTCCTCCTTTTATTTCTCTTGCATAACACCTAAAAGTGTTATTTCTTCATTATGTAATATAACCATTGCAATATCAACTCATTTGTGCATTCATCATCATTATAACTTTCTTTATTTATTTCTAAAAGTCTATGAATGACTTGCATTCCTTTATGTTCACATGGACTTTGCCATTGGTCCATGCCCCTAACTTCCTCAATTATAGTCTCTATGGTATTTTTCCCATTTCCTTTTGTAGTTTTACATAGGTACACAATGACACCAATAGTAGATTCACTGGCCTCATCAAGGAACTTGGATAGATATGCAACTCTTTCCTCTACAATTTATCCAATTACCTCAACTATCGTATTCTCTGCTACTATTGCAATGGCAATATAGTCTACACCCAAATTCAACTAATAGAGCCACTCTTAAAGGGAACTTAGCTACTTCTCTCGATTGCACCAACCTCCTTCTCTATTTCATTCTATGTTGCAGTCTCTCCCACCGACAGGATCCACAACCTTATTCCAATATTTCCCTTCAACATGCTTATATCTTTTCTCTTCCAATACAAAATGATTAAACCCCAAAAAATACGTAATAATCCTCAATTCTTTAATTTCAATTTCACATTATGCAGTGGATTTACTTACTGCTATCATGTTGAAAAGTACATATTTGATCTCTTATGTAGTAACAACTTCAAATCTTTATGCAGTGATTGCTCCACTGCTTTCATCTTCTTCTATGCCAACTCTGGAAAAGTTATCTTTTGTTTTCAATTCTTCCTTGGGCATATCCTTAAGGGATTCACCATCGCATTCCACCATGAGGAAGTTTTGTGCAACTTCCCATTATAGATTTTCTAGAACCTCATCACAATGTGCATCATCAACACAATTCAAATAATCATAAGCATATTTCATTGATGAATCCTCTTCACCATTAATTGCTATGAAATCAACATCTTATACATCTTCTATTACAGTAGGATCTACACTAATGTATTTGAATTTTGGCGGAAATTTTGGTGTTAAACTCAACATTAACATCACTCCTTGTAGAATCATCAAATTCACTAGGATATGCATTATTAAAACTTGTAAGGTCAAACAAATAATTTATAACATAATCTACATCCATAGTCACATCTTTCTTGACCATTTCTTTTTCATCATCATCCACCCGCACTGTGGGATTTTCTCTATCCTCAATAGGATTCAATTTCACGAAACATAACTATTTATCTTCACTTTAACATCCACATGCACAACTTCATAGTGGGATACACATGTTACACTAATGGAAACTTCATCATGATCATCACCAACAATAACAATTGAAGTTGATTCTCCAATGTACAAACTACTACAAAGATAGTTCCACAATCTTCTTACAAATCAGATTCACCACAATTTTCTTTGGTTTATAGAGCCCTTCTTACTGTTTTATTTCTACTACAATAAATGTAACAAACTCTTCATCTTCTCTATCTTCAACATCATCCACTTTAATATAACAATAGTGGGATCCATCATTATCATGTGCATAATATCCCTCACACACAAGGGTTTCTTCAAACTTATCCTCTACAAGCACAACTGCTAGAGGGTCTTCATCTACTACTGTATCATCAACTTGTGTAGATACATAGTTGGATTCACAATAGACATGATTGTATTATGCTTCTATAATTGCAATATTCTATATTGACCCTTCAACTAGATTCCCACTCGCCCTTACACCAAACTCCATCTTCAGACTTTCCTACATTTTTTTTCGAGGGTGGCTTCAGCTACAACTTTAACATCCACATGCACAACTTCATAGTGGCATACACATGTTACACTAATGGAAACTTCATCATGATCATCACCAACAATAACAATTGAAGTTGATTCTCCAATGTACAAACTACTACAAAGATAGTTCCACAATCTTTTTACAAATCAGATTCACCACAATTTTCTTTGGTTTACAGAGCCCTTCTTAGTGTTTTATTTCTACTACAAGAAATGTAACAACCTCTTCATCTTCTCTATCTTCAACATCATCCACTTTAATATAACAATAGTGGGATCCATCATTATCATGTGCATGATATCCCTCACACACAAGGGTTTCTTCAAACTTATCCTCTACAAGCACAACTGCTACAGGGTCTTCATCTACTACTCTATCATCCACTTGTGTAGATACATAGTTGGATTCACAATAGACATGATTTTATTATGCTTCTATAATTGCAATATTCTCTATTGACCCTTCAATTGGATTCCCACTCCCCCTTACACCAAACTCTATCTTCAGACTTTCCTACATTTATTTTCGAGGGTGGCTTCAGCTACAACATTAAACATACTATCATCTAAATATTCCCAGATAAAAAATAATGAGGCATCCATAGCCTCATCACAAAAGTACTCATATCCCTTCACAACAAAATGCAATAAACCTTCATAGAATAAGAACTATTCCACCTCAGCAAACCAAACTTTAAAATTCTTACTAATGAAATGTGTGTGTGATCCAAGATCAATTCTACACCCATCATATTCTACTTTCTCTTTATCATTTTGATGTCTTTTGGGATCCTATGTTACAACTATAACCTCTCCATATACTTATGCAAAATATTATACTTCAGCTTTTCTTTTTCTCCTCTTAATTTGTGTGATTCTTCTCTGTTGACCCAGATCTCTTTGCAACACACTGTTTCACAACAACTCACACCTTAACTAGGTGGTTGGGAACTAATACTTCAATTTTTTTTAAGTACAAATCATGCAAATACTATACCAAGGTCCTCTTCCTCACAATCACAACTATCAAATACCATTGATCAACTTATGCTCGACTTCACATGAAAACACAAAAAAAAAATGGAACTTCAAACAACACCATGCTACTCAACATGACATACGATACAACATACACATCCTTCATCAACCACTTAACATATACAAACCCATGCCACTCAACTCGGTCATGAGGAGTTCTAACAATCACACATGTGATAAACCTCCACTCAACTAGACTAACTCTTCTTGTGGCCAAAAATCTCCCCAATTGTCTCACTTATGAATAGGAGATAGCACAAATAACACCCTAAACAAAACTCACAACTTATATTATGCTAATGACTTCTTCTCACAACACGACAATTACCTACTCCAAATGGAGCACTTATGACTCAATAGTAACAAACAACCTTTAGGATAAACCTCTCTTCAGCATTCATAGATGCCAATATGCATTGCTCACAAATGGAGCAATCCTCACATAGCCTAAAGTGGGCTGACTCAACTTCTCAACAATTATACACCTAGTTGGAGGATAACCAAACCCAATAATCCCTTAAGATAAAATTTACTCAAAACAAACCAGAGAATACAACCCACAGAACTAAAACATGAATTTCCAACGGAGAACGAACTCTACCTTCAACCCAACATATTGGATAAAATAACTATATGATGGAGTGAATATCAACACCAAAAACACAACCATATCTTCATCCCTACAAGTTGAATTCTTTACAACATATGTTTGGTGAGACTAGCTCGATACCTTTAGACCTACTCTAATACCTATTATTGAAAATGATTAAAGCTTGAACCATCTCTGATACCAATTGTTGGATATAGGTAGAGCTAAAACCATTGTGCAACATAAACCTAGACACATAGATCATAATGGAATCAAACCATTTCAACAAAATCTATTAGATTATAAAATTACATATTTATACATAGGCATGTGTGATTTTTCATGGAAATTGGAATTAACCACCGAGCATGAAACTATTACAAACATGGAAACAATTTATTGACAAAACTTTTACCATGCAATTGCACCATTAGGTTTCATAAACTCTTGAAAAAAAATACCACTTGTCACCATGTGACTAGCTCTCAGGATTTTCCATTGACATTACAAAACTACACCTTCAAATTTACCTCCAACAATATACCACGTGTAACTCTTTGGTTGGTTGTCGGTCCTTCCCTTTTCATCTTTCCAAACTCATCACCATATGTGCACACTGATACACAACTTTGATGTGTGGATGAATGTCCCATTCGACAAGTCCATGATCAGCCTTCAACATTGTCACACTTATTGTAATGGTTATGTATCTCCATGACGATTAGTTGGGGTTCCTCGATCAGTATTCACCTAACTAACACCTCTATGCAACATCAATATGGTCACTCTGACATTCACATGTCTATGTTCAATTCACCGTCAAATTTATTTCATCAAACCTTTCAATCTCTTCACTAATTAGTTAAATTTTCATCTTTTCTTCTCTTTGCAGCTTCAACTAGGTGAATTTAATGTGACTTCACTAGGTTTCCTTCAATTCGATAGTTGAAAAATAAACTCTTGATTTTGGTTGGGCAGGATTCCATAACTCTTACCTACAAAAATTCAATGTGAGTATGAACCATCAGATTTCTTGACCAAATGAACATAATGATAGCTAAACCACCATGCTCCAAAATTGTTCTTCTTCATGATCTCTCTTACAAGCGTTAACTATGTTGAGTAACTATGTTTGAGATAAACAAAGCTCAAGCCCTGCAAACTTGTAAAATTTTTATTAGGCCATCCTAACCTGAATTCTCTAGTATTAGGGCTGGAGAGATAATTGCTCCCAACATTTTTGTGAGGGGGAAGAAATTAGATGGCAAACATGTTCCAAATAAAAAACTATCATCTAAATGGATTTTTTTAATAAAAAATCCAAAATATTTAATATCATGTTTTGTTACTTCAAGTAGGGTGAAATTTGGGAAATATAATGAAATGGAGTTCTTTTTTATTTATTTTAATTATACGTGATAAATATTGAAAAATGCCACCTATTTACTAAAATTTCTTCTATGAATTAAGTGTAGATCCGATGGTTGGGAGGAATGTTGTTATCCTCTCCACTTGGGGTTCAAATCTATCTTTGTGACACTTACTCTATGCGAGTGACTTTGACTATGTATTGATTGAATGGATGTATTTATAGTCATACATTGATTCTTTGGAATATTAGATGTTGGCATTCTTCGGTGAAACAAAAATCCCTTATGTTTTTTTTTAATTGTTTTGAATCTTGTAAAAGAAAATCATATTAAATTTACATAGAAAGTATGAGTATTTGCAATGGGTGTTAATTTTTATTGATAAGAATATGGAAATATATTCAACATACTTTATGTAAGCATAGTCCACAGTGCAGGACATTATGTCGTGTACAGTACTGATCAATCAGGGATATCCCATTATCCCAAAGAAATTATATTGCTTCTTACCATAAAATTTATGAAAGAATAAGTGGAGGTATCATTTTAAGAGTTGCAAGTAGAAAATAAGGTTTTAGGCTCATCTATTTTCCCCAAAGCCTCATTTATTTCCTCTGCTGCATCAGAATTATCTTTTGACTCTCCCATCACTGAGGAAGCAGGGTCTCTTAGAGAAGGTGTACCCCATCAATGGGTTCCTTGATGATCTTTTTGTCATTTAACAAAAGAGGGATTAGCAGTATGCTTTAAAGAACTGATTTTACGAGCCTTTTAGAAAAGAGTGATCCATATATTGTTCTACTCCAGGGACCATGATGATAGCGGATATTGCATGTAATTTTTTCCTCAAGTTAAAGCCAGTTGGCAATGTTGCGGTGTGGATGCTAACAAGTTATATCACGCGGGCTATTAATGGCATGGAAATTCACCGTTGCTCATTTTTCTCCCTTTTATACTATTGTAGGTATTAATATTGAAGATCGCATTAGGTGTTTGGAGCATCCCATCAAGATCTTAAACATGTATGGCCCATGCTATTGTAGGAATACCTTTTGGGATAGGGTTTTGGCTACATGTCTATAAGTTGATTCCTCCCTTATTCTAGAAGGAGATCTTAACTTGACTTTGTATGCTGATGAATTTTAAAGTTACAAGGTTGGCAATGATCCCTTAGCTCCATTTTTTATTCAATTATTTGAGAAGATCGGACTCTTTGATGTTGTTCCTCCAGTGTTGACTCCTGCATGGCCCATTGGGCGTTATAGTAAATAAGGAATCACTAAGAATATTGATAGGTTTTTTATGGTTGAATAATTGATCCTGGTGATAGGGATATTTCCAAATTTGTCTATTTCTATGGGTGTTTCAGACCATAAATTTCTTGTGCTTCACCTGGATTATGATTCAAAATTTTCCTATTATCCTTTTAAGTTCAATCGTACATGGTTGGATGAGGCGGATTTTTGTTCCCTTGTGAAAAATTGTTGGTCATGTTATTATGAGCAATCTAGTTCTTCTCTAATTTAGTTCTTGATTAAGAAGCTAAATATGTTAAGAACCAGAGTGATGAAATGGGAAATAGGTAAGAAGAAGGAGAACATCAAGGTGTTGGAAGACACTGATTATAATATTGATGAGATCGATAGCATGGTCAATGGTGATATATTTTCAGAAGAAAGAGAGGCTTATCATGTTAACTTAGAAGAATTGATATATTTTCAGAAGAAAGAGAGGCTTATCATGTTAACTTAGAAGAATTGATATATTTTCAGAAGAAAGAGAGGCTTATCATGCAGTGGAGCTAATATTTTGGCACAAATTGATTCCAATTGGAGGCTCAAAAGTAAAGCGACTTGGATTAAAGAAGGAGACCCAAGCACAAAAATATCGAAATATTTTCTTCCCACCGAAGGAATTTAAACCCTTTTTGGGAATTGAAGAAAGTTGAAGGGGCTATCCTGAATCAACAAAAATCCCTAAAAGAGGAAACTATTTCACATTTTGGTATCATCTACAAACAAAACCTCACAAATCATCTAATGGATCAATTAAAAGTTTTGAAGATGTATCCCAAGTTTTTTCTCTCCTAATTGAGTGAAGGAAAGTTGGAAAAAAGGTGGAATTGGATGAGATTTTGGAGATTCTTAAAAATTTCATGAAGGATAAGGGTCTAGGGTCGGATGGTTGGAGTGTGGATTTATTCTTAAATTTTTTCGATATTGTGGGGTAGTATCTGCTTCATTCCATTGAAGATTATAGAAAGAAGGAACAAATTCCAGAGAATCTCAATACCACCTTCATTACTTTGATCCCTAAAAAACATATGCTGGAGACATTCAATGACTTTAAGCTCATTTCACGGTGTAACCTAGAATACAAAATTATCACCAAGGTTATTTCTAATAGAATTAAGCCAATGCTAGAGAATTACATTTCACCTGAGAAATTCAGCTTTCCTTTTAGAAGACACATTTTGGAAGTAGTTAGGATTACATAGGAGGGCCTCTACTTGCTAAAATATAAGCATTTTCAAAATTTTATTTTGAAAATGGATTTAGTTAAAGCTTATGATGGTGAGGATTGGTCCTTTATCAGGTTTATGTTGATCCATATTGGGCTTCACGTTGAGGTTAAAAACTTGATTATGGCATGTATTAGCATGACCTCTTATGTTGTTTTGATTAATAGGACCCCTACTCTGTTTTTCGGCTACAACGGAGGGCTTAGGAAAGGATGCCAGTTATCTCCATTATTGTTCATTCTAGTCATTGAGGGTTTAAGAAATCTCATTAATAAAGAAAAGGAGGAGAAGAAGATTAGAGGTATACAAATTTACCAATCTTTGTATATCTCTCACTTTATTTTTGTTGATGATGTACTTTTGTTAGGCCCATAAGAAATGTAGCTAAGTAGAACATTTATAGAGATATTATTGATTGTTTTTGTAAAGTGTATGGGATGTTGGTCAGTATGGAGAAATCCATGTTTCTTCATAACTGTCTAGAAGAAACTATATGTGAGAATATTAGATTTTTGTTCCCCTACAAAGTGGAGAAACTTGATTTGGGTTTCAAGTATCTTTGTTTTCACTTGAATCCAAATTGCTATCGAGTGCAGGACTAGAACTAGTTATTACAAATGATTGATTAAAGAATAAAGAATTGAGCTTATCATCGGCTATCACTTCGTGGAAGGCTTGTCCTCGTTAACTCAGTACTTTAGAGTCTACATGTTTATTGGCTTTCTCTAACTCTTGTTGCCAAGACAATGATTTTAATATCTTATGGAAAAAGATCTTTCATTTTTTGTTGTATGGAGGGCATATGAGTTCAAAACTTCATTTGCCTTCATGGTAAAGTTCATGGTAAACTTCATTTGCCTTCATGGTAAACTTCATTTTCCTTTAGAGTCTATGGAGATATTTGTTTAGAACAGGATTGTGGAGCAATAGTATCAAGGAAAGGTAATTGCAATGGTTACTAATTAACCTATGTATCCATTAGCCAAGGTTAATCACAAAAAATGATTCCATTATTTGTAGAAGGCTACTAAAATATTTTCCTATACTAGGGAATTGGCTAAGTTGAAGTGTTGGAAACGATGTGTAGATTTTCCTAGGTATTGATCCATTTGTGGGGATTGAAGTGGATTATAAGCAGGGATGATTTTAAGAACCCCCCCTAGAATTATATGTATAAAAATTGGGCGAATCTCTCCGATATATAGGAAAATTTGAAGGCTATTTTATCAATAATATAATATGTATATATAAAAAATTTGGGGAATCTTTTATTTTATTATATAATGTTGTAAAATTTTGGTGAATCTTTCATTTTATTATATAATATTGTAAAATCTTGGCGAATCTTTCATTTTATTATATAATGTTGTAAAAACTTGGCGAATATTTAACTTCATTATAAAAAATCGTAGAAACTGGTGAATCTTTCACTAATTTATATAATATTGTCAAAATAAAAGAATAACAACATTAGTCAAATAACATGAATCACATCATCAACAACAGAACATGTAGACTCACAAGTCACAACAGGAAGGTGTCAATGAAACACAACTGCACTGACTAGATTCAGGGCAAGTGGGGACTCCACTTGTTATCTTGTCCCTTAATGGTCCAACAGACATGTGGGGACCTGAATCTTGACAAACTGATAAACTCATAGAATCATACATTATGCTCGATCTTGGCCTCCACTAGCCAATGATGGTCATGGAGGCTAATGCAATTATGCATTGTAATTATGCCAATTGATTATTGCATTAGATGAATGTTGGTCTTGTGCCAATACGTATCCTACGATCAATGCATAGGAACCTAGTGCATAGACCATTTTTCTCTTCGCTTGGATATGTAGAGCTCATTTATTTTTTTGAATAACGATAAGTATTTACAAAGAAAATATACAGTCAGCATAAAATAATTGAAAAATTGAAGAAAATTAATTCATGCAACTAAAAGTTAACAAAAGAATCTTTTCTCAAATCCTAAAACCAACCTTGATTCAAGCTACAACAAAGGGTTAAATCAAGCATCGAATGAGAACTAGAATCATTCAAAGGAATTAACATAATATTTAACCAAAATACACACAAACTTCAAAAATCGACAAAATGCTTCAAACAAAAGAAATAAACAAACCATAAAAATTTGTCAAGATATTTGTGCTAAACACCAACATGGTTTCATGTACTTGAATGAACCCATTCTTTCTTAGCAAAAGTGTTGTCAAATTAGTTATTTATCATTTAATGTTAGGAAACTATCTATGTGAAGAGATAGCTCCTTGGCCTAGCTTTCTCAAATTCCAGCATCATTTCCTATCAGATACAAGAAAGAGACAATGTAAGAGATAGATATCAAACCATCAATCTTAAAATAAGCTGCATGAAGGTAATGTAGCTCAAATCATCAATGTTACAACAAAAAAGTATAATGTAGAATATATTTTTACCTAAAACATAAACTCAAATTCATATATGGAGTTGGGGTTAGGTTTGAGTTCTACTTTTAGCTTTTTATAGGAGCTACTTTTGGGATCCCACTTTGTATTGTTAGCTTTTAGCTTTTTGTAGGAGCTCCTTTTGGGATCCCACTTTGTATTGTTAGCTTTTAGCTTTTAGATATAATTATAAAAGTCCCAACTCAACATAGGTTATCTCCCGTTTCTATCTAGATCCATCATAATAGATGAATACCTTATAAATTGAAGTAGGTATGACCTTGATAGTCATTGAAATACAAAGTCTAAGAAAAATCACAAGATACTAGACTACCGAGGAATTGGGGTTCGGATTCTGTTTCGCATTCTTTAGGACTCCATAATAATTGAACTGATAGACCAAAAATGAGGAACATAGAGGATACGGACTCTAAGAACAACAGATGAGAGACAAATTCAGCCTGTCCATCCAGCAAATGGTCAGGGAGTCTCAATCCCATCAAAAATCAACACCCCTACCACCACTTGAACACACATCGGTTTGGGATTGCTTTAGATCTGATCTATCACTATTATGAAGCTACTAATTCATTATTACAGACCTATATCAACATGTCAAAACAACCCGGAGTGATAGCCTACTCCAAACAGGCCTAAAAAAATTGCATCCTTTTCTAATAGGATGAACAGACCTTAGGAAATTTACGGTTCAAACTTAGAGGTCTCACAATGATCACAACTTAATCCAAACATCCCTTAAAAAGTCATAGATGAGTTTAACAATTTAACAAGTGTTCATGGTTTAGATGTAGAAGCCCACAAGGTTCACAAGACATATATAGAAGCCCAAAAAGTCACGGCCCTATCTACAATATCCCACAAGGTCAAGCAAGGTCACAAATGTCGCAACCCAAGATAGAATCGTCAATACAGTCACATATCAGCCTAGGAAGGTTTAGTAAGGTTTAGTAAGGTTTAGCATCCCGATCAAGACTACGACCCAGCTCAAAAAAAAGCAAAGCAACAGCCTCAACAATATACAAGAATTAAACAATAGAGAATCGGTACCATCAATGAAGTACAAACAACCTCACAAGATCTTTGGTTGATAATGATAGTCTTCTGGAAGAATATTTGTCACTGGAGGCTAATACAATTATGCATTGTAATTATGTCGATTGATTATTGCATTAGAGGAATGTTGGTCTCGTGCCAATAGGTATCCTACAATCAATTCATAAGAACCTAGTGCATAGACCATTTTTCTCTTCACTTGGCTTTGTAGAGCTCATTTATTTTTTTGAATAATGATAAGTATTTACAAAGAAAATATGCAATCAACATAAAAGAATCGAGATTCGAGAAAGTGAAGACAATTAATTCATGCAACTAAAATGCAATAAAAATATCTTTTCTCAAACCCTGAATCAATGGAAACCAATTAAAACCAATCTTGATTCAAGCTACAACAAATGGCTAAATCAAGCATCAAATCAGAACTATAAGAATTCAAGGGACTAACACAATATTTAACCAAAATACACACAAACTTCAAAAAGCGACAAAATGCTTCAAACAAAAGCAATAAACAAACCATAAAAATTTGTCAAGATATTCCTGTTAAACACCAACATGGTTTCATGTACTTGAATGAGCTCATTCTTGCTTAGCGAAAGTGTTGTCAAATTAGTTATTTATCCTTTAATGTTAGGACACTATCTATGTGAAGAGATAGCTCCTAATCCTAGCTTTCTCAAATTCCACCGTCACTTCCTGTCACATACAAGAAAGAGACAATGTACGAG
>LPNX010197921.1:288474-318650 GCA_001517045.1 Pseudotsuga menziesii | reverse complement strand
CGGCCCCTATTTATAATTTTTTTTTAAAACGTACCTCGGTCGAGGTATTTACTAACCCTCGGTCGAGGTTTCAATATCTCGACCGAGGGTTAATAAATACCTCAACCGAGGGCTGAAGAAAACCTCGGTCGAGGGCTTTATTAACCCTCGGTTGAGGTATTAAAACCTCGGTCGAGGGCTTAAGAAAACCTCGGTCGAGGTATGTTTTTTTGGTTTTGCCCAAATCCGCTTGCCAAAAAGTGTTACCCAGGTCCATGGATTCACCCTAAACTTTGTTCTACTTATAATTAAAAGCCCTAGTATTATGTGAGAGGGCCAGAAGGAAACATTAGCTGTCCCATCCATAAATATTTTGAGCTGTCTCATTCACAAAGATTTTAAGAAAACACAGCACACATAAGCAAGTGGATAAGGGAGAGTAGACAAGAAGCAGAATTATAAACAAGGCACACACTTCTCCTAATAAGAGGTTGAAAGTTAGAGCAGTATAATGTGAAACAAAACAAAAAACAATCTTTAATCACTTAAAATTGCATCGATAAGGATAATAATGTTCATTGAGCTGTCGTCTAGTGGCAACATGGAGAAGTTGTTGTGACAATCCTCACAGTCAGTTGCTCCCATGCGTGGAGTACAAGATGTGGCTAATGATCTTGAGCCTTGTACCAAATAATGACTGTATCAATTGGGCCTTCGAGCAGATAATTGAAATGACACTAAAGAGTTACCAGCAACCCTGGAAGGGTGGGAGGGTTTACCTTCCGTAAAAAGACACACTTCCATTTGGATAAAAAGGGAGTATCCTAGAAACAAGTACTTTTTTAAGAAGTGCTTTAACAAAGATGATACTTCGAGGGCTTCACTGCAAAGATTAGACTAAGTTGACAAGTACGAGCAGTATCTATTCCACCAAATCACCAGGGACTTGCACCCGGTCCATCCCTTTGAACTCATGCAGTAGGTGGGCCAAAACACAGCAAGAATGCAACCCTTGTGGACGGTTAAACACCCCGTCAACCTTAAACCAATAACCCGTCATGTAAATAAGTTCTCTCAAAAATCTGGTTAAAACACCGCTTAAGGTTTAATTTCTCAGACCATTTTGCAAAACCCATTACTAGGAAGTCCTCAAAAGGAAAATCCCAAAAATTAGACATTGACAGCTTGAGAGGCAATCTCAGGCCATGCATAATTTAATAATCTCCACTAAATTTATCCTTATCACAAACTCTAACAGGGTGTCGTGCATCATAGGATATAATTAACCTGAAACTGATTTGCAATAAAATAAAATAAAAATTTCCACATATATCAATTGAGATCTTGTGATTATCACCACCGACTGCCATGCAAACGTCAGAAAACTAGAGAGGCTGCGAATCAAAGCCATCCCGGCACGAATATGACCATAGGTTAATGGCTAGACACCAAGAGAAGAACAAATAAATGTAAAATACTTACCAATTCGGCGGCAAGAACGGGAAACTGTGGCAAGGCGAGCAAGATCAATGGGTTCATCCAGGTAACTGAATATTCGACCTGCCGTGTCCAAGTCCAGGCGCTCTACCAAACTTAGGGTATCTTCTTCCATGGATGATGAAGAATTTTCTGCAATCTTCGTAGCCAAGGACAACCACAGTCAGTATAACAAAAACACAGGTAGTAAAACATTGGTTCAGTGTTGCCCCTATCTCGTGCCGTTATATATAGAATGTATAGAGCAACAAGAAATTTTCTTAAAAATATAAAACTAGAAACAATGCAACTTCTCTGTGCAAACCCACGCAAACTAAATTTGACCAGTAAACGCCATTTATGCAGCAGGGAGGGGCTGTCGCCATGACAAAATGTTCAACCACCTCCAAACGTAGAAAAAAACACTGGTCTTTCACAGGAGGGGCTCTCCAAATATCGCCCACGGCGCTCCAGAACCGCCGGACAAGTGCGGTTCTAACAAAATCAACACTCACGGCAAAGCCCATGAACAATGAAACTTGCAGGCGAAATGGGCGGTTCTGACAAACTCAACAGTCACGGCAAAGCCCATGAACAATGAAACTTGCAGGACAGAGCAGGGCAATGACCAAAAACTTGCAGGACAGAGCAGGGCAGCGGAACTTTAAAACACGAGGAGGACCAGCGGATCGAGAAGATGACACGCGGAGGACCACTGGATCGAGAAGAGGACACGCGGAGGAGCAGGGTTGGCCGCATAGACGACGAAAGCTACAGTGCTTTTTCGAACTTGTTCGGAGAAAAACGCCTTACGGCGTAAATATGGTAAACGTTGCCCAAATGTCAATTCGCGTTTTTGTAACTCAACTATATTCAAACATAGTTTCATGAATTTATGGAAGCTCTATGATGGTTTTATGGCTTTTTTGGTTCATAGTTATATATAGTAAATAGATAACTTGATAGTTTATGTTGATTTTTCTGCGAATTGTAAGACTAAACTTTTTAATAAACAACATAGTTTTATTAATATAAAGTTGTGATATTTTTTTGGAAAAAAGAAACTCATATCTATTTAAACATGGGTCTTGAATGCAAATATAAATTTATTACAAAATAAAATAAAACTTAAAATATAAAAATGATAGGTAAATGCGGAACATCAATGAAGGGATCAAATGTTCAACAAATTTCCACCTTCGCTCAATTTGGATAATGATGTTTTTTTTTTTAAATAAACAAAGTATCAAGTGACATGTTTATGGCATAAAACATAATGTCAATTATTTCAATCATTTTCCTTTAAAAAATTATTTATTTACATTAATATATAACAATAAAACCTAACGTTAATTATTTCAATCATTTTCTTAAAAATAATTAAATTAATATAATTAAGGAAAAATCATTTTTCCTATGTTAAGGAAACGTGTTTGGATTTAGAGTAGGTTAAGGTTTGTAGATTTTTTTTTTCAATCATTTTCTTAAAAATAATTAACATAACATAATTAAGGAAAAATCATTTTTTGTATGTTAAGGAAACCAGTTTGGATTTAGAGTAGGTTAAGGTTTGTAGATTTTTTTTTTAAATGTATGTATTCACATCTCTTTTTTTCTGTGGCAAAAACAAAAATAAAATGGTGTTATATGTTAATTTCACATTTAGTTAAGTTGTGTTAATAAGTTAGATTAATAAGGTTTATATAAATATAAATTTATTAGACATTTATATAAAAAAAACTTTAAAATATAATTTTTTTTAATCTTATAATTTTATATTATATATTATTTTATATTAAATATACAATATCTATACCTCAATAAATTTGATATATATTGCATCTTAGGACTTTCATGTTATTATATATCTCAAAATTAAAATTATATATTTAATATATCATTAAACTAATAAATTTATAAATTAAAATCAATAATTTCATATTTATAATTTTTTTAATTTTAATATAATTATAAATATTTTATTATTATTAATTTAAACTTATCTTAAGTATTCTCTAGATTGAATCTGGACACTTGTGGGGGCAACCATTGCCGTTAAACTACATTCCCACACTTAACATATTAATACTATGTGTAACTCTTTATATCAAGGTTAGGGTTTCATGGTTTCCGGCCCCATGGCACCGGCTCCCATGGTTTCTGGAGCTTTTGTGCTACCTGACCGAGGTCTTCATCACATATTTGGACTTGTGCGGTTATACTGAGGCACTGATGGTGGTATGTGTTGTACCGAGGGGGTATTATTCTGGGTTTTCTTGTGGTTACCTATGTTGTCAAGCAGTTTTTTATCTGGACTGGTTCTGTTCAACCAGAGTGACTCTTGAGTGTTGTATTTTGACTTTGGGGTACTGATTACCTCCAACCGCTTTGGAACCTTCGGTGTGCCCCGGTGATGATGGCGACTATCGCTTCTGTCTGGGTTTGACAGGGTCTCGTGGTTTCGGTATGGTCACGGACAACGCTATGACTTTCCTCTGTCGTGTTTTGGAAGCTGGGAAGCATTACGAACCGTGAAAGCACTTGAGAGTTGGGAATCTGTTGGGGTTTCTTGGTTCACGGCCCATTGACCTCTATCGTTTATGAACCTGTTGACCGGGGAATGATGGAGGGTTATGATGCATCAGGGAGGGTTTTAGGCTTTTGAGCGGCTACTTATGAAGTCGGGTGTTTTCCAGGCGACTCCCGTGTTTACCGACATCTGGTTTATCGTGTTCTGTTGGTGACCTGGCTGCTTGTGAAGATTGACCTGGGGTTTTGAGTGCTCCCGGTCTCTTTGGAACCTTCGGTTTCCGGTGTTGAAGGGGACTGTTGCTTCTGTTTGGGTTTGACGGGGTTTCGGGGACACGACTTGGGCCGGTTGGGCTTCTGGATGGCGTTGTGGAACCATTGACACGTTATTCCGGTTCTTTGAATTGCTGCTACTTCTTGAAGCTAATCGCGACCCTGGTACTACGGCTTCTTATCCGTCTATTAGGACCGCCTTGATTCCAGGTATTTAGGATTCTCTTTTGATCCTTTTCTTTATTATTTATTGTACTGGTTGGGTTTGTTTGTTAACCCTTACTTGGGTTCTCGGGCAGATAACCACAAACCCCACATGGAGTTCACCCTCAACCGAGGGTTAGTACCAACCATGTAGTAAAAAGTGGGAATTCTTTCTATTCTTTAGGGTTTCTGTCGACCTGTTGATTAACTAGTCGTCCTTTGTCTTACCGATACGACTGGTATTGCTTCTTTCCTGTGGCCTGGGGCTTTTTTTGCCTATTTTACCTAACCAATTTGTATTTCTTTCTTGTTGTGTCTTTTTGTGGTTCCGGTGAGGTTTTGGTTCGGACTGAGGCCCCCTAATATATTGGGTACCTAGCCTGTGGTTTTTTGTAGGCCTTTGTATCCTGGGCAGGGTTCTGATTGGTTTTTCGGTGTGGCCTTTCGCCTATAGTATCTCTGTCTTCCTCTTGTTGGGTTTATTGTCCACTCCTGTTGTGGGGTTATCTTTTGTTTTCTATTCGTGGTTCTCGGTGGTTACGGATTCTGGCTGGGACCCCCTGATTCATTTTGGTGTCTATCATTTGCTTGTTGGCCCATGTGGTCATCCTGACCCTTTGTCTCCTGTCAGAGTGACTTTGTTTTAAATCTATCTCCCTATGCGGTCTCACGGGGGGTTTGGCACGACCTTTGGGTTCTATGTTTGTGACCGGTTTCAACCGGTCTCCTTGCCCATGATATGGGTGCTCATAGGACTCATCACCCTAGTAAGGGTCGTCATCCTACCTCCTCCCAACGTAAAGCCAAAGCCCTTAAGGCCCTTGATTTGAAGCCTGGGTTCATTCTTGGTCATGATGTTTT
This sequence comes from Pseudotsuga menziesii, assembly GCA_001517045.1. NCBI lineage: Eukaryota > Viridiplantae > Streptophyta > Pinopsida > Pinales > Pinaceae > Pseudotsuga > Pseudotsuga menziesii. The sequence goes on along the minus strand of LPNX010197921.1, from coordinate 313,328 downwards.
TATGGATAAGGTGGAGACTCTCTGCAGTAGGGCTCTTATTGGTAGGTTAGAGTACTGCTCCATGTCTAAGGAGGGATGGGTCGAATGGGCGACCTCTCACTGGAAGCCTCTCATACATTATGTCCCTTCTATTAGCCTCCTTGCTAACAGATGGTTAGTCTTTGTTTTTATTGAAGCATCTGATGCCTCCCTGATCCTTCAGAATCTGTGGCCTGTTATGGATGGATCCTTAGTACTGAACCAATGGCACTCGGGTTTCGACCCTCTCACTGAAAGGGTGACCATCAGACATTTGTGGGTGCTCTTTCCTGCTTTACCCTATCCTCTTTGGAATAAGGATATCGTGGTTGCACTGGCTAACCTTATTGGGCGTTTTGTTTCCCTTAAAAAGGACTTTCATCTTATCTATGACAAACGGATGGCAAAGGTTTTGGTTGAAGTTGACATAACCAAAGCCCTTATACCTAAAATTGAGATTGACTGTGGAGATCGGGTTATTACCCAAAGACTGGATTATTTGCATATGTCGTTTAGATGTAACTTCTGTCATGAAACTGGACACCTTCGGAATTCTTGTCATCGAATGCGCACTAGTCTTTCTGCTAAGCGTGGGTTTGTATCCTCTCCTGTACCTGACCCTCCTCCTCTTGCTGTCACACCTAACCTGATAGGACCTCTGGTGGACTCTACTGATATTATTTATGCTTCATCCTCACCTTCTACCTTTGAAAATCTCTTGAAAGGTTAGCTGATGTACATTGAAGATATGGAAGCTGTTGCACTTCACTCCCGCTCCGACCCTGTGGGGGACCTTGAGGATCCTTCTGTCTTGGAACATCTTCCCTATTCTGAGCTTTCTACTGTTGATGGACCTCCTCCTTTCATGTTGGACCACTTTCCCTCTCTCCCTCAGCCCTCTTCTTCTTCTTATTTATCTTCCAATCCACCCTTGTCCCCACCTGTATGCACTGTATCGCTACCCACTGCCACTTCATCTAGTCCTCCTGAAACACCAGCTTTCCAGGACCCCTCACTTCTTACAACTCTCTTGATATTTTCTGATAAAACTCCTATCTCCCCCTCCACTTTACCCCTGGACTCTATCCGCTTTAAAAATGTGACCATCAAGAAATCCAAGAAACCTCCTTTGGATGATCCTGGGATTTTGGGGGTATATACTCCTCTTTCGACAAGACTCAAGAATGAGGCTAGAAAAACCCATATCTCTCCGGTTACTTCACAGATTCTTAGAGCAAGTACATCTGAAGATCCTATTTCTCCACGAAAATTATGTCTATGAACATTCGGGGGTTTGGAGGGATTACCAAACAAAAATCCCTTGGTAGATTATTCTCAGATTTAAACCCTGATATGATTCTTATTCAAAAGACTATGTGCTGCTTCTCCCAGTCTCTTCATCTATTTTCCAAACTTAAACCGGGTTGGGAATTCTGTGCTTTGGATGCTTCGGGCCTTTCTGGGGGCCTTCTTGCTAGATGGAACCCTCACTTGGTCCGATGTAAAGCTTTCACTTCTCTGGCTGGTATCATTCTTAAAGCTACCTTTAAAGGTCTATCTAAGACTTTTACTGTCATAAATTGCTATGGGCCCTATTCTCAAAGAACCATTTTCTGGGATAACTTGGTGGCTAGTGTTCTTCTTAAACTACCTAATCTACTTTTGGCGGGGTACCTAAATTTTACCATTTATTCTTCTGAAGTTTGGGGAAGTAAGGCCATAACTAACCCTTTAGCCCATTATTTCACTCATCTCATCTCCTATAACAAGTTGGTGGACCTCTCTATGAATCTCCCTGGCCCTACTTGGAGAAATGGGCACTCGAGGGAGGCTGGCATATGTAAAAGACTGGACCAGTTTCTTCTCTTTGAATCTCACCTCCCTAGCCTTTCGTTCTATAGAACCTGGGCTACCCCTACTGATGTCTCTGATCACTATCCTATTTGCCTGGAGTGGGGATCTAAATATTGCTCTTAGTGTTGGCCCTTTAAATTTAATAGGGATTGGATTTTGGAGGAGGACTTTACTCACCTGGTCCTCTCTTCGTGGAAGACTCCTCTGGACTTGGATGACTATAGCCATATGGATGTCCTTACTCTTAAGTTGCGCAGACTTAAATGCTATGTTAAGGATTGGGAGTGGTTGAAAAATCATGAAAGGAGGAAGTATATTTTGGAAATTAATGAAGGTATATCAAATATCTTGAAGGAGGATTTGGGCCTATTATCTGCTTCAAATGCCAAAAAATTGAAGGTACTACAGGATAGGAAAGGTAAATATTGGGCCCATGAGATTACCACACAAGGGCTGAAAAGTAGAGTCCAATGGATTATGGAAGGGAATGCAAACTCTAAATTTTTTCACTCATATGCATCTGCTAGAAGGAACACTAATACTATTTGGTCTCTAAATGATTTGGAGGGTAATCCTATATCCGAGGACCTTGCACTAAAGTTGCTTGGCAAACAACACTTTAGTGTACTATTTGGTGATGATAAGTCTACTAATATTGCTGACCAGCTTAGAGTTATCAGCCTATTTCCTAGTATGACTTCTGATGATGATATTGACTGTTTCATTAAGCCCATTCCGATCCAGGAAGTTGAAGTTGTACTTAAGGGGTTTAAGAAGGATAAGAGCCCTAGACCTGATGGTTGGCCTGTCGAGTTCTTCTTATCCTTTTTTTATCTGGTGGGGGAGGACTTGGTTTTGGCTATGGAACAAGCTAGAACATCTGGGAAAATTTTTGTGCTCTTAACTCTACTTTCTTGACTCTAATACCTGAGTGTGAGAAGCCCTTGACCTTTTCCAACTTCCGACCCATTTCCTTATGTAACCTAGTCTACAAGGTCATTTCTAAGATTGCTACCCTACGACTGAAACCTATCCTCAACATGTCTATATCTTTCCAATAGTTTGGCTTTCTCAAGGACAGACAGATAACTGAACCTGTTGGCATTACCGAGGAGTTACTACACTCTATTAAGACTAAGAACTCTAGTTTCTTGGTTTTAAAACTCGACATGGTCAAATCCTTTGATAGAGTAAACTGGACTTTCCTTAGACTCTTACTTATCCAGATTGGTATACCCCTGTTGGGTGTAAATTGGATAATGGGCGGTGTATCTAGCTCTTGTTTTGCTGTTCTTGGTAATGGATCCCCCTCAGACTTTTTTCCTGCCACCAGAGGAATTTGTCAAGGATGTTTTTTGTCCCCCTTATTATTCATACTGGTTATTGAGAGCCTCAGCAGAATTATTATGGATGCTCAGCAAAAAGGTATTATTAAGGGCTTTCAATATGCTCCTGATATGGAGATAAAACACCTGCTTTTCATAAATTATGTGATTTTAATTGGTATTGGCACTATTGGTGAGTGGAGTGCATATAAAGATGCATTCGACTTATTCTGTTCGGCTACGGGGATGTTGGTCAGCTTGGAAAAATCATCCTTTCTCTATCAGAATGTGGATTCTGACATTAGATTCAAAATTGCGGAGCTACTTCCTTTCAGAACTGATCCACTTACTTCGGGCTTTAAGTATTTGGGTTACCGCCTGAAACCATTGGGGTATCGTACCTCTGACTGGCGCTAGATGATTGAGTTATTTGAAAAAAAGATTCATAACTGGACTTACAGGTTACTATCTCTTGGAGGCAGAGTGATTCTCATTAAAGTTGTACTTACGGGGTTAGCTGTCTATTTGTTTGACTTGTCTAGATGTCCTAAATCTATCCTGACCTTACTTAGAAGATCTATCTTCTCCTTCTTGTGGGGTTCCTCTGCTGAACATCAAAATTCTCATCTAGTAAATTGGGAATCTGTTTCCTTACCTACTGAATATGGTGGTTGGGATATTAAGAACCTTGAATGGTTTGGAATATCTTTGAGACTGAAATGTTTGTGGCAACTTCTAAATGGTACTGGTCTTTGGAGCAGAATTATTGTCCATAAATACTTCAAAAACAAGTCTTTAGAGGACTGGATTCATGCTCATAATTTCAAAGTTATTGACACTTCTTACTTCTGGAATGGTTTCATTAGGATGTTTGACTGGATTACTTGCCGGCTGGGATGGAAGGTGGGGAATGGCTTAAAGATTAGGTTGGGTGTAGACCCTATTGCTAGGCATAACTCTCTGTATCTTTTGTCTGCGGAGCTTAGAGAATATCTTCACGACCTGGGGATTTCTACTCTTGCTTAGGCCCAAAATCTGGATGGTTGTGGTCTTGATGGTTCTAACTAGTACATTGCTTTTGATCTGTACCTGGGTGGTGAGTGTGTTGATCAATGGTGTTCTTTCGTTAAAGGCTTGGCTCATGGTGGTATTAGGATTGGTACTGCTGAAGATACTCTTCTTTGGTTGTATGACAAACAGTTGGGTATGGTGATAGCCAAAAAAGCTTATAATTTGATTGTCTTTGAACATCTGACTGTTATGGAAAATGATTTCCTGCTAAAGTTCTGGCACCTAAATATTCCTCATAAACTGAAATGCTTCATCTAGCTAACTTGTAATATGAAAATCAATACTTGGGACACCCTTTGTAGGAAAGGTTGGCACAGTCCCAATAGGTGTTGTTTATGCAAGGGGGATGCTGAAACTGTAGAACATCTTTTTGTTGGCTGCCCATTTGTAAAGAAGCTGATCTGGGATCTCAATTTTTTGTTTGATTTTCACCTTCTATGGTCTGAGCCTACCCTTTTGGATAATCTCATAAACTAGGTCTCAAAGGGGGGTACCCATCAGTACCTGCCTCTTTTTCTCATCTGGAATATCTGGAAGGCTAGGAACCGAAATGTATTTGATGATTTGACTCCTAATATTGACAGTCTCTTACATATCATCATGGAAGAGGTAAATTCTTATAAGGTTCCGCTGAAGTCTAGAATCAAAGTTTGTGACATTGTTGAACCACCTGTATCAAAGTTTCCTATGGTTTTCTTTGAGGGGTTGTGTTTGGCTCCTGTTCATCTCTTGCTTACTGAATCATATGATGATGAGTTTATTGGGGAAGACTCTATACAGCTTTTTTAGAATTTTCTCATTCTACTTCAGTTATTGATCACATGGTATTTATTGAGCTATATCTGGTTATGCTAAGCAGCAATTTCTGGAATACTGAGGGTCACTTACCTGCTTGGATAAGGTGGCTAGGCTTCTGTTATGTTCTTTATGGACATATTATGACTGATGTATATTTTATTGCCCAACTATGAGAGGACCCTTTACATGTATTGATACCCAAGTGCTGATTGTTCTCATGTCATCTTGGGTATTGTCATATTTCTGTTTGTATTGTTTTGGCAATGGTTTTTTTACTTTTGCTGATCTGATGGACCCATTGGGGTTCAGATAGTTATATGTTGATGTACAAGGTTACCACCTTTGATTCAATTGAATAACAAGGAACTGTTTTTTTCGACCAAAAAAAAAAATCTTTATATCAATAACTAATACATCTATTCATCTTAAAATAGATTTGGTTAGGTTAATTAATTAAAATTTCAAACTTATAATTTATGTATATCTAGATATGTAAAAATTCAATTTTGATTATTTTATTTATATTAACACATATAAATATTATATTATTACTAGATGGGTTTATTTTATTTTATTTTAGATTTTGTGGTGAACTACAACTTATGTTTTTCGACTATTTCAAGAGGATAAGATAAATATACTCTTTTTTATTGTATGGGAGTCTTAGAAATTTAGAATAAATAATTATAAAACAAAAGAAATATAAAAAAAAAAAAAACTATTAGTTTACGAATGGATAAGAGGTAGGTGATGCATGGATAACTCTTATCTCATGTTTATACGTTTATAAGAGTTATCCTCAAATCATATGGATAAATGGATTGAGCATCCTCAAATCATGTTTATGCATTAAAAAATATGTTTAAGCACTTCAAAATTGAGATTTTGTAAAAAACAATTAGTTGGATTCCCATAAAAAAAGCAAAGTGCAAACCATCTAACAAATAGACTACTATTTATTTTTATCATTAACCAAATTAGTTAAAAATAAGAAAATAAAATAAAATTTACATACATTATGAAAACTTCATAAAGTTCATGAAATGTTTATAATAAAGTATAGTACTGTAACATCCCTTAAATACATAAATAAAAAGAAAAAATTTATTTTACTGCATGTAATATTAGAAATTTACTAAATAGTACTTAGAGCGTTGTTACTGCTCAAACTTCTCTTTATCATGTATCTCTGTTGTCATGCTTTTAAGTTATCATTAGCTAGCTTAAATGGATTTATGTCCTCATGCCATTACTTTGTGACCATGAAAACTAACTAAATCTACCTTGTTGTCATAAGACAGTCAATTGCTGTTGTTGTTTGAGTCAAAACCGGAGCTGTGGAAAGAAGGCTCATGGTCTTACTTAGTCAATTATGACTAATGCATGAATCTTCTCGTCTAAGATGTGCAGGCATTGAGATATCTCAACAATACCCTTTGAACAACAAACTCAAAACTAAGATGTGAAACAAAAACGAACCTAAGGTGTGACTCAGATCCTAATTCTACTCTTCAGAAATCCATACTAAGATATTTATTTTTATTAAGTTAAAGTCTAACTTATGATGCTAAGGGTCCACCCTCTCCTTACATTTTGGTTGCAGGTATAATTCGAACAAAACATTTAAAAGGATCTAAACTATACAAACCTTCACCATTCTCCAAAGTGGACCATGATATCATTACGGGTTTGGTTTGATATGATGTTTTAATAGTCAACTTAAATTCGATATCTATTGTAAGGACAGTATGAGCATTCATTATAAATTTATGCCTTAAGATTTCCCAATGCTCTCCAGCTGTCGGCAAGGCATGGGCTGTAAAACCCTAAGGGTTTTAATGCACTTTGACAAACGTGCCAACCCCATTGATAGTTTGGTTGTAGGCCACTCCTCATTTGTTCAATCTGCCTTCGGCTCCTGGGTGCTTCGGCTCTGTGAATACGTTTTCCCAAACTCAAAAGAAAAGGGAGGGCCTTAAAATTCGTCCATACAAATTTGTCCAAGCTTAGCTTGCTTACAAAGGAGGTTCACTATTATCGCTCTGTATTATTTGGATATTTCTGGTTTCGAACTCATTGCTGGTAAGTTTTTCCCTACACAGTTACTAGTGACAGTTATTGATTTACAAAAATATTACTTTTATTTTATTTCCCAGTAGTTAACGTTTTTCCCGATTATTGTAATGTCATAGGCATGACCCTGGAGTGCAGTGGAGGTTCAGGCTAGCGGCGAAGTCCTTCCCTTTAACTTGTAAGATCATAGTTACTTCATTTTGTGGCTCTAGTTTTTGTGGTATTTTCGTGGTGTTAGGTTTTTCATCCCTTCTAAGTTCGATATGGAAGAAATCCTGGGATTCTACTATCACGGTTATTAGTTTTAAGGGTGTGCATCGTCCCATGGGGGTTTGTGAACGACTGTGTTAAACTGAAATCCTTTATTACTGTAAGTCCCATAAGGGATTGGTTAAGTCATGATTTTAGTTACTATGTAAAGCTATGAGGTTTTCCCATCCTCTTCTGATTCGATAAAAGGGTTAGTATTTTTACATTTTGTTTCTGGAACTGTATTTATATACATACTTCGAGCAAGTCTGATTTTATGAAGTTTTGTATGTTAAACATAATTTCAGTGTTTGAAGGTAAAGTGGTCGTGAGCCTTTATCCTAACCACATCGTTCCTGGGTATAAAAGCCACTCTATTGTTTGTTTTTTTTAGAAAAATATAAATGCCACTGCCATTGTTTGGTTTTTATGATTAAAGGACCGACTCATAAGAACTTTCAATCATTAAATGACTTAAATACGACAAGGCCGTGAGGCTCTTTGCTTTCTATCGATTTATTTGGGATGAAAAAGACAAATCGTAACTCTCGGATGTAATGGATGTTTTTGGAGAACAGACCGCAGGGTCTTTCTGTGTAAAGTTATTATTATAAATGTCTTTAATGAAATGAAAATCAGTTGTGCAGATTTAGGGTTTTGTTGCTTTATTTTAAAACTATAGAGCCTTACTTTGTTATTTCAGTTCTGTTTAGATAATAAATCCAGAGACTATTTTTGATATTTCAAAAGGTTAATCCCTGAGGCTTCCTAGACCTTTATCCTATAAATAAATACTGCAGAGATAACGCCAGTTAAAATCGAAAGCCTGTAACCAGTGCTAATATTTGTCGATGATATCGACCTGGTGTTTTTATTAATAGTTTAACTTAGTGTTATTATGATTTTAGGTGAAATCTAGTTATTCTAGGTTGATACTTGAATTGATTAAGGAGAAACAAATTGTTTTTAAAAGATTAGTATAAACAGAGTAGTTGAGATGAACTTGGATCTGATCATTTAAATTGCTAGGCTGTTAGAGGATAAAAAATTTGGGATAAGTAAATAACTTACTTAGATATAAGAAAGGACTCTGTGATTTAATCTAGCTTCTAAACTTATACTTGTAAATGAAAAAAAAAATTGGTTTTAAAACTGTTAATGGTTTTCTATTTGGATTTGGATCAAGAGCTAGTAATTGCTAAATGTCAACAAATTATATACAATGTGCAAATTTGTACATTTTATTGACTTTAAATAACGATCGTGCATCATTTTGTACTATTACTCAACATAATATCATATCTTTCTACTTAACATAATTCATGTCCCTTGTACTAGAGTACGTCACTTCGGTGAGAGGAAAAATCAGGGGATAATTTCATTTCATTTCTAAACCAATCAGCCTCTATCCAATACTAAATTCTACAATCATGGATCATTTTTTCTATAAACTATAACTTCATTCTAAACCACTTACAATTTTCTTAAGAAAATATAAACAATGTCATAAAACAGATTGGAGTTGGAACCTGGAAGTGTTACATAGAAAGGGGACCAACACCCAAGGGAGATTGTTCCACCCAACCTTTTCCTGAAGCAGCCAAATCACTTTCTTAGGACCCCTGAGCTTGCTCACTGCACCACTAAGATGGATATATTTTCTACACAACAGACTTCTGCAAATTAGCACTCAACAACAGACTTATCTCAGCAATTCACTTTAGTTATCCCCTCATCAAATTCTTTGTGTGCCTAAATTTTAAGTTTGCAGCAATCACAAAGTTCATTCTCTCATAAATCAGAATGAGTGGTAGTTACATTTCAATGTCATTAGAAACTCTACAGTTTGATTTGTGGTGAATAAACTCTACATGGAAACCTAGAGGACATTATGATTTGCAATTGATTTCAAAAGGATTTTTCACTATAAGCTTTATAAGCCTGGAATATTGAAATAGGGTTTTGGATTTTTTCTACTCCGTGGGGCTATTCCTAAGGCCTTGTAAGGAAATATGTAATCCACGGAAAGAGGATATGAGAACGACGTTAGTGTGGATACAAATGTATTCCCTACCAAGGGAATATTGGCATTCAAAAATTCTAGAAGATATTGACAATACCTTGGGAAATTTCATTAAAATTTCTAAGCAGACCAAAGCTAAGGGGTACATGGCCTATGCCAAGATTTGAAAAAAGGGCTTCTAGAAGATATAGATATGTCTTGGGAGGACGAAGAGTGGAGGCAAGCCATGGATTACGAGCAGATTCCCTTCCATTGTAGGCATTGTCATGATTATGATCATCTCTATAGGGACTGCCCCCAGAACTCTCCATCGCCTCAAATGAAGAAGAACAAAGAATTGGATGATCAAGCTTTCTCACATGTGAAACCGAAGAAAAGAGGGGAAAGACAGCAAGAAGCTCTTGAGATTTACAAGCTCCCTATGATGGGAAATATATTTTCAATATTATAAGAACATGAAGATAAGGAGGAAACCCCCGAGCTGACAAAGGCAGACCCATATCCGAAAGAGGAACAAAGGGGAAACCATAGGTCGAAAGAATAATAGGTTGGAAAATTTGGAGAAAATGAAGTTAGAGAAGAAGATCAAGTGACTACTCTATAGGAAATGGACACAAAAGAAGAAGGCGAAGACATGAACTTAGGGGAGCTGGATCTAGAGGGAATTGAATAGACATGTGCTGAAAAATGAAGAGGATTTATCCCACATGAACAAGTCTCCCTAATTCATAAAGCTATAATAAAAGTGAAGGCCTTGAAACCTATAGGAATTACAGCTGGATCGATGAAGGAAAACAAACGAAAACTAGTGGAGATAGGAAAAAATTTAGGCCGAAAATCAAACCAAGTTCGCATAGCAGAATCTAGTTTAAGGTTAGTAGAATCAGATCAATACCCTACCGTTAGGACGTCCTTAGGACTTTAAACTTATTTTCCATTTGTGTTATCAATGAAGATTATAAGTTGGAATATTAGAGGGATTAACAACCCCCAGAAAACTAAAATTATGAGGAAGAAGATTCAAATAGAAATTTCAGTAGTAATGCTTGTGAAAGAAACAAAATGTATTGAGCACCACCTGTTATAAGTAGGAATAAAATATTGGAGAAACTGTGAAGGGGTTGAGATAGATGTGTCTGGGACAAAGTGGGGTCTAGGGATATTGTGGGACCCTAACAAGATCTCCTTAATGGGATTTGTGGCCTCACAATGATCCATATCAGCATAATTCCACATAGTGGGCACTTCTATTAGAGGAGTCCTAACAAATGTCTATGGCCCTTATGCCACGGTGAAAAAAGATTGAATTGCTTTGAAAAACCCATCAATGGTTCGGTGGGAGGCATTGGATTCTTGGAGGGGATTTCAATATGATCATTGATTTGGAGGAAAAGAAAGGAGGAAGGAGAAGATTGGATAGGGAAATTATGCTCTTCCGGGAAGTCATCGAAGAGATGACGATGACTAACATAATTGCTGGGGAAGAAATATACACCTGGAACAATAGAAGGGGAGGTGAGAGGCATGCAACTTCCCTCATGGATAGGTTTTTAATTTTTGAGTCATTCTAGATATTAGCAATGAGCTATCGTCCCTAGTTCTCCCCTTAATAGGATTGGACCATTGGCTGGTATCACAACAGAATTTCAACCCAAAATCCGACACCTTGCATGTCTGAATTTTGACACTTCTCTGTCGCATCTTCAACACATACACTTTTTTCTTCCGTCAGTGGCATAATGTTAGATATTCGACAGCCTACCAAAGTGGGTCAAATATCTGACACACCATGGTGTTGCCTATTCGATAGTTTTCTCTTCCAAAGTGTTAATCAAAACTTGCATAAACCGTCGAAAATCCGATGCCCTCCGACACTTGAAGAGTCGGCCTTCGGACGAGCAGAAATGTTGGAGGCATGGCGATGTTGTCAGTGTTTTTATCCAGAAAGCGTTGGATTTTCGATGCCCTTCGACACTTGAAGAGTCGGCCTTCCAATGGGTAGAAGTGTCGGAGGCATGGCAACGCTATCGGTGATTTTTCCAGAAAGCGTCGGATTTTCGACTTCACTTAACACTTGAAGCATTGGTCTTCTGACGGTCTGAAGTGTTGGAGTCATGACACTGTTGTCGGAAGGTTTCGCTGAAGCATCGGAAGACTGTCGGAAAAGAGACACCTATTGGTAGATTTAACAAAAAAAAAATTGAAATATTTCACAAAGAAAAGTCGATCACAAAAATAAATTGTATGTTTTTTCAAAGATTTTGCTTAAAACTCCTACTCTAGCATATCAGTATGGTATGCTTCTATATATCCTTTTCATTCTAGAGAACACACTTTACCGGTGATCATTGAACTTTATGCATCAAAATAATCTAATTAGTGTTTTAGATATGATAGATTTTCACTCAACATGTCCAAATGAGTGATGATATAGAATCATTTTGTCAAACATATAAATAAAATGCATGCTCAAGTCCAAGTCAACTGAAGGAATAAAATGTAAAATATAAGTAGTTTAGGGTTGCCCAATGGAGATATAAATCACTTGAGAAGAACTCAGGACAATATAAAGGATAGAAAAATAATTTAGTTGTCAATTAAAGATAAGGGCCAGAGAGAAGTTCTGTTATTTACAAAGAACTTAATAAATGCAACAAGTGCAGAAAAAGTGTCTTATATGCTATATCATATCATGCAATAGCATATCGAACCTTAAGGAAGAAAAGGCCAACTAGGTCAAAAGGGTAAAATAAGGCATGACCTTGTCCAAAATATAAAATTGGTCAAAAGTTCCAGGGAATTCCAAAAAGAAGAGGTTAGAGGTGCTCTGCAGTCAACACCATTGTCAAAATCAGTGGAACTATCACAACCTCTCACATTTGTATCTGTGTCTACTACTTTTCTTGGACCATCATATAACATGAAATCCTCTGCAGTAGTCAGGAAATAGAGGGAGAAACAACTAGGTATGGCAACTCTTTATACCTTAGTGACTGAAATCAATTCAAGTCATCTTGGTTTGCAGAATGAACAGGTCCAGCCTTCAATTTCGTTTGGCCAAGATAAGATCAAACTCTCTTCTTATGGTCCCCATTGAAATAATAGTTGCATTAACTGGAAGTATTACAGATTCAGTAACACCTTTGAACATTAATAGTCCTTCCACTGAAACAACACATATGCCTAGTTTGGTAGCTAAGGTAGATCAGCCTGTTGCAATTGTTAGCGGATCCTACACACTAGGGTGGTGGATCTAGTAACAGTGCTAAAATCAAGTTATATGCAACATAATTTCACTCTATGATTGTTCAATAGAAGAGACATGTGATTGTCTTTGAACCTTTAAATAGTTGTTGGGATTCTGGTAAATGTATGCTTTCTTGTCCTTTTTACCTGGTTGATAATCTATAATTTTTTATGAAGTTCCTATTGAAATTACAATACTAAATCATGTGGAAGCACCATTATCTGCAAATCAATGGATCTAGCAAAATATTTCATGCGAAGAAGATGCTCTGATATAGGCTTGCCTATGGATTCAGAGAGGAAACTTATCAAATATATTACTATTTCTTCTTTGGATTTATGGTAAAATGATGGGTGAATTCTAGGGTTATAAGCACATACAAGATTGATGCTAGCATTGTTGGAAGAACACAAGCACAAGGAGGATATAGGGTTTTCTTGGTTGCTCCATTGGTAAAGTTTGGTGAAATTATGCTTCTATGGGTTGAATGGTGGTTGTAATGCTGCGTTTTCTCTGAATTTGAGCTTTTTTCCAGCTTTTGTCAGCTTTTACATGTTATAAAACACCCTCTTGAAGGATTTTTCTCTTGTTTGTCCTTATATCTCTGATTTTTTCGTATTTAGGATCCTCCAACAAACCCTAGAGGTTGTTTTTGGAAGTCCTAGTTAGTGAGGCTTAGGGAAATATTCTAAGAGGGAGGCTGATCACCATCCCTCATGGCCTTGGGTTTGAAGTAAATTTCACAAAAACCCTAAGATTTGTCATTTTGATCAAAATGTAGTATTTCATGTGTAAATAGACGCATTTGCATGATTAGCGTAGCATTAGATTAGATCTGCGTTTTTATAACCTAGAAAACCTTAGAAATTTATAAAATTCAATAATCCAAAAATAACAACAATTTTCAAATTCTAAGCCACCCTCAAATTTTGCCCTGCCTATTTATCCCTAGATCCTCCAATGCGTCACCTATCTTCTTGTCTACATCTACGAACTTGAGAAGCAACCTAAAAAAACTAGTCAAAAGTCAGAGTTATGGTTTCATATTTGACATGTTTCAGGGGTTGGGATAATTTGGCCTTGATAAAAGGTTACTTTATGCCTTTCAACGACCCCATTTAATTGTTTAGTAGGGAAATTTAGGGACTCTTTCCTTACTGATTGGTGTTACTATCGTTTCTAGCCCTAAAAACTATAAAAAAGACCTCCAAAATCAACCAAGTTAGGGTCATATTTGAGTTATGGGGAAATATCAACAATATAATTGAATTCTGCCTTCCAAAAGTATTCTTTTCAGGCTAAGGAGTACTTGTATAAACCCTTAAAGGGATGGTTAACTCAGCTGGTAATTCATGTTGATATGCAGTAGTATTTACAGTTAATCTAAATGATGATAATAATGCCTATGTGATGATACATGATGGTTGTTAATACTTACACTTGCTAGCTGATAAAATTGTCTACTAATGTTGATTTCAAAGAAAAGTGGTTTAAATGATAATACTCTGGTTGTTATGATTCTAAAATAGCTTTTTTTGCCCTATATCCTTGGTGTGGCTATGAAACACTTATGCTTTACAACAATAGCATATCGTGCACAGACCTAGAAAACACCCCTAAATTATACAAGAAATTTACAAAAGATCAAAGGTATGCATGCTTTACCGATGGACCAGCTAGCAAAGAAGTTCCAAAATCTGTAATAAAAACACAACCTCCAGCACAAATACCTGCAACAAAATGTTCATAAAATTCCATCAATATTTTCATAAGATTCCTGAAGAAGCAATCATGTGCCCATTTGAATAAGATGGACTGTATGCTAACCTGTTGATTGATCATCAATGAGGAAGTCTCCCATGTCAAACTGAAGGAAATAGCAAAATCGATTTATTAGAGTATATTAATCCCATGACATACCTACTAGTAACTATATTGACTCATACAAAGAACATGGTATGCATGTGTTTATCCTTAAATACAGTCAAAATTAAACCTAGAAAACTAACATGATTCTATTACATACCTTCCAGTAACCGTTTCGAGCAACGGGAGCATATTGATTTTTACCCTTGAAGTGATTAGGATCAACACCACCAAAATTCATGGGTGCAAATGCTCTTTCTTCAATAAAAACATATTTTCCTTGGGAAAAAGCCTCGAAACTGTTTCCAACAAACGTGAAAATGTTTCCTTTAGCAAAAAGATGTCATACCAATTCTAGTGATCTATCATTGTAAATCAATGAAAATGACTGATACTCTTTATCAAGCCATGGATACCTCTGAAAGATTGCCTGAAAACAACAAAAATAAACAGTTTTTATAACTTAACCATTCAAACAATGCCTTCTAGAAATAAACTAGCAAATAGATCTTTATTTTTTCAAGCAGATCTCAATACATTGTTACCATAATTATCAATCCAGTCATTCTTCTTTTGTATTCTAGAGTTGAGATGTTTGCTCTAAGTGACCACTTTAAACACGGTGATAAATTGGAAGCAATACAGAAAGATATAAATGCCTAATAAAAGATTTGCACAAAGAAGACTTTGTAATAAATTAGCAATTATGAGTAAGTCCTAGTTGGTAAAGGCTTAGGGAAATATTCCAAGAGGGAGGTTGATCACCATCCCTCATGGCCTTGGGTTTGAAGTAAATTTCACAAAAACCCTAAGATTGGTCATTTTGATCAAAATGTAGTATTTCATGTGTAAATAGATGCATTTGCGTGATTAGTGTAGTGTTAGATTAGATCTGCGTTTTATAAACTAGAAAACCTTAGAAATTTATAAAATTCAATAATAATAAAATAACAACAATTTTCAAATTCTAAGCCACCCTCAAATTTTGGCCTGCCTATTTAGCCCTAGATCCTCCAGTGCATCACCTAACTTCTTGTCTACATCCACGAACTTGAGAAGCAACCTAAAAAACCAGTCAAAAGTCAGAGTTAGGGTTTCATATTTGACATGTTTCAGGGTTGGGATAATTTGGCCTTGATAAATAGTTACTTTTTGCCTTACAATGACCCCATTTAATTGTTTAGTAGGGAAATTTAGGGATTTTTTCCTTACTGATCAGTGTTACTATCGTTTCTAGCCCTAAAACCTATCAAACAGACCTGCAAAATCAACCAAGTTAGGTTCATATTTGAGTTATGGGGAAATATCAACAATATAATTGAATTCTACCTTCCAAAAACATTCTTTTCAAGCTAAGGAGTACTTGTATAAACCCTTAAAAGGATGGTTAACTCAGCTGGTAATTAATGTTGATATACAGTAGTATTTACAGTTAATCTAAATGATGATAATAATGCCTATGTGATGATACATGATGGTTGTTAATACTTACACTTGCTAGCTGATAAAATTGTCTACTAATGTTGATTTCAAAGAAAAGTGGTTTAAATGATAATACTCTGCTGGTTATGATTCTGAAATAGCTTTTTCTACCATATATCCTTGGTGTAGCTATGAAACACTTATGCTTTACAACAATAGCATATCATGCACAGACCTAGAAAACACCACTAACTTATACAAGAAATTTACAAAAGATCAAAGGTATGCATGCTTTACCGATGGACTAGCTAGCAAAGAAGTTCCAGAATCTGCAATAGAAACACAACCTCCAGCACAGAAACCTACAACAAAATGTTCATAAAATGCCATCAATATTTTCATAAGATTCCTTAGGAATCAATCATGTGCCCAATTGAATAAGATGGACTGTATGCTGACCTGTTGATTGATCATAAATGAGGAAGTCTCCCATGTCAAACTAAAGGAAATAGAAAAATCGATTTATTAGAGTATATTAATCCCATGACATACCTACTAGTAACTATATTGACTCATACAAAGAACATGGTATGCATCTATTTATCCTTAAATACAGTCAATCTTAAACGTAGAAAACTAACATGATTCTATTACATACCTTCCAGTAATTGTTTCGAGTAATAGGAGCATATTGATTTTTACCCTTGAAGTGATTAGGATCAACACCACCAAAAGTCATGGCTGCAAATGGGATTTCATCAATAAAAACATATTTTCCTTGGGAAAGAACCTCGAAACTATTTCCAACAAATGTGAAAATGTTGCCTTTAGCGAAAAGATGTCATACCAAATGTTGCCTTCAAGCCGTGGATATCTCTGGAAGATTGCCTGAAAACAACAAAAATAAACAGTTTTTATAACTTAACCATTCAAACAATGCCTTCCAGAAACAAAGTAGCAAATAGATCTTTATTTTTTCAAGCAGATCTCAATACTTTGCTACCATAATTATCAATGCAGTCATTCTTTTTTTGTATTCCAGATTTGAGATGTTTGCTCTAAGTGACCACTTTAAACTCGGTGATAAATTGGAAGAAATACAGAAAGATATAAATGCCTAATAGAATATTTGCACAAAAAAGACTTTGTAACAAATTAGCAATTATGAGTAATAAAGTGCACAGTGATGTTGGGGTGAAAAGTTACAATGGAAATTGAAAATACCAATGTGTACCATGCCCAACTCACAACCTATAGGGATAACCACAAATATAAACATAGGTTTACCACTGCACAATCAACCATTAAAGTTGAACAAGATATGAGATCAAATTACAAAACTACTGGAGAAAGATAAACTGGGGCAGATAACAAGATGCTCATGCGGAATTATAGGGAAACAACACTTCAGATACCATTTTCCTCATAAGTCTATCTATCTTTTTCTGTCTTTTGACCTTTCATATTCCCATCAAACTCAAATTCCTATCATATTTCTTGTAATGAAATGCCTACATTTAATTTTGTTGTCCTAGTTATATGGTATTGGTAAAGTATTACCAAGGGGCCAGTTATCATGATAAATCAAAATATTTAAGGTAATTGTTTAGATCAGATAGAACAAAGTTCGTCTCAATGTATGGTAATCATCATCAACAACTAAATGTATGTGTGTGCACATGCATAAATACCCAATACACAGCTCAATCAAACAAAATAAAACATAATTATACCTTGATTTGTGGATCTTCACACTGTCTTCTTATGCTTTACCTTTCAAAACATCATTCAACATACTTCATTTTTTGTCCTGTTGCAATAGTTTCATGTGAAGACCCATCAAATAAATTTATGTTTGTTTATGAAAATAAGAAAACCAATCTAAATAAATACAATTCTATTACAATGCAAATTACAATACTATTCAACTATTCAAGTAAATTAATTGTTAAGAATATATCACCTGATAAAACATGGATAGCCAAAAATACTATCTATATAAGGCCATCGATCTAATCAAAACTCCATTTCTTGCCTCTTAACTATGGAAATGTTTCTCAACATTGTCTGTAACAAGTTACAATGGAGGAGTCAAATAGAAATAGTGAAAATTACACAATAAAATTATAGAAATAGATGTTTTTTAATGTATTCTTCCTTACCATTCATTGAGCTCCTCTCTGTTTCAAGAATAATTTAATATTCTCTACTAAACAGGACCAACCACATGATGAATCCTCTCTATATTTATTGGAATCAGTTCTTCATTCACCAAAAATGTACACACTATTGAACTAGTGCTAGTCACATGAGAAGATCCAGGAAATGCTTCCACATCTCTATCTAGCCCTGCATCCACCCCTTCTTCTACAGCATCTGTTGTGGGTGGGGCAACATCAGCTGCACCCTCTGCTTCCCTCAGTGGTGTCGCAGAGCATGTTGCTGATTGTTCAGTGGACAATATGGGAGTAGTATGTGGTGTACGTGGAGTGGTTTGGTTACTGGGACCAACATTGCCTTGACCACCACTAATAATCTCCATAGCGCGTTGTAAATTCAAACCATTGTATTATAAGTTCAACCGCATATAAAATCAAATATTATAAATTTTTTATAAATGAATTTACATTTTTATTCGATAACTTATGTACACTTGTTTACGTTGTTGTAACAACAATTGAATCCTTTGTTTGAGCCCTTCTGTTAGTGGAACTGTCAATGTCAGACGAATCAGTTCCTCATTTTGCTTTTCCCTTGTTCTTTGTAGCACCCTCAACGGGTCTGCAGACTCTCTAATTTCACTATCTCTCATCAATCGAGAGACCTCATTCTATAAAGAGTTTTGAGACGTCGTTTGATAAACGGAATCCCCTGTCTGCAATTGAAATATATAAAAAATTTCTTAGTATTTGAATCAATAGTGTGTGCAAATAATTATATTAGGGATTACATCTAGGATTACCTAACGCCTAGACGAGGGTGTGGTCTGATCAACAGATGGGGATTTACCTCGATCCGCCACCTGCAAAAAAAGTAGAGAACATTATCACAATGAACGCAATATGTAAAAGCTAACAAATACAGAACAAAAATGAACACTATGCTACATGTTTTATATGTGTACATTTTTGAAGTATTTAGAATGTGGAATTACATTTAGGTTTACTGGTTGCCTCGAGGCTCTAGTCATATGATCAACAGCTGGGGACTTTCCACGGTCAATCTGCAAAAAAAGTATACAACATTACCATCATGAACGCAACCATAAAAATGAAAGAATACATAACAAAATAAACATAATGCGTCATGATATACATGTTTATGATTTTAAATTATTTGAAATGGAGAATTACATTCATGTTTGGTTGTTGCCCTGATGCTATAGTCGACTGATCAATAGCCGGTTGGCTTCCCTGATCAACACTCTGCATGGAAAATAGATAATATTATATAAACGAACCTAATATACTAATGAAAATACATAACAACGTATCTGTATGTCCATCCTAAATTTAGTATTACATTGGCAATATCGATGTATACCTGCTGCCTTGACTCGGGTCGACAAACATCTATGGAGATGGAGGTGCCACTGAGAGAACCCTACATCAAAAACATACTAAAAGTTACATAAGGAAACATCAAAAGTAGATAATTTCAATTATATGCTAAGGAAAAGTCCTATAGATGTTAAAATAATTAATAAAAGGGTGGTTAAATTGTTTGTTGTACCACAACCATACTAACATTGTTTGTATCTACACGATTCAAATTGTAATCAATAAGCAGTTCTTTGCCAGCAGCTATTGATTTAATTACACATAAAAAGACACGGTTTCCTTCACATGACTTGAATATGCAGTTGGGTTGCTTTAGTGTAGACCCTGGTTGTGTACTATTTATAAACCCTTCAATATTACTGGTTGTTTTTTGCCTTTTGTCCATGTACATCGTTGCTCCTTTATTTTGAGCTTTGTCTTTCAGTTGTATATAATTCGCTAACAACCCATATCTACGCATACTTTGTGTATATTGGACCAAGTGCATCCAAACATTGTAGTTTAAACAGGTTCCAACATGCTCCATCAATTTTGTACATCTACCGTATCCAACCTTTATGTCATCCATGCAAAACAACCTCAATCCATGCAATGACGACGGTGCAATTCTATATATTCTCTCATTCACACAAAAATCAGTGTTTACTTTAGGAACATGGCTAGGCACCCATTGTTTCACTAGGTGTTGGTACCTTAAGGGCATGTCGATGTCTCCCACTATCTCATGATCATAGGAACATGACCCCCCTCCTTGGAGAAAAAAATTCATGCATTTGTCGAATTTTCTTCTGATCTTCTGACATCTAGTTGATCTAGCCAGTGTAGACCTACTAGATGTCTCACTTTCCTCTAGCCTTCCCAAACTCCCTTCACTGGAGGAAGATAGGTCTGAAAAAGACCTGTTTGGTTCTACCTGCACCATGGCTGAACAAAAATTTGGCATAAGCATAGCAAAATACTAGCAAAAAAACGTGGAAATATTTATAAGCAAAAAAACTTGGAAAGAATTGTAAGCAAAAAACTTGTTAAAGAAAAATATTGTCAAGAATGAGTTTGGTTAATAGGTGTGGGAATTTGGTAGGCCTAAAAATTATAATGTATGCCCCTATTTTAGTTACATACAAGTCTCAATTCTCACGTATTGCTTGCATTGCCTTTTCCTAACATGAATTGGGTAGGATTCATAAGCTTCATGTATATGCTTGTGGCCATTGTACTTTGGCTTTTCAACATTGTCAAGCTTGAGATGATATGTTATGCATATGCATCAAATACAACACTGCAATTTATGCCAATATATGTCTGTACAAAACCTGGAGGTTCTCCTTTAATGGACTATCTCCTTCAAAGAACATATCTTCGCATTCATCTACATTTACTTCAGATAGAAGTGATACGGAGTTGGTATGTTGGTCACTTCCATCAAAAAGCATCTTTGACATGAGTTCCTTTTTCAAGGAATCTTGATTAATCTCCTCTTCAAAACTTCTAGCTGGGCACTTTTCCACTCTACATTGGCCCGATTATTCATTTTCCTGGCCACTCCTATCTCCTTACTCTACACTCGTTGTTGTTGTAACCCTTACTTTTGATGGTTGTAAGTGGTTTTTAGTTTTCCCATGAATGACGTTGTGATGTTGTAGATGATTATCCATTTTACCTAATATGTTTTATGATCGTTTCTATGTTTTCTAGAGTGCACATACTTGTTGTTTATGGCTTCTTTTGCTTGAAAGTTGAAGGGCCTAAAAGTGCACAGATCACATCTAGGACCCTTTAAGAGTCATAATAATAACTATTGTTATAGGATTTTATTCTCCAAATGAAACACCAAAACCATACTTATCGGTTAATATTTGTGTAGGGATGTTTTTTGATCTCTCCCATAATTTATGATACTAATGGGATTGTGACTATCAAGTCAATGCCTTATTTTCATAGTGGAATTTCTACAACAGTACACTGAAAATTCAAAAAAAATCTAATGTATGCCCTAAGAATTCTTCTATATGCCCCTCTTTTAGTTACATACAATTCTCCATTCTCACTTATTGCTTGCATTTCCTTTTCCTAACATTTCCTTTTCCTTTTACTAGCTTACCCCCTTTTCAACAATAATAGTTGCAGATTTAATCAAGTGTGTTTCTACTGAGGTGGTCGAGTCAACCGAGTTGACCCCCAACCGAGCTGACTCGACCTTTGAAACGATTGGAGTGACAAGTTTGGTACCGAAACAAGCAAATCAGGGTATGGCTGAATGGATCGGTAACAAAATGGTCAATTCATCCCAATCCGTACTAAATTGACCAAGTGAATGTGGGAATGCATAGGTCACACACATGACACTTAAATTCAAAAAAAAAATTAACCTAGAAATATAAACATCGAGACTCTAAACCTACTTCATTGTTGAGTCAATTAGCTTTGTAGGATTCCTATACATCATAACACTATTTGGAGTAAAACACAACTTACTTTGTAGGCCCTAGATGCCACCCATGTGCACAACAGTCAATCTATAAAGCAGCCCCCAAATACAAAAACGTTCTTCACAAAATAGGGCATGAACCATGTGAACAACCTTCCAAGTGGACTAGCTCAATGAGTAACCTCCAAGCATGTAATATCTCTCATGAAATTGTGTATAAAAGAGTGTAAGTATGCTTCAAATGATGACTTTCTCCTTTGGTAGGGCTGAACACTGCCCTTATGCATGTGTCTCCAAGGGTGAATGTTCCTCAAATAATGAGAGAAGGCCTTCCTCTAACAATAAACTAGTAAACCAAGGTGAATTGACCCTATTTAGGGCTTCCAGAACAAACTTGGTACTTTCAATGTCACAGTAGGAGCAATGTTGGGCAGTCCTATGGGCATAAACAACTCTAGAATCAAGTATGAGCATCAAAGGGACAAATCTGAGCACTTTGGGAGCATTCTAAAGGTCACAACAAACAGTAAAGCATCTCAAATCAGCTATAATTAGGCCAACTTTCAGATCTGGGCACATTCCAGCAATAAAAGATGATGATTAATGGCAATAGGAGGCGGTCTTTGCAATTCTGGCTGTGAAAATGAGAAATCTGTGGGTGAAAGCAAGCCTGAAATCTCATTCATATGCCTTATAGCAGCATCCACATGAATTATGGGCACAAACAAACCTGTTTGGCAGTAAAAAAAGGGTATGAAGCAACCCTATTTCACCATATTGGGTACCCTTGTGCACTTATCCATCACCAAACAAGCGTACCTCTAAATCTGGGTCAAATTGGAGGGTTAAAAGGCAGTTTTGGGCATGAATAGCCCTATGAAAAGTGATGAACAACATAAAAACAGGCTTTGAGAAATGTTTGGTTGAATTTGAGGGTTGAAATGACATTAACAAACAATTCTGGGCATAGATATGGACATAAAGAGCAGGCCTGGGCACTCCAACAGCCTCAAACCTTCATTCTGGGAATGAATAAGGGTTGTTCCAACCTCCTAAACAACAATTTATAGCAGTATCATGAATTCTGTGTGCTTTTTCTCCACAAAATGGGGGTAAACAAACCTAAATAAACCAATTCCATTTAATTTCAGACCCTATAAACAAAAATGGATTGTGCTTTAGGTGATTCTCAACAGTCTCTTCAAGGAGATCAATAGCAAATAACAGTCTTTGGTGGCTTTCCTTGCAACCATAGGTCACAAAACAACCCTAAAAATCTTTGGACCTGTGCACAAGATAAGTAACAACCCCAGTTGGCCCTAAAATACCAAGTTTGTTCTGCATTAAGGGCCCCTGTCAGTGCAATGATTATTCCCAATGTTTGATAGTTGCCCTGTGATTGCCATTACATGATTGCCATCTATAAACCACTATTGAGGTTTCATCATTTCTCCCATTCAAGAACAAAAAAGTAGACATGACTTCTCTCCCTACATTAAGTCCACGTGCACATAATGACTAGCTTTGGTACTTCCTAACTTTTCAGTATCCCTTTTGACAACAATAGTGAAACATGAAATAATATCCTTACTTTCAGCATCTTGCACAGCTGATGGATTTAATCGAACTGTATAATTACTTTGTTCCCAAAGTAAATATTTTGAGACCTACGAACAAAGGGGAGTGAGATGAACGGTTGAAGGACTCCAATGGAGGATGAATTGATGCCCTGTTCTTCCTACCCAAAGTTCCTTTTATAATGAAGATTATCCCTACTTTATCATTGATTTGTAGTCTTCTATTGTTCACCCATACTACTCTATGAAACAAAGTTTTATGCCAATATAGTATGTATATTCATGATGATGCTTGTTTTCACATATTAATTTTCAACCCTAAGGAAACGCTAACTTTTTTTCCCATACTAATTTTCAACCCTAAGGCAACCCTAAGGCAATCCCATAGTAGAAAGAACCAAAAAAGACTATACCCCACAAATTAAAAGGCTCTTAAATTAACCATATCATGCCTTCCTCAATGATTTGATGAAAACGAGGGGATGGAAAAAGGGCAAGGAAACATCAAGTATCACTCACACCATGGAATAATTCTAAAGCTAACCAACTGTCTAAACCACAAAGGTCATCTTATACTGTTAATTGTAAGAGGGGCAAAAAAAAATCAGACACGGTAAAAATTGGCATAAAATGATCAAATAAAAAATGGAGGACATCAAAATACCTAGTACTTGCTTCAAGACCCAAACATCATTCAAGTGAAATTTCCGCTCTTCACCACCATGGATTATATATATATATATATATATATGCACTACATAGTAGCACTGAAGAGGTTAAAATATCCACTATACATGATCTCCAAGAACTAACATCATTCAAGTGAAGGATGTATGTAGAATGCTACAGAAATTATATCTCTACTCATTCGATTTACTACAAAGTGTTGTAGCTTGCTTAGTGCTCCTCTTTGTTTATCATTTACGTTCAACTTCACCGTGAAATCAACAAGTCCTCGCAAATCTTCTAGTACAATGCCTTTACAGTAATGGACAAATAATGATGTTGAGTTCTTGGAGATCCTGTAGAGTGGATGTTTGAACCTTTGTGCTACTCTGAAGTGCATAAGCCAGCACTTCAGAGGCATATTTCCCAGTGGTAACCTACAACAATCATATATATATATATAATCCATGGTGGTGAAGAGCGAACATTCCAGATCTGCTACTTGGCACTTTCATGAATCAAAAGAATGTTTTAAATACATTTATATCAGTCTGTAATGTTTGATGATTTATTCCTTTTAGCTTGTCTTGATGATGGTTTTTTTCCCATATTAATTTTCAACCCTAAGGTGAAAACTGGCATAAAATCATCAAATAAAAAATTGGAGGACATAAAAA
>LPNX010197921.1:337-284035 GCA_001517045.1 Pseudotsuga menziesii | reverse complement strand
AGTGATGAGAAGGAAATTGTTTGATATAGCCAATAAAATGAAAGGAATTTTTTGTATCCTTGAAATACTTTTTAAAACTAATAGATTCCTCGACTTCTAGAAATATGGGTCCCAAATATATGTTCAATAGAGAGATGCAAACCTAAGAGGAAGAAAAACATCCTAGCTTGAATAAAGAACCTTCACATTAATGAGAGAAGAACCATCTACATAACGACACATCCCTATATTGGATAAATGAAAATATAGCTTTGAAGGATGATTGAAAAGTTGAGCATGTGAGCATGTGAGCATGGTGATGATGATGTTGATGATGATGTTGATGATGATGATTATGATTATGATGTTGATGTTGATGATGATGATGATGATGATGATGATGATGATGATGTTGATGATGATGATGATGTTGATGACGAAGATGACAATGATGATGATGATGATCCTGATGATGATGATTATGATTGTGATGATGATGATGATGATGTTGATTATGATTTTGATGTCGACGATGACAATGATGATGATGATTATCATCATCATGAGGATGACGATGATAATGATGACGATGATGATGAAGATGATGATGATGATGATGATTATGATGTTGACGATGACAATGATGATGTCGACAATGACAATGATGATGATGATGATGATTATGATGTTGACGATGACAATGATGATGTCGACAATGACAATGATGATGATGATGGTGTTGATGAAGACGATGACAATGATGATGTTGACGATGACAATGATGATGTCGACGATGAATGATGATGATGATGATGTTGATGATCATGATTATGATTATGATTATGATCATGATTATGATAATGATGATGATCTTGATGATGATGATGATGATTATCATCATCATGAGGATGACAATGATGATGATGACGATGATGATGATGATGATGTTGCGATGATGATGATGACGATGATCATGAGGAAGATGATGATGATGACGATGATGATGAAGATGATGATGTTGATGATGATTATCATCATCATGAGGATGATGATGATAATGATGACGACGATGATGAAGATTATGATGATGGTGATGATGATGATGATGATGACGATGATCATGAGGATAACGATGATGATGATGAAGATGATGATGACGGTGATGATGATGTTGATGATGATTATCATCATCATGAGGATGACGATGATGATGAATATGATGATTATGGTGATGATGATCATGAAGACAATGATGATGAAGATGACAATGATGGCGATTGCCTTATGATGATGATGATGAAGATGATGATGTGTGATGATGATGACGACGATGATGAAGATGATGATGTGTGATGATGATGACGATGATGATGAAGACCATGATGATGATGATGACGACAATGAAGACGATGATGATGAAGATGTTGATGATGATGATGATGATTATGATGTTGATGTCAATAATGAAAATGATGATGATGATGATGGTGACGATGATGATGATGACGATGATGATGAAGATGATGGTGATGGTGATGATGTTAGTAACTCTTTTTTTTTAAATAAGATAAAATAATAGTTCTAATTAAATATTTACCTTTAAATATATTGCATCGTCTTCTTCATCCATGTCATCATCTTCTTCATCCAAGTCATCATTTGTATCATCAGATACATGATGATGTTGATTGTGACGACGACGATGATGATGATCATGATCATGAGGATGAGGACAATGATGATGAAGATGATGATGATGGTGATGATGATGGTTATGATGATGTTGATGATGATTACCATCATCATGAAGATGATGATGACAATGATTACGATGATGATGGTGATGATGATGATCATGATGACGGTGATCATGAGGATACCGATGATGATGATGACGATGATGATGAATATGATGATGATGGTGATGATGATGTTGATGATGATTAGTAACTCTCTTTTTTTTAAATAAGATAAAATAATAGTTCTAATTTAATATTTACCTTTCAATATATTTCATCATCTTCTTCATCCATGTCATCGTTTTCTTCATTCAAGTCATCATCTCTATCATCAGATACATAGTCAACATTTTAAGGATTGGACATATCATCATCATCATCATCATCAGTTATGCTCATCATGTCATCGTCAGAATAATTTTCATCGGCATTGTCTACTACATCATTTGATTCAACTATTTCTTGGACATCTTCTGTTGCATCATCATCGTCATCTAACTCAATTTGATCATGCTCTTCATCATCATATTCTTCTTCCAGAGAACCCTCTTCATTACCATCATCTAGGTTATACTTTATCGGCCTTCCCCTTGGATCGTGTCTCACAAAAAACGACCAGCCCGCTTTACCTGGAACCTCTACATAAAATACTTGTTCATATTGGCTTGGAAGAACATAGGGATCTGTTCCTGGCTCAAACAACCTTGTGTTTACCATGGTAAATCCATTATCATGTTCAATAATAGTTCTATTGGGATCACGTTGATTCAATCGTAACCTGTACCATTTGACAACGAATAGAACTACCTTAAAGGATTTAAATTCACACTGTACAATATCTTCCAAATACCCATAGTATCAATTTTCTTAGACTTCTAGATGTCTGTCAGTTCTAGATGAAACATTGGTAACCTCAAAGACAGCCGAAACCCCAGAATCTGATGTTTTCTTTGTTTCATCCAATTTTTTGATCTGATATCTACCTCCATTGCAGACCATAGCCTTATGGTGTTTTACCTGCAATAAGAAATACACGAAAAGATTACACAACCATTCAATCCTTATGCAAGAATACATGGAAAAGAAGAACATGTACGTCAAAAAGTAATTTGCAAAATAAAATATTTAGAGGGGTTGATTAATTATATGCTTGCCATTTTATGTTTTACACCATATGCCAAATCGATTTCCCTTTATGTTAGATTGTTATCTCCATTGCGTTGTGCTGCTTTTACCAATGAAGCCACACCTTCCCATGATATTCCATGACCCGATTGTGCGCATTGTTCAATACATACCTTCATCCAATCAAGATTGTTTGCGATGTATAAATGAATTGCATCCCATTCTCGACCAATTGTTTAATGACAATAACCATTAAAATGAAAGAAAGGTGTAAATCTCCCGAACAAAGTATATGCTCTTAATTGAAGCAATTATGACTAGAAAATACAATTAGAATATGAAGGATATAATAAACATCCACTAGCTAATAATTACCTTTCAGCTTCCTCAATCTACCTTTCCCCTTCAGTTGCTCCCCTTCAAATTTGTTATTGGAGTCTGGATCACAAATGCGACGTAAATTGAGCTTTGACGCGAAAATAGGAAGATATTCACTAACATACAACATGTTTTGGTATACTGTATATCCTTCCATCATAGAACCCTCCACATGTGCTTGTTGTCTCACCAAACCCTTCATAAATTTCAAGTGCCTCTCAACCATTCACATGGACCTTGAGTGCATAGGTCCACACAACTCAATCTCCTCAACTTGGTGTATGAGGTAGTGTTCCTGTGCGTTGAAAAATGATGATGGTAGATGCTTCTGCATTTCACACATGAGACGAGGAATTTCTCTCCTCCAATACTTTATATCTTATTTATGGATTTCTTTAGATGTCAACCATCTACAAGTGATGCAAACCAATAACGATATTTAACAAAAATAAACATTAAATTACAAGATATGCTGAAATAGTGCACAAAAAAAACAAATATAAATTATTATACGGAGAATTAAAGAAACACTAAGGACATGTAAGTAATCGCTAGTTACCTCATGTATTTACCAAGATTATATATAACTTGTTTGACATTGTTGTCGAAGTTGTCCAGGAGAGAGAGAGGTAGAACATATTGTATCAATATACAAACCACACTATTTATTAAACAAAGAGTATACAAACAAGAAAAAATTATATGGACATAACAATAATAATTACCTTGATGAAGACATGCCAATCATGTGTTTTGACCCCCGCAAAATCACCTTTTTTGGTTATGATATTCTTCAAGTTTGCACAAAATCCAGTGGGAAATTTAATTTTCTGCATTACTTCTTTGACAACATGCTTTGTTGCTCCATAAACATCCATGGAATTGAGTTTATATTAACTTGTTCTCCATTGGTATGAAATTGGATGATGTCTTTCATTTCACGGTTGCTTTCTTGAATGTCTTTGCACACTTTCACAACTTTATCTTTCTCCCTCCTTAGCTCTAGTATTCGCCATAAGGTTTCAGTAACATTCTTTCCAATATGCATTGTATCAAACAAATGAGCAATTTGTAGGTGCTCATAGTAGAGAAACCTGTTGAATTGAATAGGATAACTTTTCATTCCTCCTGGAAGCCCATTAATGCCTTCATGATCACGATGGACATCATGAATATTATTTTATAATTAATAAATTACATCATAAATCAAATATGGCCACTACAACAAACAGCTCACAATAAAAATTAAAATACATAACAATTCATATATGATGATCCATACGTACCATGATGACGATTTCTATTGTATTGCATCTTCCAAAGGTGGGGTGTCATTCTTTGTGGTTTTAATGCAGTCTCCTGCTTCCCATTGAAAAGATTTCTTTCATTTGTTCTATACCTGTGATTCTTAGAGAGGAAATTCCTATACTCATCAAACACCTCCTTTCTTAAGCTTTTTGAACGATGGGATTTTATCTTAGGACCACAAACTGGACATGCAAATTTACCCTTTGTCTGAAGACATACAATTTAGATATGGAATATCTATGTCAAATATATTCATATATAAACTATTCTAATTACTCCATATCATAAATGCAATTAAAGTGGAACTTAAAATTACAAACCACAAAATGAAGTTAACCCAGGGGCATCGTGTATTGTCCATACAACCATTGCATGGAATTTAAATTGCCTTTGTCATATTGGTCTAGATACGTCATACATAGTTATGCCATTCCATAACTTCAGTATCTCATATATAAGAGGTTCGATGTATACATTCATATCTTTGACTTGGAACTTATCTTATTCATTTGAAGTACATATAAAATATATCATTATGAGAACCATTAAGATATATAAACCATGCACAAGAGTAAAATAATAGATATATATATATGAAATTAAGAAACATAATACGACAAATGAGATGCCACAACTACATTATAAATAAAACAGTTTTCGACAAAAAAACTTGGAATAATCATCGACAACATTATGTGCTCCCTCTTTATTGACAACCATGGAGGAATGTTATTGTTGATAACTAAAATAGGACACACCGTGTAAATGGATTTCATTTGTGCAAATGGATTAACACCATCTGCTGCCAAAGAAATCCTAAGATTGCGTGGTTCTTCTTTAAAGTGAGGCCACTTTTCCTCCATATCTCTAAAAGCAGAACCATCTGTAGGAATTTGGATAACATCATCTTGACTTCTATTCCTGGCATGGTAATCCATAAATTGCGCTATGTTTTTGCACCTGAATAGTCATTGCAAACATGGAATGATGGGAATATAATGAATAACCTTCTGAGGCACCTTTTTTGTTACTTTATCTGTACGATATCTACTTACATGACATTCTGGACATTCTGTTGCAAATTCATGCTGATTATAATATATAACATGGTAATCGAGGCATGCATGAATTACTTCATAATGCATTCCAATCTCTTTCATGATGGAAGATAAATCTCGAGATGTGCAAGGTAAAATATTTGATGGTGGTAACAAAAATTCAGCTATCAAGCTACAAAAAAATTTAAAAAAATTGTTAATGCAATAAATAAATAATATTAACGAAACATGCTTCATCCATACGATGATCAATAATGAGTTAACAATACAATTATTAGAGGAATACAAATAAACTTTATCATGATCCTATATATGTGATGGAATATTTTACATACCTTAGCATCTGTGTGATTGCAATGTTTGAAAGACCATTCATAACCTTCAAGTTCATTATCAACAATATAGTAGAGAGAAGATTTGTTTTGGAGCCTTCATAAAGGGGTTCATATGCCTTATCGAGAAGAGGTATATCGTGAACATCATCAAAGTCATCATCATTTTCATTATCAATGTCATCGTCATCATCCATTCTAACGTTAAATGAATTGTGGATCAATGTATTTGTACCATCATCTTCAATTACATTATCGGCATGATCATGTTATTCAATATGATCATTCACTTGTTCTCCATTAAACATACATGCTCCATGATTCTGATCCTGAACTTGTTCTGAAAGCACTTCCTCTGGACGATATGCTGTAGGGTGTCTTTCCTTTAATATAAATACATGGAAACATCAATAGATATACATTAATATATGAAAAATAAAAATGATACATACAATTACCAAAAAAACGAATATAATAAACTTTATAATGCTAAACCTACAAATGGACGATATTCGTTCCCCCCCTTAGCGTGTCCATGTTCCCTGCAATGTTCTGTGGCTATTGAGATCAATATTCTTCTCCTCTTAAATCCCCTGCATTGAGTACACGGACAATAAAATTTTCCATCACCCCTTTGTTTCACTGCATCCCATAGTCTAGCAAGCAATTGTCAGTTCTCTTCGTTTGGATCCGGAATATTTAATCTATTTAACATTTTGTCACAAAATTCGTTAATGAATATAGCCAGTTGTCTTAAAAAATCAAGTTCCATGAATCAACAATTTTTCAAAAGGCGAGAAGTCGAAGAATAAAAAATTCCCGGAAAACTGTCTATCGATGAAAAAAAAAATTCCCACAACCGCTCGTTGAAGAATAAAACAATTCCTGAAAACGTCCGTTGAGGAACAAATAATTTTTGCAAATCGTCCATCGCTTCTACAACAAACATGTCGAAGTGTTTAAAACAATTTATATTTATAATGTCCATGTGTCGGATATTCGACACCTTGAACATAGTTACCGTTGAAAATATGGGACCATAAATTTAAAATCATGTAAATCAAATATCTAAAAAAAAGAAAAACACTATACAGCCCGTCGAATCTCCGACGCTCATGGGTCGGAGATCCGACACTATTGGGTTTACAGGCCATCGGTTATTTGACACCCTCTCGTCGGATATCTGACATCCAACCATCGGAGATATGACACTTAAGGGTCGGATATGCGACACTCTAGGGGTCGGATATCCGAGGCCAGTGTGTCGGACATTCGACGGTGCTATAAATCTTTTTTGATCGGCATTCTTTTCAGTGATTGTTGTCTGACACATCCGTATGAAATGTCGGATGACGTTGGATTTTGGGTTCAAATCCTGTTGTGTATGTCTTGGTGGAGATGTTTGGGGTCTCAATTCAAACAACCTTTTAGGTTTGAGCAATTTTGGATTAGACACCCAAATTTTGGCAACAAAGTCCGCTAATGGTGGGAGGAGCCAGGGGAGGAAAAGGGGCAGAGTATGTACAAGTTCTAGAGAAAGATCAAATCCCTCAAAGGTAAATAAAGAGATGGAACAAAGAAGTGTTTGGTAACATCTTTGAAGACAAAGCCTACTTGGAATAGAAATTGGAAAGCTTACAAAAATAGGGGATGAGGTAGGGACTCACCCTGATCTTTAGAAGGAAGAGGGGAGGATCCTATCTCAGCTAGATGAAAGGGAAAAACGGGAGGAGATTCTATGGAAACAAAAATCAAGGGTCAATTGGCTTAAGGAGGGATAGATAAATACAAAAAAAATCCATCAGACTACCACCCATCATCGGTCCTAAAATAACATTCTAAGGCTTAAGAAGGAAGACAATGAGTGGGAAGAAAAAAGGGAAGATATTGAAGGGGAACTAACCTAATGAATCAATAGCAACCTAATGAGTCTTCCTAAGTGAAGTCGGCCCAGTTAGTTAAGTGGGGTCGATTTATTAGCTTAAAATTCAAGTGACAAAAAGAGTATAAATAGAGGAGATGTGTTCCTCATTTGAACACA
Organism: Pseudotsuga menziesii; assembly: GCA_001517045.1. Lineage (NCBI taxonomy): Eukaryota > Viridiplantae > Streptophyta > Pinopsida > Pinales > Pinaceae > Pseudotsuga > Pseudotsuga menziesii. The sequence goes on along the minus strand of LPNX010197921.1, from coordinate 276,075 downwards.
CACTCACTTGTGTATAGCACATAGGAGAGAGAGATATATATCTATTGGAGGGAGGTGCACCTAGCTAGGGTCTTGTCTTGTACTTTTGATACATCTTATATAGAGGAATTTTTGCTGGGTTTTCTTCCCCATGAGGGTTTCCCAGGATAAATCTTTGTGTTCTTTTGTGTGGTTGTAATTTTCTTTCTTTCAATGATCCTTTAGCTTATGGTTATGCTGTTATAATGATAAATTTTATTATATATATGGTATAACCATTAAAAATTAACATGGTATAAAATCTACACTGAAAGAAGTCTTTGTGCAATCGAAACACTGTTATAGCTACAACTATTGAAGATTAGGGTTTCATGCTTAAAAACCCTAGAAGACTAAAACTAGTCATGTTGGTACTTTCACTATATATAGAGATTGGAGAAGGATCAGGAGCCAAAAATTTTGAAAGATGAATATGAAATCCTGATATACCTAATGTAAAATAGCCTCATATTTTCTATAATCTAGGAGATATGATTCCTCCAACTCAGGGTTCCAGCCTCTCCCATGATTTATCCTTAAATAAGTAACGTAGGGAGAATTGATATATCTCGGGATAGAAAGGTTCAAACTAAATTTCACAGGATTTTACAGATATGGCATGGAATTTAGCTTCTGTGGTAAATGTTTCAGGCCCCGAAGGTGAAACAATGACATGTAGAAGTCTGTACAAGTTCGCTATTCTGAACAGTCCTGAAATAAGTCACCTTGGGAAAATTCTCATAAGTCCCAATTGGTGAAACCAATTCTTCTCTAACCTATGGGAATGGAAAGAAGACATACAAGGGTACCTCACTACAAAGTGTTAGACATAGAAGAGCAGTAATTTCGGAGATAAATCTGAAACAATATCAGGAAATTATGCAGAAGAAATTGAAGAAAACTAGGGCATCAGATATTTTGCAGTTCTGATCACAGTTTTGGGAAAATGAGTATGTTGCTCAGCTCGCCTTTAGAATGTGCATATTTCTATCCAATCAGATATGAAAGATACATAAGTTGAAAAATTAGGGTTTCTCCATCAAACCCTAGGTCCAATAGAAGCAACATTCGAGAAAAGCTTTCAAGCAAGCATCAAATTGAAGCAATCTCATTGGTCAAAGAAGAAGCTGCAGATCCAAAAGGAGATGAAGAAAAAGAACAAGAAATAATAAACCAAACGAACAAAGATAAGTATTTGAATTGTCTTTCCTATATATGTTGTGTTTTATGCATGATAGAATGTTTGCATTAATGGCAATATACTACTGATATGCATGTTATGGGTAAGTAGCCCATGGTGCTATACAACTACTTATCTAGAATGAAACCTCTTTGGTGACATATTGGATTAGTGCACAATATCAATGATGTTATGGTAGAGATGGAAGGAATCTAGAAAGTTTCTATGAGATATGGATGGATGTTGTATTGGATAAAATAGTTGCATGATTGTATCGTTATGCATAAGAATTTGTCATTATGCATATGAAATGTTTCTAACCATGCAACTGTTGCATTTGACTTATAGGAAAGATCACACACAATCTCCTACAAGAAAAGGATGAGACTTGTTCCGAAGAACAAGTGATGACAATTCAAGATTCACTCCAATAAAAATACATAAAGATGAACCTGAAGCTCCCAAGGTCAGAGACATCGTGACGGGAGAAAGAGCTTTAGAAGAATATAAGAGAGCGGTAGATCCACCTCGAGAGATGAATACCATATTGGGAATGAGAGATAATTCTAGATGAATAAAAGTATGGTGGGGCTTCAAATTTAAAGTAAGAGGCCTCGAATACACTATAGTTATGTGGCACAGTTGAGTGACATCATTGATACAGACCCTTTCAGCTATGGAAGAAGCTATGATCAAAGAGTAACAGTTGATCATGGGGAATGATGTCTAGGACATGGTTCTGAGACCTGAAGGGAAGTCCGTAGTGTCTTCCATATGGATCTACAAGAACAAGTATACAAATCAAGGTTCGTGGTTTTTCTCAAAAAGAATAGACAATGGCATGACATACTCTATTAACCAGACACACTTCTCCAATAGAAGTATATATTGAGCAAAGAACCACATGTGCATAATAGGCTTTGTATGAGCTCATAAGCCACCCATAGATAAGCACATCCAGGAGCTTGAAGATCACCTACAGTAATGAATATCTTAACCTTTTCTACAAGGTTGAAGATGGAAACCTATAGAAGATAACATGCTCATATATGGGTGCAAGAGGAACTTTTCAACAAAGTTCAAGATAAAGGGATCTTGGTTTCTAGTAACTTGAGATGGATACATAGAAGATAACTAGAGTAGGATGCTACCTGTCACTCCAGTACAAAATGCAGAGAGAGGATGATGATTCGCTTCAGGGGGAGTGACTGCAAAATATATCTGAGATCGACATGGTACGACAAGATGGACAACTCCTTGATGGACTAAGGCTTTACCAAGAGTAAAGTGGGTTCCAATCTTCAATTTTGAATGCGGAAGACTGGGATATGTCAATGACCTAATAGGATGAACTCATGGTAGAAGCAATGATGGAAGAACACCAAAGTCTTGTTTGGGATATAGTACCCAAACCAGAAAGCAAGAGTGTGGTATCCTCCAAGTGGATCTACAAGATAAAATATGTTATTGATGGAAGGAGGATTCTCTCATAGAGAGGGAGTTGATTATGAAGAGACATTTGCTCTAGGATAAAGGTACACTTCCATTAGAACCATCATGGCACTTGCTTCCATGATGAAGTGGGATCTACACCAGCTAGATGTAAAGACAACCTTCCTGAATGGCATGATTGAGGAAGAGGTTTACATCAAACAACCAAAAGGATTTAAAACTCAAAGACAGAGTGACTCATGTATGTAAGTTGAAAAATGCTCTGTATGGATTGAAGCAAGATTCTAAATCTTGGTATGAACAAATAGATAGCTTCTTGACAAGCTTGGGATTTACCAAAAGTAAAGATGATCCTAACCTTTACCTCAAGGTTATGGATGATGAAACTGTCATACTATTGTTGTATGAGAATGATCTATTTCTGACAAGAAATGAGAAACATATCACAGACGACAAGAAGAAGCTAGCGGAAGAATTCTAGATGAAAGATCTTGGATTGATGCATTATTTCCTAGGCTTAGAAGTGTGGCAGAGCCCATAAGGAATCTTTCTGAATCAAGGAAAGTATGCAGTAGAAATATTGAAAATATTTGATATGTTGGATTGTAAATCCATGGACACCAACCTGAAGTTGTTGTTTGATGAGACATCAGAGTTAGTGGATATGAATCAGTACATACAGATTATTGGGTCATTCATGTATCTGACGAACACAAGGCCAGATATATGCTTTGTTGTGAACACCTTGATTTAGTGTCTAGTTAAACCTAGACGATTTCACCTGATAGCTACAAAGCATGTGATGTACCTAAAAGGTACGATAGACTTGGGACTTTACTATGGTAGAGATCATGACTATACGGATTCAGATTGGGTAGGAAGTGCCGCAGACATAAAAAACACCTCAAGTGGATGTGATTGTCTGGGATCTACCATGATCTCATGGTTTAGTAAGAAACCGTCCAATGTTGCTCTTAGCAAGGATGAAGCAGAGTACATAGGAGCTTGTTCTGCTAGTTTTGAAGCGATATGGCTTCAAAAACTGATGTCAGGACTATTTGACATGGAGTTGGATACCATAGTGATTCTTTGTGACAACCAGAGTTTCATAAAGATGACAAAGAATCTTGTGGGATATGGTACTGAAGGGAGATATAAAAATCTAGAATGTGAGTATCGATGAGCAAGTTGCTGATATGTTGACGAAGCTTCCGTGAAAATCTTGGTGTAGTTCGAAAAGACTTTCCTCGCAAGGAGGAACAATGATGATGATACTACAGACTTTCCTCGTAAGAAGAAACAATGATGATAATACTACAGACTTTCCTTGTAAGGAGGAATAGTGATGATGATACAAACTTTCCTCGCAAGGAGGAACAATGATTATAAGGACCCTTCTCAGAAAGGAGAAACAGGTCGAAGATATAGAATCTCTTCGGAAAGGAAGAACAAGTCAAATATATGGACCCTTCTTGAAAAGGAGAAACAAGTCGAAGAAACAGACTCTCTTCGGAAAGGAAGAACAAGTCAAAGATATGGACCCTTCTCGAAAAGGAGAAACAGGTCGAAGATATAGAATCTCTTCGGAAAGGAAGAACAAGTTAAAGATATGGACTCTCTTTGGAAAGGAGGACAGGTTGAAGATATTGAATTTCTCCTTGGAAAGGAAGAGCAGGTCGAAGATATGAACCCTCCTTGAAAAGAGGGGAAACAAATAATATGGATCCTCCCAGAAAATGGGGAGTGATGATGAGGTTGACATCGATGATGGGAGGACAGTGGTGCTCTAGCATGAAAGAGGCCAAGTGCGCATGAATATGTTGACAAGGTCTGACATTCACTTGTGGATGATAGTATCCTCTCTTGAGGATGGAAGGTATAACACTCTGTGCATGAGAGTGGTCCTTACTAGCTAAGGATGGCCCTGTAGATGTTACTCTTGCATGGAGAGTACCCACTTTTAGTTTTGGATACGGTATAATAAAACTTGCTTAGGAGTGGTCCTAACCTTAGTGGTATGGATTCTCTATGATGAGTCCTCACAGATGATGGGTCCAACATTTACATCCAGTCAAGATCTTCTATGCAAACATTAATCTTGCATGGAGAGTACCCGCATTCAATTTTGGATACCGCAGAATAACACTCGCTCAAGAGTGGTCCTAACCTTAGTGGTATGGATGCTTTGTGTGGTATGTGGTCGAGATATGCTATGCAGATAATACTCTTGTATGGAGAGTATGCCTACATTCATATGTAGATGCCATAGAATAACACTCGCTTGGGAGGGGTCCTAACCTCAGTGGTATGGATTCTCTATGATGATTCCTCACGGATGTCGTAGTATAACACTCACTTGGGAGTGGTCATAACCTCAATGGTAAGGATGTTCTTTGATGAAGGCCAACGTTTTATAGGTGGTAGAGATATGCTCTGTAGACAATGATCTTGCATGGAAGAGTATGCCTACACGTGAGTGTAGATACCATAGAATAACACTCACTTAGGAGTGGTCCTAACCTCAATGGTATGGATGGTCTACGATGAGTCCTCACGGACGATAGGACATGCATCTAGGTGCGGTCAAGATCTACATTTAGTTGTAGATGATTCAATTGGTCGATATCATGGACCAGGATGATGGAGGATTGCATCATCCTTGGACTTATGTCCTAAAGTGATGGAGATTGATCATCCCACAAAGAGATCATGTGTATTGCAGGTAGCATGGCGAAAAAAGGATCAAGTAGATTGAAGTACAGTGGCAAATGATCAAATAGAGAGAAGTGCGACTGCAAATGATCAAGAAGGATCAAAGTGCTGCTGCAAAGGATCGAAAGAATCGAAGTGTTGTTGCAAGGGATCGAAAGGATCGAAGTGTTGCTACAAAGGATCATCAGATCATAGAGCTGCTACAAAGGATCAAGAATATCGAAGTGCTGTTGCAAAGGATCGAGAAGATCAAAGTGTTGCTGCAAAGGATCAAGAAGATCAAAGTTCTACTGCAAAGGATCAAAAGATCGAAGTGTTGTTGCAAAGGATCAGAAGATTGGAGTATTGTTGCAAAGGATTAGAAGATCGAAGTGCTGCTACAAAGGATTGAAAGGTCGAAGCGTTGCTGCAAAAGGATCAAGTGTTCGTGTGATGCAGAAGATGAAGACATTGAAGAGTAACTGTTCTAGTGACTAATTGTGAAAACTTCCTATGACGTATAGATGTATCGCCTCGATGACGTTGCAGATACTCTCTCTCGTTACTCCTATTGTCTATGATGGCTTTGTTAGTAGAATAACCTTCTCGTTAAGGGGGAGTGTTGAATATTGTAACTTCAAAGGATATTCTAAATATATTTTACTGATGTAACCCAAGGGAGATGTTATTATTTCTCCGTCGGGGTGTTACTATTGTAATTGGTCATCATAGAGTCATGAGGTAAATCCTCCATTGTAAGTCGGGTCAATAGTACCCTAATGAATATAATATAATATTGTATTGAGTCTTCCTAAGTGAAGTTGGCCCAATCAGTTAAGTGGGGTCGACTTGTTAGGTTAAAAGTCAAGTCACAAAAAGAGTATAAATAGAGGAGATGTGTTCCTTATTTGAACACACACTCACTTGTGTATAGCGCATAGGAGAGAGAGAGAGAGAGAGAGAGAGAGAGATCTGTTTGAGGGAGGCACACCTGTATGGGGTATTGTCTTGTGCTTTTGATACATCTTATACAGAGGAAGTTTTGCTAGGTTTTCTTCCCCATGAGGTTTTCCCAGGATAAATCTTTGTGTTTTTTTGTGTGGTTGTACTTTTCTATCTTTCAGTGATCCTTTTGAATATGGTTATGATGTTATAATGTTAAATGTTATTAGATCTGGTATAACCATTAAAAATTAACACAATCTCATCAACAATTTATGGATGAGATGATGTTGATGGGTCACCCTTCGGTCCAGGAAGCCATATCCATTAAGAGATGCTTGCAAGAATTCAGGGAAGCTTCATATTTGAAGGTTAGCAAAAGAAAGTCTTGGATTTTTTTCTTCAACCGTTCTGTGTATAACTAGACTCAATATTTGTAGAATACTGGGGTTACGGGAGAGCTCCCTTTGATCCAAATACTTAGGAGCACCTCTAGGTACTGGAAAATATGAGAAAACACTTGTCCAATTGGACGTTCTGCCCTTTGAACATGGTGAGTAGATTGGTCTTAGTGAAATCAGTCCTCCAGGAAATTCCTATATACTTATTCTCCAGTATGACTGCTCCATAGGCCATCCTAAAGGAAATTCATATTATCCAAAGAATATTTCTATGGATTGGGGCAGTGACAAAAGGAAATGGGCACTAGTAAAGTGGGATACAGTCTGCAAACCAAAGAATCATGGGGGGGTGGGGTTATGTGACCCAGACAAGATGAATTTAGTCAGTGGGGCAAATGTTCGGTGGACGTGGGTGTCTCATGAAGAGGAGCCATGGGACAAGTTATGGAATTGCAAATATGCAGGGGGTTGGGACAAGAAAGAGCTCATCCGCTTCGCTGAAGAAAGGGGAGGATCCCATATTTGGAACTCAACCCGGAAAGGTAGGATTTTGATTTAAGAAAACAACTTTTGGGAGGTCAGGAATGCAGATTCTGCATTCTTCTGGGATGATTCCTAGAAACAACTCTCGAATATGGAAGATGTTCTCAGCACTCATTTTATCCACCAACTATGTGAAGAACGACAATTAACCAAAGTCGGGGATTTTTGGGGGAGAGCGGAGGCTTCGCTGAAATTCAGGAAATGGACACAAAGGAATTGGTGGGAGTAGTTTGGAAAAGATGAAGAGACCTCGAGGGTTGTACAAGCCTTGTAGGACTGATGCATTCACACAAATAATGACAAAGATAAATTGAGATGGGGTATGACTCCTAAAGGTGTATTCTCTACCAAAGAATCCTACAATATTTAAGGAGGGTTCATTCAGGAACCAGAGGACTAAGTTTGGAAAATTCTATGGGAGGTGAACCTTTGGCAAAAAATATCAACTTTTGTTTGGTTAATTTTAAGGAGACAAATTTTAACAGGAGATAACTTGAAAAGAAGAAGGATCTATGGGCCTTACCAGTGCTGCTTGTGCAAAAAGGAAGAAGAAACGCTCGATAATTTACTGGACATGTGCTCGTTCTCCAATTCACTCTGGGATAAAGGTACAGAAGCCTTTAAGCACTCCAATAGAAACAAAGGAAGACCAAATTTCACACTGAGGAATTGGCGGAAGGAACCCTTAAAAAATGCCATTGTCAACCGAATTTGGCAAGTGTTACCGAACCTAGAAAGAACAAAACAACCGAATCTTCAGGGAAATTTTGTCAACCAGAGACAAAGTTTAGAAAACCATTCAATCTGAAATTATGGAAAACATCATACTTGGGTCCTTGGAAGAGGTGGACTGACAAGCTCTAGGGGCAGAGAGTTGAATTTTGAGAGACTGGGGGATTTGTGGTCCATTTCCGTGCTGGGGTTTATCAAAAACCCACCCTCCTAGTGTGACTAACCAAAATTACTGGGGGGCACTATCGTCTGATTGCTGGAAGATAAACTGTGACGGGGCCTCCAAGGGTAACCGAAGGGAAGCAAGTTTTAGGGGATTGATTCTGGGATCATAACAGGGATATGAGGTCCCTTTTCTATGGTCAAATAGGCCATGAGTCCAATAATGCAACAAAATTGGAAGGACTGATACATGGGCTTGGGATTGCTTAGATGCATAACTGGTTTCCCCTGGTGGTAGAAGGAGATTCAAAACTTGTTATATCGATGGAGAAACATATTTAGAACGAAATGCCCTGCTCCAAAGTCTCACTAAGTTGGCGATTGGAGTACAGGTTGGAAACGATTAGAGGAGCTAATCCGAAGATTAAGTGCCATCTCATTTATCCACGTGAGACGCAAAGGTAACAAGGTGGTGGATATCCTAACTAACGTGGGTAAGGAGACTAGACAGGTGATAGTTGGTAATGTGTGGGAGCAATTAATGGACGAGATGCTTGGAGCTGTGTGCATGACACTTGTGTCTCTTGACAAATCTAGTCGAGGAGCCCATGACACACATGAGCAATAGATGGCTCGAACGCGAGCCAAGTGTCTTAAGTAAAGTTTGTATGAAGAGAAGGGGAGTATGTGGGATTATAATGTCCCCTTTAAAGCTCATGAATATGCTCATGAGTAGGTGGTAGATCTTTGCATTTATAGGAAAATTTTATAGCCAGGGTAGAAAGAAGGACCACTAAGCTCAGCCAAGGTAAGCCCACAATCATCATGAAAACTGGGAAGTTGTTATATATTACCTGTTGATCCTCCTCCATGTATCATCGTGGTGAACTTTCCTTATGCATGGTGTTAAGGTGGTGGATTATTAAAGGAAATGTTTTGTGTGAAGGTGGGGAAATGGAGATGGGAAAATCCATGGTTAGGGGGAGCAAAGGTAAACCGGCTCGCAGGGCCCCAGGCTAACCCTCCTCTGAAAGCCTGCAGACATTTCACGCAAGCCCGAAAGAAAGCTACGTGGGAAGCAAAGTATTTCCAGTTGAGTGATGGAGGTCCAAAACTACATTGAAGGAATTGAAGCATGTCTCTGGGAGAATTTGGATGAGGAAACTCTTAACTCTGAGACCAAAGTGATTGAGGAGTGAGCCATGGACCCTGGTAACAATGTGTCCCGTCTTAGTCTCTATGAGAGGACTGTTGCCTTGTTTTGGGTGATGAAGAATATTATGGGTCACGTCTTGTAGGAGCGCTCACAAAAGGAGAAGGGGGACAACACCCCAGTTTAGTGTTGGAAAGAACACCATGCGAAGACCAATAAGTTGAATGCGAAGATGGATGCGGTGCTTGAGGCTCTCAGGATTCGTCTGTGGCCCCCTGCTTGGGTGCCTAACGGTGCAGCACTAGTTCTGGATGGGGACTTCTTGTAGCAATTGTTGAGCCTCTGCAGGTTGTGAGTCTGGTTCTTCTTTCTCCAATGCCATTTCTGGTTCATTTCGAGGTTTTTTGTGTTAGATGGTTTAATAAACTTAGCAGGTTTAATAGTGATAAATGGATCAGAAGGGTTAACTGGTTAGATTGTTAATGGTTTATGTCTTGTTATGGATAGCTCTCAAAGTTTTGATGATAATTTTGCAAAACTATGAAATGTATTGGAACTTATAACTCAGTATTAGTACAATATGCAATAACTATGAAATGTATTAGTACACTATGCAACAAAAATGGTATAGCTGCTATGTAATTCTCTCTGTCATTAATATAATGCTTTTTTTACTTAAAAAACAAAATTTTTACTTCAATCTATTTATATAATATTGATGCAAGCCTTATTTCACTTCCGCGAGAAGCAATTTATCAACTAATTTATCACTTTTCAACTAATTTATCATTTGCTAGAGTTAAATATCAAAATAATACAAATATAAAAGTATTACTTTGATTAGTATAAGTAATATGGATTAAAAGGTTATTTCATAAAATGAATTTTCCTTTAATAATGCTATTACACTACTTTTTTTACAATTATTAAATTGTAAAAGTGAAGAGAAAATTGTCAATATCTATCTTTAGTAATGAGCCAAAATTGTCAAACATCAAAATGCGTTGGAGGTGAGAGAAATTATCACTAAAGTGGTCTGACTGAGGCTTTATGACACTATCAAATCTTCAAATTTGATGCGATCTTCTTCAAATTTGATGCTTGCCTCACATACTTTATAAGGGACGTTAGTGATAACGGTAGGGTCAAGTTGACTACCTCACTCTAACAAGGGTCAAGTTTATTTAAACGAAACTTTTAAGGGACGTTATTGATAATGGTAAGGTCAAGTTGACTACCTGACTCTAAGGCTCAAGTTTATTTAAACCAAACTTTTTTTTTTGTAGGAGGATAGTTTTTCATGAAATATTTGACTTATGTTAATTTTAATAGACAAGTATTAACCCAACCCTTTTTGGTAAGGTCAAGTTTACTTTAAATCAAATATAAAAATAGTTTTTCCATGAGATATTTGACCTATGTCAATGCTTAGAGACAAGTATTAACCTATGTCAATGCTTAGAGACAAGTATTAAGCCAACATTTTTACTTCTATGAAATCTCATGACAAATTTTTAGTCCTTCATTATAGAATCATGAGGTCTCTCATTTATTTAATGGAGTAAGATTCATCTTCTATAAGGTATTTTCATTCATAGTCATTTCAAATCATTTAATCACTCAACTCAACCTATAATATACTAGCAATTGCTCCAAGAAGGTGCAATAATACGGCGATAGTTTGAGGGTTCGAAGGTAAAGAAGGCTGAAAATGAGAATTAAAACCAAGTTGGTGTAGAACTTTTGTACTTGTGTTTATCAACATCTCAACAACTCTCTTTGTAGCTTTATTTGGGTGAATACAGAGAGAAGAAAGGGTTTCCATCATATTACATAAAACATCTATTGCACTCCCAAAAACTAATCACTTTGTCGGTTTATTTGGATGAATATGAAGAGAAACAAGGGCTTCCATAATATTACTTACAACATCTATTGCACATCCACTTAGAAAGACTAAGGATGATGGGTAATAGAACCCACGAGATGACCATATTTATTGCACTCCCAAAGACTAATCCCTTTGTAGCTTTGTTTGGATGAATTAAAAGAGAAACAAGGGATTCCATAATATTACTTACAACATCTATTGCACTTCCACTTCCAAAGACTAGGGGTGATGGGAATTAATAGAACCCACGAGATGATCATAGAGATCATGGTTTATAGAGGCTCCAAAAAAGGATTTGCATAAAACCAATGAATGAGATTGATTTTTTTCCATAATCTGCACATGCCACAATCAAGACCATAATGTTGTCCCTGCACTAGAAAGGTAAGATGATTGCATAAAACCAACGAATGAAAATGAATTTTTTCCATAATCTGCATAAGCCACAAGCATGACCAGTGTTGTGTCTGCACTAAGAAGGTAAGATGGCACGCCATGAATGCCTAATAATATCTTTGAAAAAATTGTAAATGAGATAGAAGTGTTTTCATGTTATTTTTATATTGGCAGGCGAGTAGCTATAAGGCGCACAATAGTCATCTAGCCAAATTTCACTTGGCATCCTCTCATTTGTGAAAGCTCATATAACCAACATGTCATGCTTGTTCATTGACCAACGTATTGATTAAATATTTTTATTTTGTGATATATAGCGATCCCTCCTCAATAGAATATGACCCATCAAATCCTTAGACTCGAGAATTCTATCTATGGTCATCTTATAAATGACCAACAAGTGACTTGGGGGTATTTCCACAATCTTATCCAACCTGCATTGGATACTCCCCTGATCTTTCCCAAGATGCCTTTGGATTTGGTACATTAAATAATGGTAATGATAGTTTCCATGTCGCATCTCCCAAGGACTATGCCATAACACAAATACATTAAGTCAATAAATAAATATTACAATATATGTAGTAGGATATACAAATTATAATCATTCCTTTTAGTCGCAAGGTTGTCTCACTATTATAATAATAACTAACTATAATTTCTTACATTATTGTTAAGTATATAATCGATCTCCGCCTTTTAATTGCTTCAACTATTGACATATTTTGATATTACAAGATGCGTTTGATCATCATCATAGTCAATGTGTTCTTCTCAATTTTATGAGTATTACAATGGAATACAACTGATTTATAATACTTACAAGAATATTTTTTACTAATATATCACACATGGGAATATCTATTCTACCAAAGTCATCCATGATTGCAAGTAATTCCTCCCACGTGAAATGACACTTTTGTAAAAGGGAAACAGCCCAAGATGATAAAAATAAGGAGATTTGAACCTCTGTGGTGTATATGAAATGCTTAGCAATAGTTTTTAACCCTTAAGATCAAATTAAATTGAGTCCACACAACACACATGAACCTATAAATGTACATGATATATATTATTGCTCAATGTTGTGATTGAGTAATAAAGTGGGTGTGCTCTAACCATGACAAAGTGTAGACAAGCTCTCAATGGAGAGTCCTATCTAAAAATTCATTCCATTCTCTATTAAGATGGCTATCTAAGAGAACTACATCACTTATATTAGTAAATACAAACATGTAAATTCCAATGAATTCCCGAATTGGACACTTTAAAGCTGCATTACGAATGTATCACGTCATCCTTTGATTTGGATCCTTAAGATAGAGACATTATTAACACATTAACAATCTCAACCACTTGGAGAGAATCTTTAATATTCATCTAGATCTAACAACGTCCTAATTAAAACAAAACCATTTAGATAGAAAGAAACTCTACATCACAATAATCAATACAATAACAACAACAAACCACTTGCATTATTGCACATTATTCTATAAGATAAGTAGGACTTAATAATTTCAATAGTCTCCCTTAAAGAGTACTTGTCTTAATCTCTATGAGGTCACTTATTCTCTATTATCTTTTACTTGTTTAATGCATCAAATTTCGACTAGTAATTGAAAAGCATTCTAATCAACAAAGTCTATATTTCGTCCAAGATGAAATTTGCATATTGGACCTTGATCAGACATCATCAATTGTCAATGTCCATATAAAGGAAGAGCTAACTACATGGGTACCTAACCACTTAACCACAAGTCTAGAGGATTTCATGTAGGTACATGGTTCATTCAAGTTATGTATGAACCTCCCCCGATTGATCATAAAAATACATTAGGTTTCTAGGCCTACCACACCTTTGAGAGTTTACAACCAACACAGTCCACTCATAAATATTTAATCAATACACACTACCCACTCCTCCAAGTGTTAATCAACTCAATAATATATGGTTTGTACTATACTTAACAAGTTATCCAATCATTAAGAGCACATGGCAAAAGGGTATGCATGCCTATCTAGGCCTTACAAGGATATGCCATTTTCATGTTGTATACATATGTGTGTGTGTGTACTCCCTCCAAATAATCTCTCTAATTATGCTACAAGAACTATCACCAACATCTTTTGGACCAAACTCCCTCTCTCTCTATGTAGAGAAAGAGACATTGTCTCCCCTACTATAGTCCCATCATTCTGATTCATGATTAAGTTTGCCATCAACACTCATCATTGTCTCCCCTATAGTCTCATCATTCTAACTCATTAAGATTAACGACCTCCTTATAGTATCTCAATTTACTTTTAACCTCTAAATCCTCCTTGCACCACACTTTTTCTTTCAACTTAAACACAATAATATCTTTTATGTCATAGATATTAATTATAAATATTGTAATATTGGTCAATTTAATAAAATTATTAATTAATTATTTAATAATAAAAATTGGATGTTTTTATTAATTAAGAGTGGATAAAAAAACATATAAATTGGATGTTGTTGATGCCCCATAAACATGTATTAGCCTAAGCCCAAAAAGTATAGGACGCCTCTATTTTTCATTAATGAGTTTTGACCACCATCATTTTGTTTTGGAATCTCTTTAATTCTCTTCTTCAAAGTAACAATACAGACTACAAAATTCAATACATATTATATCCATTTCTGTTAGAAAAACATCATTATACTAACTAAAACTAAGGTAAAGACCTTTCGACAAGAGCTTCGTAGAATTGTAAACTTGAAAAGAGGAAAGGAATACTTCACAAAACAATTTGGGATAAAACTCAAGCAATTCACATAATCTAAAGGACCATGAAACCTAGACTCTAAGATCATGCACTGCCACTCACATAGATGATTTCAGAGAATACTGAAAGAGTTTTAACTTTTACTCAATGTTGTTGCATAAGGGCAGCTAAACAAAAATTTTAACTAAACCTCTCACGGTGCAAAAGTGCTTTAAAATGAAAACATACCAAGCTCATCAAGCAACTCGTACTTCGTAGATGGATCTTCTTTGATTACATTGTCTGGAACTGGACTACTCGATCTTTTCTTTGTGTGTTGTAATCTCCCTTTTCTTCCATTAGCTCCTTCTGGACCACCATTCCTCTTGGAGATCCCAAAGACTTCATTCGACTTCCTCATGCTCTAAACTACCATACCTATGGAAGAAGAAGATGAATCCCCGCCCCTGTGAACCATAGTTGAAAATGTTTCGTCATCTCTCTGTGTAGTTGTGCAATACACGTCATCTTTCTGTATCATTGTTGAATATATATCATCTTTTGGCCCGAGCATTGTAGAATATGTATCGTCATTCTAACTCATGGTTGAATATACATTATCAAGAGGAACAGAAGCTCTAGGAATTTCTCTTCTAGGGCTTATTGCAGACTTAACCAAAAAAGTTGAATAAGCATCTTCTTGCTCACTTTTCTCTTCATTTTTAATGAACTTTCTACCACTGCCAGTAACCGACGATCTAGTGTATCTACTGGAAAAATGTGTTCGAGAACTTCATCCTCTGCCAAAATGTAGGCCACAAGAAGAGGAAGGCTCCTCGGATTTGACTACCACTGTAGAGTAAATAAAAAAATACGTGCAAGCATGGCTCTAAATAAAAAACCGAGTGCTTAGGATATTAAAATCGCAGTACAACCAGATCAAGAGCCACCTGTTCGGAATCTTCCTTTACCAATTTTTCTCAAGGTAACTTAATGACTAATTTTATATGTATGAATCAATGTAGACTTATAATTTAGTGTATATGTATGAATAAGTGTAGACTTGTAATTTTGGGAAAATTTAAATTATGTTTTCAAATTTGTTAATATTTTTAGTAAAAAAAATGTTACATTATTAAAGAAAGAATTTCAATGTTATATATTTATTAGAAGGTATATATTTTATATATCTAGACTTCTTAATAAACTTTTTCCACATCTCATTTATACTTTAATATTATTTTTTAATATAACATTTACTATCTCAAAACCTCTATTCATAAATATCGTATATTCCTTTATATTTAACTCTACAATGTACTTTGTTTTTCTTATGCAATAATCTTGCAACTTTTGTTTAGTCTCGTATTAGTTTTTATTATAATATGTTGTGTATATTATTTGGCTCAGGCTGCTAGTAATAATACTGATGTCGGTTTCATGGGCTGGGTGGATGAACAGTTTTTGGAACTAACTGGGGCACAGGCTATTGAATGGAAGGAATATACCTATCAACTACAGAACTCTGGATTATGTCTGAAACAATGTAAAGATACATTGTATTGGAGTCGGAATGTAAAAACCGGTCATATTACTGCGGCCCTGGCTTATGCTACTACTGTTCCATCCTGTTTCTCGGCTATTATTCTTAGATGGTTTAAGGAGGTATGGAATTGGAAACTCCCTTTGAAGACGGTGCTATTCACTTGGCTTTTGCTGGCAGAGCGTATTCTCACATGGAATGTGCTGCAGCGGAAAGGATTCGAAGGTCCGGGTATTTGCTTGTTATGTCATGATGCTGGGGAAAGCATCACACATATGATGATTAACTGTTCTTTTTCTATGCAGGTTTGGCATATTATTGGCATAATATTTAATACGGAACATAACTGGCATGGATCACATATTACACAGGCCTTTAGTCATTGGATTACTGATCACAGCAAGCTGAGGAATTTACCTTTTCACGTATGTCGAATGATATGGCTGGCGAGAAACTCACTTATTTTCCGGAATATACAAACTACTCCTCTTCATATTGTAAATAAGCTACAGCTTTTATGGAGTGAGGAGCCAAGGCGGCATAGGTTAAAAGAGCCCCGTATCATTCAGCAGCCAACTTTTCTACATGACAGGTCTATTGGATATTTTGATGGAGCGTCACAGAATGGAGGTACCAGCTGTGGAGTAGGGGCCATACTCATTTCGCCAGTACTGGGCAGATATCACATCAAATGGAACTGTGGAATTGGTACCAATACCCGATCTGAACTGCTTGCACTGTGGAGTTTACTCCACTATGCCAGAACTTTGGGTATCGATACTATACAGATTGCTGGTGATTCCAGGATTATTGTTGAATGGTTTGCAGGCAAGATGAAGTTGGAAGCAGTTCACCTTACTTAGTGGATGGACCGTATTTTGGAGTTGAAACAACAATTCTTGGAGATCAGTATCCAGCATATATATAGGGAGATCAATCATGAGGCGGATCTTTTATCCAAGCAGGCACTGGAGAGGCCGATTGGACAATTTTTGGTGGCCCACGGGGATGGACATGAACCATCTGTTTTTACTATTTTTGGTACTTATTAGTTTTCTGGTGCTATTGTATGAACGCATAAAATTGATATATTTTATGGTTCATAATGGGTAAATTACCCGGGGTAAAATATGTAATGGCTATTACATAAATTACCTTGGTAAATATCTGGTGGGAGATGCCGGGGATATAGGATAGATGATAAGAAAGAAAAGATAGAGTACTTATTTTATGAGCTGTCTGTTTATTTTAGATATGGGTGAAGTTATGGACTAGTCTGTTATGTAGATATTGATGAAATATTGGTCTAGTTATGGCCTATTTGTTATATTGTAATTTTCACGATGACACTTTTATTATATATCCAATATATAAGATCTTTTTCTTTTTGGAAAAAAATATTCAAATTCATGTAAAGTAGTTAGAAAACCAGATTCACTATTGTAATAATTTATATTTGAGAATAAACAATAGCCATTATCATCCTCCTAAACTTTCGAGGTTTTAATGCTAGATAATGAGATATTTATTAATGAGCCATGTTTGTTTCGAATCAGCAGTTCTCTGATGTCAAATACAAAATACAAAGTAATTTTGAAAAGTAAAATGTACTTGAGCTTCTTGAAAAGTTCATCTCATGTCAAATACAAAGTAATTTTGAAGAGTAAAATGTACTTGAGCTTCTTGAAAAGTTCATGTTGCAACAATGTCCAGTGGATCCCTGGCCATGATGGGACCCCCTCTGGGAGTGGACAAACTACTCTGATAAACCTTCTAGGTGGCAGAATACAACAGAATAGGTGCAAGATTTTGAGTAAGATCCACTGTGAGTAAATGCAATCATAGTATACGTTTATGTGTTCACTGTGTTTGGGCTCACTTTAACCTCGTGAAGACGAGAACTTTGCCCACCCTCCTGCAACAGAAGTTCAGAGAAAGAAAAAATACACGTGGCAACATGTTATTTGGTAGAGTGACAACCAACCCATACAGTACTTTTCAAAAACACACTTCAATAGAAAAAACACCTTTCGGTGTAAATATTATAATCTTATTTATTTAATTAAATTATTTTAAAATCTTTTATTTTATCAATTGTAATTTTTAATTAAATTATTTCAAAATCTTTTATTTTATCAATTTTATATATTTAATTAAATTATTTCAAACCACTTTATACTTTATTTTGATTCAAAGATTATTTTGATTCAAAGATCAAAATAGATCTTTTCCTTTTCCTAACGGTTTTATGTTTAAAAAAAATTGCATGATATGATTTAAAAAAAACAAGTGTTGGAATGTTGAATTATAAGGTACACATTCCTGTACTCGAGAATGTTTCCACTTCTGTTTTGGTTAATCGTTGGGAGATTCTCTCACTGATTGACTGTGTTAAATAATAAGAAAGAGATTAGCGTGCTTCAGGGTGCATTTGCCAGGTCTCTGCAAATTAAAAATAACAGTGTCTTCTTATAATCCCGACAGATTTTACCGACATTTTCAAAAGGAAATGTATTACTAACTACCAACATAATCACGCTTATAATATATTTCAGTTTGTGCCGTTTGACAGTGGGATTGCATTAAATGTCAGATTTCTGTATCACGCCCCACCGTTTAAAAAAAATACTGTGAAAGGATTAACTGGCTAGTAACACAAACACAAGAACCGTTAACAGGAAATTTCAAATATATCAAAAGAATTCCTATTACATGGCACACTCACGGAATGAATGAATATGAATATAACACAATATATTAAAAGAATTCCTATTACATGGCACACTCACGGAATGAACATGAATAAATTGTTCTAGCCCTTATCACAGAAATCATTAAACAGTAACAAACCAGCTTTCAACAACCCTAAATTCTATACACAACATCTGAATGTTAGAAATGCAGACACAGATCCACACAAATAAATTCAGGCTCCATTGCAAGCTGCCAGAATCCCTTCCTGATAAACTTCGCAAACCTGAAGCCAGGAGAGCCTTAAAAGTTTGTTTCCTCGGCCTTTAATTTTACAGTTGTGCACACCATGAAGCTAGACTTGTGGGTTGCTACGGAAGGATCCCAGGGCCTTAATGGCAGTTGCTCGGAGGATGTGCTGGTGATAAGCTGCTGCAGCAGCGGCACCCACCATAGGACCAACCCAGAATATCCACTGCACCCACCACATTTCAAACCCATTAGTTTCTCTTAAACTTCAACCAATTTGCCTAATGTCTCTCACAGAATCTGTATTAGATGGGTTTGTGTTAGTAAATTGAGTAATAGGGAAGAGGAGGAGGAGATAGTTACTTGATCATCCCAGGAATGCTTGTGACCATAGATCACAGCCGCTCCAAAACTCCTTGCAGGGTTGATGCCTGTGCCAGTGATGGGGATGGTGGCCAAATGTACCATGAATACAGCGAACCCAATAGGCAAAGGTGCCAAAACCTGCACAACAAAGCCATTAAATTATGTACCAAGCCAAGCCATTAACATATATACCAATTGGCATGGTTTGAGAGAAGATTTTACAGTAATAGAAGCTCTTCCAAAACATTACAAGATAGTGTATTCAACAGTTGTTTTACACAACCATATCGAAAGCAAAGGAAATATAGACTAATAGTGCATACCGGAACATGGGAATCCCTGGCACTGCGCTTGGGATCGGTGGCAGAGAAAACTGTGTAAACCAACACAAATGTGCCAATGATTTCTGCAGCCAACCCAACACCCTTAGTGTAGCCATGAGCCACAACATTAGCTCCTCCTCCATATCTGTCATAGTATGGCTTCTGGAACGCCTTGACAAGCCCAGCACCACAGATGGCTCCCAAGCACTGTGCTATCATGTACATAACAGCTCTGGGCAATGACACTTTCCGAGCCAGGAAAAGCCCAAATGTCACTGCAGGATTGATATGTCCACCTAAATACAAACATATTAACTAGCATCAGATCAAACCCCATAGCGTCCAGAGGCATAAAAACCTTCAAAAGGCACCAACTGATACATGCATATCAATCAAATATCTTAACAAGCATCAGATAAAATTCCTGATTGGTGTAATGTGGAGAAGCATAAAAACCTTTCTAGAGCACCATCTAATATATATATGTCAATCAAACATATCAACAAATTCCTGATCAATGAAGTATCAAAAAGTATAAAAAACCTTCCAAGAATACAATCTAGGTATAAAAACACCCTTCTAAGAACACCATCTATCACATACATATCAATCAGACATATTAACTGGTATCAGTGATCAAATCCCTGATCAGCGTAGCGTCTAGAGGTATAAAAACCCAAGTAACATCCCAGACCTTTAGGGAACTCTGGAAACGAACAAATTACCTGAGATACCGGCTGTGCAGTAAACAAGAACGAAGATCATTCCTCCGAAGGACCAGGCAATGCCCAGAACACCCACGCTTCCACAGTCAGCCTTGTTCCTGGAATGTCCAATAACTGTGGCAATAGTTATGTAGAGAAAGAGCAAGGTGGCAATGAACTCTGCTATCAATGCACGGTAGAAAGACCAGAGCTTGAATTCGTTAATGTCCACCACAGGGGCCGGAGGGGGATCTGTGTAATCTTTTGCCACGAAGCCTTGCTGCTGTTCCTGCATGTCTTTCCCCCCTTCTTTCGCCATAGCGAAGACAAACCGCAGTACTCTCGCTGCTCGCTCAGTTTCCCTGCCCAATGAAGACTAGATTCAGAACCGTCACTTATTGCTGCTACGAGAGCCCGTGGAAGCAAGTATTTATATGCAATTGGGCCATTTGCAAATGCTTAATTTCAACTTTGGATACTAATCAGCCCCCTCCCTCGTCCATGTCACCCATAACGGTAATTTCCATCCCAAAACAGTGTTTCATTGATATTAACAAATTCAATTGTCCCCATGTAAAGCTATTTTGGTACCCGAAGAAGAAAATATTTTAATGTCTGCGAGGTTTGGTACACGAAGAAGAAAATATTTTAATGTCTGCGAGGTTTAAAATATCATACGGTACATACCATTTTGTTGGTTGTTTTTGGCTTTTAAAATTATGATGTCAATAATAATGATTTTTTGTTTCCATTTTATCACCGGTGTAGAAAATACACTCTTTCTTCTCAAGCCTTTTTTTGGCTTTTTTCAGCACATGGTTTTACAAGGGAGTTGCTGTGAGTTAGTTCTTAATTGAACAATAAGTATTTTGGTTTTCCAAAATATATTGGCCTTTATGTACTTCTTTTGATGTTGATTGTAGGTAGGGTTAAACTCGTCAATATAATACTTTCTCTTTCTCCTTGGCTCTTTATCCCAAGCTCACTTGAGGAACTTAATTGATAACAAAAGCTTTTATCTCTTTAATATTGGTGGGGCACATGCTCAAGCATATATCCCACTTACTAACACATTTAATATTTTGCAGCATCCAATCTTCTTTCTTTTGCACAATATGTCATTGAAGACGACCTTAGGCCATCTACCTTTTTCTATTTGCTCAATTCTTTTTAGATGATGCAAAATAAGAGTAAGATAAAGAAGATAGTGTCAGTTAAAAGAGTAAACGAAAATATAGATTTTTTTAATTTTTAAGATAATTTTTTTATTTTAGTAAAAGAAATTTTTGTTGAAATAAATAATTATTTTGTTTAAATTAGAATTTTAAATTAAAAAATAAATTATTTTGATATTTTGAATATACAATTTCAACGATCTAAAACTACAATTACATTAATTTCCATCAAATTTTAGCTGAAAGACAAATATATTTTAACTTAAATGTAACATAATCTATTCACGATTTGCAATTGTATTTTTAGAAAATTTATTAAATAAGCTAAACCATAAACGATTCTGGTTCGCTCACCAATATCTGAATATTCAATCTTTCATGAAATTTAGCGCTTCTCACCTGCCCTAGTTTTGGCAGAGAAAAGTGGGGTTAATCAGACAAGATAAGACATCGCTGGAAAGTGCAGGAGAATGGCAGAGATAGGCTGGATTCGATAATTAAATTCGAATTTCTCGATCTTGTCCCAACGGCAGGTTGGGTGGAGGAAAATTGGATTTCTGACAATTTTTTGTATCACAAGTAGCCGCCCACGCCGCCCACATTCACTTCACATGAAAAACAACGTTAGGCCAACCAACGTTCACAGAGTACACCAAAATCTTCCCAACTTTTGTCACAGATCATATGGTTATGCTGGAAGGATACCGTTGGAGGTGCCCACCATTTATTTGATAGGCTTGACTGCTAGGCTCTCATGACATGCCCATTTCTGTNTGTCACAGATCATATGGTTATGCTGGAAGGATACCGTTGGAGGTGCCCACCATTTATTTGATAGGCTTGACTGCTAGGCTCTCATGACATGCCCATTTCTGCCCCTGTCCCTGCCACTGCCAACTCAATTGACTCAGTCCAGCACCTGGCATCATACTTTTTTCCGCAATGAAATAGCCTACAACATGTGAGTTAAGATATGTTGGGCCCTGGGCTCATAATAAGAAAGGCCACAGTGATACTGGCCAATCAATCATATCGTTGTGCCTATCCACAGGGATCCCACCCAATCCACGGAGAGCAATAAGCACCCTGCAGTGCAGCAATAAATGCTGTGGCTGCAGGGCACATTAAAATCCAACCGTTAATGTGCCTCCACAACATTACTCTGAGGGTGCTTATTACTCTCCCCACTCCACAGATCACAACCAGTCCCATCTGACCCTAAGGTTGGTCCACATTAATGCTTATTAGTTTAATTGCTGGAATCAACGGTTCTTCTTCAGCACAAAGTAGGCTGGAAGTTTTTGATATCCGCATACCGTTGCAAGGAGAGAATACTGGGAGATGCCGTAACAAAATTTATGCACAAGAAGACACATGGTGACAGTAGTGCCTGAGTCCCTATCCGTGACTCCCTACCATAAGAAATATGTGGCTGCCACATTTCATGGATCTGTGCTGATTTTAGATTCTAAGCAGTGGGTCTGGCCTGATTTTAGATACTAAGCAGTGAAATTATCATGTTTAGAGTGTTTTTTTTAAAGATACTCAACAGTGAAATGTGCTTTTTTTTTTTTTTTTTTTTAATTCACTAGATTACGAAATGTTCAACCTGTCACTCCTAAAAAGACATTCATACAAAATTGTTCTTTTTTTTTCACGAGATTGATCAAATGTTCAACATGTCACTCTTAAAATAACATTTATGCAAAATTATGTAAAAAATATAAAAAATAAAAAGGTAAATTACAAAAGATATATTTTTTCTTTGAAATTTTCAAATTATTAAACTTTCTAATTATGTTTATAAGCATTTACATATTATATGAGATTTTGGACTTGTTTGAGCAAATCAACAAGATTAACCTAAGTGTAATAAGTGTATAACAGGGATTCATTATTGTTGTATCTTGTTATGCTTAAAATGCATTTTGATTAATATTTAGGTAGTTAAAAAAATGAGTAACAATTTGTTTTTAAATAGCATTTGTTTTATGCTTATAGTCTAACAATCTGGCATGAATAATGGATATAAAAATATATATTTTAGCCTTTGTTTACTAATAGCTATATTAGTTTTACTATTAATAACATTGCAATGCTTCCTATCATATTACTTACCTCTACTACACAATAAACATCCCAATCACTTCTCTAAAACACTAAAGTAAAACGGCAAATTCTGCCCTACTTAAGTAAGAGTAGACTGGCATTCCTTCACTAACCCCATTTCCAGAAAGACACCAAGTTTGTCTTATTCATTAACTCTGCATGACCAGATTTTTTAAGCATCCTGTCTCTCGACCCCATAAAGATGGCAGCTTTATCTTTTTCTAATTTTTAACCTTTTATTTCAACCCCAGAAATAAAGAGTACTTTAACAGACTCCTAAATAGCTTTACAGTGGAGGTCTTGCACTGAGCAATCGAAACCGGTAGTTGTATAATGGTGTAAGCTATGTTTTATATTTTGAATTTTTTTTTGATATATGTTGTTGGAATGGTGTAATATAAGTGTTTAGAGGTTTTTAAGGAGAATTTATTTATGAGAGAATAAAATACGGTTATGTTTTTGGTTAACCTAAATTTAATAAGGTAAAAGTTGCAAAAATCTGTTTGGGAAAGTTTCGAAAAACCTTGTAATTCCTTTGATAAATAAAATTAGTAAAATCTTCAGAAGCATGGAAAAGATCGAAGAAATTTAAATATCAGATTTTCAGAATAAGACAATTACTAATTTATTGCCACAATTGTTTGAATTCCTCTGGATAAAATAGTGATTTCTACAATGAAAAATATAATTTGAACAATGAAAAACCTAAAGATTTCAACAAATGGTTCCTTCAAAAATATAAAAAAATACAAAACCTAAAATAATTAAACTAACTCTGTACATTTCAACACTAAACTTTGATTATGTAGAATATTTAATTCATAAACTTATTATAAATATATATATATAAAATAAAATTTTAAACTTTTACACGTCAAAACCAATATCCAAATTAACAATAATGAAGCCTAACAAAATTATTTAAAACAAAAACTACTTTACATACAGCCATACACATTGCTTAGTAGTCGGACTAAATAAACTAGAAAAAGGACCAGATATCACACTTGTATTGCTTAGTAGTCAGATTGAATAAACTAGAAAAAAAGGCCAGAGATCACACTTGGAATCAGCACAGACAAAGACAAACAAGCTTAGAAGCAATGCAATTATTTTAGAACAAAGAATACTGGAACATAATAAAAAAAATTAGAACAAGGGACAAAACACAACACAATTTCTTTACAGCTAGCAATGCAGATTGCTGGGTAGTCAGATTGAATAAACTTAAAAATACCCCTTCACCATTGGAATTAGCACTGCAAAACTACTAACTCAGACGCCACTGCAAATGGGACAAAATCTAAGATGAAACCCACAGATTTGTTGCTATTGTCAAGTTTCACAACATGAGAATCAAAGGCTTCCCATGCTATTGCATCCCCTGCAACAAAGAATGATCACCCTCTCCTTTAAAGAGACAAACGGGAAGCTCTGCTCTACTCCAGTAAAGACAGGCCGACCTTGTATCATTTTTTATCATCTCTACTTTACCCTTCTTCACCCTTTTCTTATAAGCATGTTTCTCAACCCCAGATAAACGGCAGTTTTGTCTTTTTCATTATCTCTGTACATCGCCCAATTTTTTTAAACACCATGTCTCTCAAACCCAGCAAGACGGCAGCTCTATCTTTTCCATTTTTTAACCTTTCCTCTCCACCGTATAAAGAGAGTCCTTTCACACTATGCTATAGTGAAGGTTTCATAAGTTATGGACCTCAGTGAAGCACCAGTATGTTCATGTTTTAACAACAAAACAAATTCAGTCACACAAAGTGTGTTTAATCTATGTAAGCTTTATCATAAGTTGAGTATTAATGTGGAATAGAATCTTAACATAAAAAATATTTCTTTATGCAAATGCAATTGTAAAGATATCTTATAAAATCATACAAAGAATAATAAAAAACTAAAAACTAAAAGTAGCCCACACTGAGAATGTTAATATTGAAGTGGCATAAGATACTATGGCAAATTATTAAGTATTATGACCAATTGGCATTGTAAAACCAACACAAAAGTTACTGCACATTGAACATTGAAAACCATGTGCATTGAAAACAAAGAGAACTAAGGCATTAAACCTCTAACCCAAAGGTTTAGCTAAAGAAGGAAAAGCTTTAGCAACAACCAATTCCTTCCTCCAACACAAACCAAAAGCACATGGTATAACAATAAAGAAAGCATGGTACTTGCTCTTAACAAAGTGTTCATAACAAACTAAGGACATGAACATAAATTTATTTACGAAGACATGAAACAAAGGATAAATATTCGCTAATTCTCTCAAGTTTACATGATTCTCAACTTATGAGGTAGGCAGAACTTTCCCATGGTTCTAGATATTTGAGGGTTGAAGCTTGTGAGTGAACAAGATAATTTGGCCTTTAAGATGCATGTTGAATGCTCATGCATGTACTCTAGATTCTTATGTCTAGATTCTTATGTATATTAGTGGATAGAGTTCCCTCCAATGCTAGAGTAGATAATATTGTAATATGCTATTACCCTCTAACCTACTCACCACACACTATGAGATCTCCAAGTTCATGGCTATGTGAGTTATAATGCCTGTGCCAAAGGCTTGCAATGGTCGTTATATGACCTACGAACAGAAGAATTGGGCTTCTATAGGAAGTTTGGTGATTATTCAATTGCCTTCCAAAGAAAAACACCTTGTCAAATATGGTGAACCCACTAGGAACAAGTAATGGATGTATACTCATTAGTGTGATCAATGTTAATTTCCTCTTTGTTGATATATTTATGTATACTTAGTGTGATAATTGCCACTTTGTTCCTTGTTGGCAATTTCATGGGACATATCGTTTTAGGATTCATCAATATCTTATACTTTGAGTGTGCAATACCCATGATTCCATGATTTATATGGGTGAACCTAGATAAGATAAAGATCGTGGCTTTCAATATGCCCAAGAAAGAATCTTTGACAATCAAACTCACCTACAAAGGCAATTTCGTTGAATGGTCTCCTCTTACACATACATTAGAGTGTATTTCACAAGGATTTCCTTAACATGTTCCATGTTGGAGCTTGGAGAGACTATATAAGGGGTACATTGCACTTAATACATTTGAGATGAAATGCTTCCAAATCTTATTCCAATACACTTAAGAAAAGATGCATTTGTTCCACATTTTAGTGCCTCTAACAATTGTATATGGTTGTAAAGTTTGGGGCCCCATACCTACAAGCTCCAATTGTGACATCCAAAACCATATGTGGCAATGAGAGAGTCCCATGAACAATTATTCCAATTGAGTTTGGAGCACATCCCTTTTACATTTTGTGCTTTTATTCCATGCAATGATGCTGCTCTAAACACAAAAGGTTTTGCAAATGCAACACTTAATAGAATAAATACCCTTACATAGATCTTAAACTATTTATAAAGATATTTGAAGGGAACCAACATAGGTGGGATGCACAATGCGTCTCCTTACTTCAAATCACAAGGATACACACCAACTATATCCCTCCTACCAATTTCTCCATAAATGCATAACAAACATACATATTAATAGAGTATAAAAAATATAATGTATAAAGTATATAAAAATGACTTGGACTAAACCTATTGAATCACATGCCAACAAAAATGCATCATTATTACAAGCATTACCTCCAAATAGAAGATAGGGACATCACTACTCCTAATTCAACCTATCACATGGTTAGAGGTTCCCCTTTGCCTAATGGAAACATATTTGCTCCTAAGTACATCAAACTATCACATGGTTTGAGGTCACCCTTGGGCCAATATTTTACATGCTCTCACTAACTTTTTATGGATCCAGAGAAACCTATTTGAAGACAAATATGTAGACTCTGCAATAATAAATTTGAATTAGAAGAGTTCTTTATATTTGGATTCCTAGTATACAATGAGATCCACAACATATATTTTTCTCTTAGGAAATCAGTGGGGTTCTTATCATCTCTCATCCATTATGAATACAACAAATGTGTGGCTATTTTTATCATAGAAATTAGTTAAGATATAGAAGTGGCCTCCATAAAAGGATCCTTAGGAGTGGACCTCACATCTAACTGATCATCAACCTCATTCTTTCAACCACTTTTAAAGTCATAGGATCCTAAATGAGCCCATTATTATAACTAACAACCTAGGCTTGCTCCATTAGGCATGGATCATAACACAAATATAATACCTATTTCCAAGCTCTTTGTTGTAGAATATTAAAAGTGGGGATTGGGAGTTGGATGTTAAGAGCAGGGCTTGGGAGTTCTTTATAGTTTGTCACCTCAACCAATTTTAGATCTCTACAACACTCTTTCTAGATTTAATTTCTTGGTTTCTCTAAGAGACTCTTTGCACTCACTATCATTGCATCACATTTAGAGTTTCATTAACTCATTTCCAATTAATAGTGGACAATAATAACAATATCAAGATTTATAAGATAATGCATGACCTTAATAAATAGATCACTACCTTTTCTTGATCCTAATCAATGAGCATTTCCTTCCACACTTGAACCAAATAAACAAAGGTCCAATTTGATCAAACTCACTCATTTTGTTATATGTTAGATATATGTGCTTTATTGACTAGAGTGAGTGGGATACACTATTATTGCCCCATTGCAAGGATGGATGACCATACGTACGCGTGAATTTCAAACAATTCATAAGGTTGCAATAAGGGGCCTTCTCCCCATCTCTTTCACATGGGAATTGTTATTGCATGTGCAATGCAACGAATGTTATTCTCGGTTATAGATGGCTTCTCTGAATACCACCAAGTTAAGATATCTAAGGAGGATTGACCTAAAACTATATTTTTCTAAGTCAAAGTGCTTCTTAGCCTAATACTTCTTTGTTTTTTCCTTCTCCACCTTGTTGTTTCTTTCTTTTTTAAGTAACAAGACCCAAACCAAGATTATATGCATAACCTATAGTAGACTTTTGATCATTAGAGTCACCAACCTAACTAGAATATATGAAACCAACCAAAACACTAGACACACTAGAATTGCAATGCATGCCAAAATGAATTGTACTTTGAATATACTAAAGTATTCACATTGTTTCTTTCTATGGAATTGCATGTGGATATTGCATAAATCAAGAGACTAGACTAATAAAAAAAGAATTTCTTCATCGAGTATAAGTTAATTTAAAACTATGAACTAACTGTGGCATCCACTTGAGGAGTGGAACACTTGAAAGACAACTCAACTCCACACTGCAAATTGGTCGAGCTCAATTTAAAATGACTGATGTGAAATTTGTGAAGGATATCTAGGGAATACTTAGGCTAAGAAAAGGAAATATCTCCCTTAGGTTGTAAAACTTGAAGGTCAAGAAAATAATGCAAGTGCTCTATGTCTATCATCTCCAACTAGTTCCTAAGATTGAACTTTATTCCATTGATCAACGAGGGTCATTTCCATTGAGAATGATATCATCAACATAAAAACAAGAACTGAAATCTCACCATATGCTCACTTGGTATAAACATTTGGGTCATATTGGAATCTAGAAAATCCTAGATCAAGAAGAGGTTAAACGATTTTCTCATACCAAACATATGGCATTTTCTTAAGTCCATAGAGAAATTTCTTGAGTCAAATACAAGAATAGGGTCACCTTGAATAAACCCAAGAGGTTATCCCATATAAATATCATCTTGAAAATCCTTATGCAAAAATGTTGTCTTAATGTCCATCTAATGGACCTCCCATCTATGTGAAGTTGAAGTGATGGAAAACAAGGAAAATGGAATCCATCTTGGAAACTAGAGAAAAGGTTTCACAATAGTTTAGGCCTTCAACTTGGGAGAAATATTTAGGTACTAACCAAGTATTATACTTATCCACACTTCCATTTATTGCATACTTGGTTCTATAAACCCACTTAAATTTGACAATATTAATCCCTTAAGGGAGAGGGACTAAATCCAATGTATCATTCACCAACAAGTAACAATACTCTTCGTTTGTTTCTTTCATCCCATTATAGTTGACCATCTACTTCATGAAAGGTTTCTGAATCTTTAGTTTTGAGATCCAAAGAGGTATGGTGGAGCCATGAAAGAGTCTAAAGAGGAACAATATGATTTCCATCTTAAAAACATGACATCTTCTAAGTAGGTTGGACCCATCTAGGAAGTATTGAGCTTCAAAAACAAGAGGAGGAGGAGTAGAAAGTGAATCAAGGTGGTCCTCTTCATTGTCTTCATTAGAAGAAGACTTATAATCCAAAGAAAATAAATATCATGATAAGAAGTAGAATAAATTGGAAAAGTATTAAAGGAAAAGTCAACTCGCGGGTTGAAGATCGAACAATTTTGGGATAAATTCCCAATTGGATAACTTATTTCTAAGTTTTGTGGTGTATTCTTGTACACATACCATGCCTTTGTAAGTAGTAATGCTAACAAATATGTTTCTCATTGTCATGTCCAAATGGAAAAACTTATAATTTAATGATCTCTATGAAACTTCCCAAACAATAAAAGTGGATCTTTCTCCAACACAAGGGATTCAATGTAGCTCTCTGACCAAGAATTGGCACAACCTTTTGACTTGAATGAGGAAAATTCAATTTTATGCTCTTCACTAAATTTATGTACACTAATACGAACTTCCACTTCTTGCAACCAATGAGTCTATCTATTCAAATCAACCTCTCCTTCATATGGACTGACCTCCATCTTGACCTTGTTTTGAAAGTTGGTTGAGGAGATGTGACTCCTTCTTCTATCTTATGTTCTTCTTTCTTTATTATTTTGTCTCCTTCATTTTCTTGAGGGTTGCGTTGCTCAAAGGAAAACCACAACATACCTTTAAGCACTACCATTGGCATTAAAACATTCTTGTACTTTATCCTTATCACTTTTGGGGACATTGTAGTTTGACCATTCACCTACTTTATTGTATTGTATTGGATACATTGTCAAACCTGATCACTCTCTAACAATTTTGTACCCATGTACAAGTATGACAATCGTGTTCTCCTGCTTACATATTTTCTTCTTTATTATTTCTTGTGTGTGAGTATTTTATTCTTGCATTATTTGCATTATGCTCATAGCATCCACAATGCCAAACCACCATGCATGATGCAATTCCCATCTAAATAAGAACTCAAATAATATGTCTACATTACTTTCCTTGGATACATGATGTTATGGAAGAATTCTCTTGATGCATTTGGTGGTAGTGTTGTGCATTCTCATACTTAGTTAATGATCCGGAGGATTATTCATCTTCAAATTACACTGATCCAATATGGTACAAGGTTTATTAATCTATGGTTTTAACTCATATGCTAAACATTGTATGTGACCATCCCTTAATATTTGTGGCACAGCCCGCGCAGTTATCGCATGATGCCCAGTTATCCCATGGTGCGCAGCTTATTGCATGTCGCGCAGTTGTGGCATGGACCGCGCAGTTCGCGCACCGTCAAGTTGACCATCGA
This sequence comes from Pseudotsuga menziesii, assembly GCA_001517045.1. Classification (NCBI taxonomy): domain Eukaryota; kingdom Viridiplantae; phylum Streptophyta; class Pinopsida; order Pinales; family Pinaceae; genus Pseudotsuga; species Pseudotsuga menziesii. Next base: position 245,150 of record LPNX010197921.1, on the reverse strand, counting down.
ATGGTTCGTGGAGGTTACCCACATGCTGCGACCTTTGTGGGATGCGACAACGGATCAGGCATATGACGAAGTCCTTATATACTGTGACATTTACAGGCTGCGACAGCGGATCGGGTATATGGCAAAGTCCTTATATACTGCGACATTTACAGGCTGTGACAACGGATCGAGTATATGGCGAAGTCCTTATATGCCACGACATTTTTATGCTGCGAAGTTGATGGTGACATCAAACAGTTACGATATGTGGCATAGCCCAGTTGCAAGTCATTGCAACGTGTTGTGAGTTGGCACATGTGCGTGGAGTTGGTTGCAACGTTTCGGGGATCTGGAACGTCGTGGTAACATAACGCTTGGGCCATGACTTGGCGGGATGGCATGATTCAGTTTAGCATATGGTTGTAATGATAAATAAAAGATAACAGCTGTGGTCTGTTACTCATCCGCTCGCAAAATGCTTAAATAGAGGATGCTGGCCACAGTAGAGAAACAACCACCCACAGGGGGACAGACGGAGGTGGAGAGTGAGTGCATCGTCTTTCTAAGGAGAGTTCAGCTATAATTTATCCAGATTTTTGTTTGTATTTAGAAGTCGACCGTTCTCTGTTATAACTGGGATTCTTTGCTTTTGAAGACTAGATTGTAATTTTCAGAGAGGAGTCTTGAGGACTTTCTGTCTAGCATTCTATTTGTACAGCTGCTGAATTTTATTTTGATAGACCGAGTAGAGAGACGCAGATTGTTTGAGAGCGCAGAGCATCATTTCTTTGTTATGAGAAGCTTAGAGAGTCTTTGCTGCGAAGTGTTCAGATGTTGTTACTGTAGAAGTTGACATTCTCTGTTACAGTTTAGTTTTCTTTGTCTTTGAATGCTAATTGTAATTTCCAGAAGAGAGGTCTTAAAGACTTTGTACGGCATTTTGTTCACAGTTGCTGAAGTTGTTTCCAGAACCATTTTTGTACCATTTCAAAGAGATTAATTGGATCGGTACCCATTGGAGAGGGACCCGGAGACATAGCCCAGTGGAGGGGGTGAACTCTGTTATCAACTTCTGTTTATGACTCTCTATTTCTGTGTTTTCTTCCTTGTGTCTGTCTATCAGTGTTGCGTTTTTCATTCCTGTTCTGAGCATTTAATTTCTGTTAATGCTGTTCCATTGATTAACCTATTGAACGCATTCTTTTACAACAAATTTTTAATGCACTCAAGTTGAGATCCGACGGATCAGTTAATAAGCAAAAAAATGCATATATGTACATATGTATGATAATAATCATAAAACTGAATGTGGTATCTACAATAACATGCGTTATGTATTATGATTATTCTAACATATCAAGGATAGTATCAAATCTTTGGAAATGACTCAAATTAGTGTGTCATTTGTCATATCATACATTTTAGTTTTGTTCATGTCAAGATAGTGTTTATTGTGAGGTTCTCATTTTCTATAAATATTTATCCATTTTAGTACTCTCTTTGAGTTGAAAGAGTGTTGAGCATTAATATCATGTCAAATGTATTCCACAAGTCCTTTCAAATCCTCAAATAAACTCAATTCCTTACATTGAAACCTATTGATAAGTGACCAAAACTTGTTTGTCTTAGTGTGTCTGTAACGTCCCCCTCATCCAATCAGACCAATGAGAGGGGATATTCACGAACCAAGAGATTCCAAATTCCGCCCCATAACTATAGTGTGAATTTCATAGCATATAAAAGATGTGTGCATATGCATAATACAAATACACAATGAAATAAACTCCATTCACACACACAACACATGCATAAAACAACATAATCGTTACAAGCATTAAATAAAAACATTGAACATTGAAATATGAAAGAATACTTATCTTTATCCAACATTGATCCAAGCAATTGGATATGTAAGAGAAATTTTCTACCCAACCATAGGCACACTGTCCAACATATACTCTTTCTGTTGAGAGGCCATACCCAAGCCAAGTTATGAGGCCACTGAGGCAAAGGAAACACCTACAAACTTCTCTCCCTCATACCACAACCTGATCTTCACTCTATGCTTAGCCAAATACTCATAGAGAGATATACAAGGATCTAACTCACCCATCATAGCATTGGATCCCATAATACCTTCCCCACTCAACACCCTTCTGTATTAGGCATGCCCTTCACAGATTCACGGTTCTCTTTAGAGATCCATTTTGTTGGGTGATTCCAATGTGTGCATAAAATGAGTCCAATCTGATTTGTGTTGTTGCAGAACCACCTATATCTTCAATTCACGGCTTCTCAAGCATCTGTGAGTAGTAGATCTCAATGGGTAATGGTTACTATCTTTCCCAACCTCCCTGCTCACCTACAACCATCTATTTTTCCCTTCCAAATTTTCATTCCTATCCCTAAATTCAAATTTCTACATTAAACACAGTCTGGTAAAGGTCATGAGCTACAATGGGGAGATTTGCATAGTGTAGATATTCCTATAGAATGAGAGAATGAGGGTTGAATCCAGCGGATATGAGATACTGATGAAAAGACAACTGATATAGATTTTGAACATAGAATAAAGGACTCTTGACAGTTGTAGATTGACTTCTCGCAGCTACAGAACTGTCACAAAAGTGCAGTCAAATCCATGCTTCAATAACTACATGATGTGAATTTTCCCCACCAACCTCACACATATATTCAATGATTGGAAATAGTCAAAAGGAGGTGATTGGATCACTTAAATCACATGGCAGAATTTGGATGAGTTCTAAGGTTGAAACTTGGTAGCAAAGGATTTAGTCTCCCATAGCCCCCCTTTCCTCTTCCCAACCATATGGTCCAAATGACAATATTAACATCATGCATGCCTAGCCATTCACTAGTCAGGCCTTGACCTTGAGCTCGCACAAGGAATCCATACTAACATATTTACATTGTTTTCATAATCTAATTGAATACATTAAAAGGGTCAAAATGGGGGTATTATAGTGTCAAGTGCGAATTTTCTACTGGAATTTCCAATGGGTTATTACTAAGCATGTGGCGTTGTCTTGTGACTTTACTGACAATCAATGCTTATGAAAATACACTATGGACCAAATAATTCTTTTTGCAACAAGTTGTTTTTTCAAAAGAATGTGAATACATGAACAATATATCACTAACATACTTCTAAATTTTAACAAATTTAAAAATAATTGAAATTTACTAGAATCGTGTTTTGGTTGAACAAAGTGTTTATTGATATGTAAGTCATTTTGATTAATAGTGCATTGAAGTATCTTACCTTCCATTAAAGACAAATGTGCTTTCCTTCACTTGTATGTATATGTGAGTCCTTTGGCAATGTGCTGGGTTCGGTATAGGATGTACAAAAGGAATTATGCTAACATTGACAAAATGCCATATCCTTTTATCAAGTGATCAAAACCATTTTCTAGACCTCACTAGAATACTGTATTAAGTTACATACATTCATCATCCCTTCAATTGTACATTGGAAAGCCTAACTTTAAATTTTATAACCTCTTCATTGGCCAATTTGGGAAACATTTTCCTATGTAATTTGATAATTTAGGTAACCACCCCTAAAAAAATCTAGAATCACTTCCTATCTATGTCTTTCATCTTGTTTCCATTCTATCAAAGATATTAAGATTGGTGGAAATTAATGTAGAACATGGTGTTCCATCCATTGTACTTGGAATTGAAATATAGAGTGTTAGAGGATGATTTCATCACAAAATATTGAAGTTGTGGGAATCAATGCCAAGCATGGCATGCCATATATCAAATTCCTATAATTTGATTCTCTTGTTGATGTTGGCTTGACTGGGAAGACCCGGGTTTACTGTGGTGTACCAACAAAACCCCTAGCTCACTGGCCCTTTCGGCGACAGACCGCAGAACGGCCTGAAGTCTCACCCGAAGTGATCCTAGATGGGGTGGTTGAAGAATCACGTTTCCTCAACCAGGTTCTGTAGCATCCTAGGTTTATCTTGACTCTGATTAACCAATGGGATCTCTCTGCGAGGGTGTTGTTTCTCTCTTTCAAGCTGAATCTTCTATGGGGCTGGCTCTTATCGCATCGCAGCTTCTAGGATGATGCACAAGCCTTCTCTTCTGCTAGGATCTTAACTTGCAATATCTCACACCGCAGCTCCTCCGACGGTGCGATATCACCTTTCTATGTTGCGATATTCCCTACAGCAAGACTCAATATACTTATTAACTCTCAAGGTCCAAAAGCTTTCTCCTGGGGTATAGTAGCTCAGTTAAACAACCTTGCTTAGACTTCTATAGTCTAACACGCTCAACATCAAATATGCTCAACTCGCTGAACTCATATCCAGAAGTTACTTAACACATTCAACTCACTTTTAACCTTCTATGCTACTGTAAACTGAAGGATAGCATACATACATTCATTAACTGATAAGCAATGTTCATGTAACAGATAATAGATAGCAAGTAAGTGAGAGCACAATCACATGAAACAGTCGCACAACACACGGATTTTACGTGGTTCACTTCTAGGGGGGGAAGCTAAGTCCACGGGAACTGTGTTTTATTATATCTTGAGAGAGTACATAGTTTCACTGCAACCTATTATGCAGCTTTAGATCTTCTGGGAAACTCCACGCACACAGCTGGGAGCCCTTCTCTTAGATCTCTTCTCTTCCTCTAATGCTTTCTTCTTAAAATATTTCCTTCCTCTCTCTCTCTCTCAATCCCTGCAGATTGTTACATTCATGCTCAAGGAGCGGACTACTGGTTACAGTAAGATGACTACAGGCTTAACAACAGAACCAGAGCTCGGTTCAAAGAACAGCTAACTGACCAACTAACTGACTATCTAAATGTCTGTCTAAGCATCTAAATGTCTATTAGCTAACCTTTTACAATACAAAATACATGCTTAAATAGGTGGCCCGAAGGTCTCACCATGATACAACACTGTGGGCCTATCCCAATAGTAACCCAAAAACCCTAACTGTGATAGTCGGCCTATTTGTACTTTGAACTGCTGCTTATTGGTCACACTACAACTTTCTACAGTCTTCTGCGATTTTCGGCGTTGATCTCTGGTATGAGCGCCACTTCCTCGGTTGCTCCCCTTATGTCCTTTGTCTTTAATACCTCGGCTCGTTGCTCCTTTTCCATTTATGAGGGTAGCTGAGCCCTCCTGTCGTCACCACTGCCTTAAATGCAGTGGTTGAGCTCTCTTCTCAGCCGCTTCAGGTACTGTTTCCTTTGACTTCCTTGTTCCGATATAGTAGCTTTTCCTGTAGCTGCGGGGCCCTGCTCCAAAAATCCCCTAACACTTACTTGTGGCTCGTCCCTGAGCCACTAACAGCTGGATTCTCTTGCTGTAGCTTCTCCTTGGCTTCTTGCGAAGTCCTTGTGAATCTCTCTCTGAGTCCTGTGACATCTTTGTCCATAGCTTCGACACAGTCCTGTGCCGCCTCAAGCATAACTTGAGTAATCATGGGGTCGTCTGTGTCATCAATTTCATTTTTGCTTGCAGTGAACTCCTTGACCTTCTGCTCAACCGCATCGACCAGCTCTGCGATTTGTTCTTGATATGGTTGAAGCAGGTTATTGAATTGTATCTCTTTTTCTCGCAAACGTCGCGCTTCCTATTGCAAGCAGTTTATCTCTGTCATCTTCTTCATCTTTGCAAGAGCTCCTAAGCTCTTGAATTCTTCCTTCATTGCTGCTATTGCATTCTCTATCTTCTGGATGCTCTACTGCAATTCCAGTCTATCTGGGAGCTCTTCTAGCTCCGACCATGTCTTCGTCGCATCAGCTAACAATGACTCTACATCATCTATGCGACACTTCATTTGCATTGAAGTGAGTCTAAAGGCCTGTGCCCTTGCTTCCTTGTCTACCTCAGGTGTGCCTGGTGCTCGAGCCTCAAGCTCAGTAATCTGCACCTTGTGGTATTCCTCCATCTTGACCACTGTGTCTTCCAGAGCCTTTACTCTATCTACAATTCTTCTTACTTTCTACGTAAGAGGCAAGACAAACTCTATGTTACACTGAGGTAACTCCAATGCGATGTTCTGCAGGACCTAACTTAGATCCTATTCTCTTTCTTCATATTGTCTTAACTCCTCCGCCTTTGTCTGAAAGCGTGTGGTGAGCTCTGCATTCTATTGTCTCAGCTGAGTGTTCTGTTTATAAGTCGCAAGCTCTCTATCCTTGAGCTCTGCGACTATCTGCTGCTGGATCATCTGTAGTTGATCAACGGGGAATTATGCCAGATTAACCTCGACAGGGTGTCTAACCTATATCTGCACATCAATCATCAACGCAGGGAATCGGATGCTCCCTGGCGGTATCAACAATGTATTGATGCGATCCTTTGCAAAGACTTCCTCACAGGAAATCGATTATGTTGAGCTTTCTCCTGCTATCGCCTTGACTGGCAGAATCTGCATCGCGGCAGTCTTCTCAGTTAGTGCCTTCAACTCTAGAAGCTGCTTATCTATCGTGCTCTACAGCTTGTCCTACGATGTATGCATCGCCTGAAATGAGTCCCGCATCGCCTCCTGCAGTCTCGCTGCGATGAATTCATAGTCATCCTCTTTTAGTGCGGTCTCTGTAGTTGGCTTTGAGGCTTTGGATTTTTTCCTCTTCTGTGTTGCTGGTGGCACTTCTACTGCATCTTTCCTCTTGGAACCCACCTTATCTTTTCCTTTGTCTGATGGGTTTATCGGTGCAGTTTCTGTTGGTACATTTCCTACTGCGGCATCTTCTAATGCCTTCATCCACTCTTCATCAAAGTCTTTGATGACATCTTCTACATCCTGCACTGTCATCCTGAACGAACCAAGAGCCCAGTTATCCATTCTAAACCCTTTTGGCCTCAGACAGATTGTATGTCTGTCTGCAATGAAATCAATCCGATTGTGATACATGTCAACAACCTCTGTGTTGATCCGCGGTGTCTCCTGGATGAATCGCTATAACAGCCTATAGTATTCATAGAAGACTATCATATTGATCTTTTTCTTGGCTGGGCTGTTGCTCTCCCATAAATTTGCATAGCGTGCGCCTCTGCACTCTCTGCCTCGTAGCTGTAGAAACTGGGTATGGGGCGGCTCTCTCCACTCGACAAATGTGTATAATATAAGCAGCCGCGAGAAATGGAAGGGGTGGTTTGGCTTGTCCTGCGCTGCCAAACAATCTTGAAGAAAAATATTTAATAAAAATAAACACCAATTAAATTGTTCACCTTCTGCGACCTGTATGGCAAGGTGAATTACTGATCCTGTGACTTCTTTCGGGTGAACCTTGGTTAACAGTCTTCCTGCAAGCAGAATGGCTGTAAATCTTAGTGTATCATCTGCTAAGGCTGTGAGGTCATAAGCCCGACCTCCTCTCTGTAGCTTATACTTGTTAACTAGGGTTGCTGGTAGCTTGGTATCTTTGGTCTTCCCTGATATATGCGTCTGAGGGTCCTTACCAATCTTGGACAGCCCGGTGATGCGGTGTATCAAATCGACGTTCAGATCAACCCTGTTACCCAGCCAGAGGTAACCTCCATGTACACAGGAAAGTAGCACACACACCACGGAATTAACCTCGGCACCTCGTCCAAAATGTGGTATTCTCAACAAATTGAGCAAGCCTGACTGCTCAAGAATCTGGACATGTTCCATAGGAACAAACTCATCTGCACCGGTCCTCGGGTTCCTCTGAACCTTAATATATTGATCCGGCTGAAACTGAGGATATGTCTTACTGTCTCCAAGGTTATAGTCTATAAATTTGAGAACAGGGGCATATCCTAACAGTTCTCCCTCTTCCTTTACACGAGGATCAAGCGGTGGTAGTGGAATAGGAAACTCAACACCCTTGGGAATGGTTACCTCTGGTGCATCCTCGACTCGTGGCACGATGTATACTATTGCCATATGAACTTCTTCTTCCTGCTCTGGGCTGTACTCCTCTACTATCTGAGCTTGACTCCTCATCCTTGGCGTCTGTCTGACCTGTGGTGCACCTAATTTCACAACCTTGGGCAGCGTCGTCATAGCAGAATCGAGGCCACCACTCTGGAATCGTCGCACGATGTCTTCTAAAGGTTCCTTCTCGGACAAAAACCACCCAGTGCAATACTCTGGACCAGCAATGGCTACGGAAATGGGGAAACTAGCACTTTGTAACTGGAGTATCTCTGCACAGGGAAAACTCTAAAAATTGCTCTATAACTCTCAGAAATCACAAAAGTAACCCGTCTGTTTGAATGGTCTGTGTATTTATAATGAAGGATATAATCTCTGAAACAACGATCGTTTAAGCTAGACCCGTTGGTGGCATTTATTGCATGGATAAGACAACATTCGTCATCTCGATCCTCATTAAGTGCTGAAAATTCAATCAAATTTCCCTCGAAAATTGTGTGCAGGCGCCGGCAATCTCGACTAAGATTTACCAAATCTAGGGCAACGTATACCTATCACATCTTGATTAATTGCTTGTCAGAAGGTGAAGTGACTGGCCCTCTGTACCTTTTCAAAATTGTCTATGTGGCACAGGGAACATCGCCTCGCTGCGATGTCACACCGCATCGTCCTGAACCAAAATGACGGCGTGAGACTCTGCAATGTCCACAAAGTCCGCAAGCGTCCTATGACTTGCGTAAAACAATCTTTATGTATTTTTTTTCTTCGTGTGTAGACTAATTATAGGTGCGATGCCTCCTTTCAACTACATTGGATATCTGCACCACCTAGTTCTCTAAGTTAGGGTTTGGAGGTAGAGTGGCTATCACTATAAAGTTTAAGCCTACTGCCATTAATCAAAGTAGGAACAAGTTCCCTGTTCAGTTTACTGAGCTGAATGGCACCTCCTTCTGTAACTTGCTGAATCTGATATGGCCCCAACCAATGTGTCTTGAACTTCCCTGGAAACTTAACAAACTTGTTGTCATAAAGGAGCACTAGGTCTCCTGTCTGAAAAATCTTGCTCTTGATGTGCCTGTCATGCCAAGATTTTTCACGTGCCTTCTGCACTTTTTGATGAAATCCTGCGATGAATCTGTCTTCTAGGCTAGGGAAAGCAACTGCGCTAGTCTTTCATTCATCGTATCTGTATAAGCCATCTCGATAATTTGAGCAATTCTTAAACAGGGAATAATATATTCCATAGTCATAACAACCTCTTGTCCATATACCAAGCTGAAAGGTGTGTGTCCTGTAAGTTTCTTGCATGTAGTCCTATAAGCCCATAATACAGTATTAACCCTGAGGTCCCAATCATCTCTTTGGCTGTTACAGATCTTAGTAAGAGCATTTTCTAGAATCTTGTTAAAAGCCTCCACCGTACCATTAGCTTGTGGGTGGTAGGGAGTGCTCTTATGATGCTGTATCTAAAATTCCTCCGTCAAGGCCTGAATAGTGCGATTCAGAAAGTGTGTGCCTTGATCACTCATCAAAATTGCTGGACATCCAAATCTACTTATGATGTTTTCAAAAATGAGCTGTGTAGCTGTAGCAGCATCACAATTCCTTACTGCTTTGGCCTCTGCCCACCTAGTGAGGTATTCTGTTCCAGTGATGATGTATCTCGCACCAGTTCATTTTCTTGGTGGGTTGATAGGACCCACAAAATCTATAGCCCACTTGTCAAATTCCCGCAGCGTAATCTGTGGTCGCAGCGGCATTTCATCTCTCCGCGAAGGTTTTCCTACCCTTTGGTAGATATCACAGCATTTGCAAAACTCCTTAGTTTCTTTATGTAAAGTAGGCCACCATAATCCTACATCTAGAATTTTCTGAGTAGTCGGCTTTCCTGTGAAATGACCTCTTGCAGTACCTGAATGTGCTTCTCTGATAATGGCCTCTTTATCGTGCGGCATCACACATCTGCGCAGAACTTCATCTGGACCTAACTTGTATAACTGTCCTGTGATCAAAGTGAAGTCTGCTGCTTTAACAACTAACTATTTCTTTTGCTTCTTATTAAACTCAACCGGTTCCCACCCTGTAGTGAGAAAGTGAATAATATCTACGTAATACTCATCTGCGATCTAAATAGAAAACAATTGCGCATCTGGCAAATTATCCTCTAGATTACTTGGTTCTTCTCCTGAGTCTATCCGCGATAGATGATCAGGTCCGGCATTTAATCTTCCTGGTTTTACAATAATTTCAAAATCATACTCCTGAAATAGGAGTAACCATTTGCAGATCCTTCCCCCTAACAATGGCTTATTGACCAAATACTTTAAAGCGGAATGGTCAGTGAACATCTTGAATGGGGCACCCAATAGGTAGTGCCTAAAATTCTGTAGAGCATACACCATAGCTAATCCTTCTCTTTCTGTAGTGGTGTAGCTCTTTTCTGCGATAGATAACTTTCTGCTGGAGTACATGATAGGGTGATCGATACCTCCTTCTCCTGGTTGTGTTAAGACAATCCCCAGTGTGATGCCAGATGCATCCACATGTACATGAAATGGCTTGTTCCAATATGGAAATACTAAGATGGGTGCTATGACCATCTTGTCTTTAAGAGTGTCTAAAATTTGCTGGCATTCCTCATTCCATAGGAATTTCATTTCTTTCTTTAACAGCTTTTCCATAGGTGTTGTGATCTTTGCATAGCCTTTGATGAATTTTCTATAATACCCTGTATGACCAAGCACTGTCCTCAATTGCTTGACTGAGTTGGGTGCTAAAATATTTACAATGATGGCAATCTTTGCGGGATCTACCATCAATCCTTGTCTGCAAACAATATGACCCAACAAAATACCAAATGGTGCACAGAATATACATTTCTTCAAGTTAAGAGAAATCTGATATTGCCTACATTTCTCTAACATGAGCCTTAAATCTCCTATATGGTCTTTGATTAATCCAAATATAGTCCAATCATCAAAATAGACTTCTAAGAATTTATGGATGTATTCCTTAAAGACAGCAACTACTACTCTAGAAAAAATAGCTGGTGCATTCTTAAGACCAAAGGGTATTACCGTATACTGGAATGAGCCCCATTCTGTCGCAAAGGTGGTCTTATGTCGATCCTTTGGATGGATTCTTATCTGGTGATAGCCTAAAAATCCATCTGTGAATGAGTAGATCTCCTGTCCTCCCACATTGTCTAAAACTTCATCAGTAAAAGGTGTCGGAAATGGGTCATGAAGCGATGCGTCGTTGAGTTTGCGCAAATCGACACAAATCCTGATTTCTCCTTTAGTTTTCTTTTCTTGCACGACCATGGGACTAACCCATTCGCTCTCTTCTATGGGCTCAATGATGCCTGCTGCTAGCATCTTATCAATCTCATCCTTAACTTTTTCTTTATAACGAGGATTTAATCTGTATGGATGCTGCTTAACTGGCCTAGCATCCTCTTTCAAAGGTATCCTCATGAATCCCAAATCTCCTACTATTCCCTTCATCTCTATAAACTTAGTGGGGAATAAGTCCTGATAGTCATGTAACAAATCTGCGATGTGTCCTACCATTTCATCATCCCAATAGTCTCCAATAGAGGCAAACTTTGGTTCTGTTTCTGTGCCAATATTGATCTTTTTAATCTTAATAGGCTTTGTGACAGCTGGGATCTCTAGCTTTGGTCTATCAACTTCGTGAGTCCCTTCTGACTCTGGAATGTTGATACTGCGAGGATTCTCATCCTCATCACCTGGCTCTTCTGTGAAGTTATAACACTCTAGTGCATGTTCTAACTGGATGGTCCAATCAGGTTGAGCATACACTGATAGGGTACAGTCATCAAATACCTTAGTCTCTATAATCTCTAGAGCCTGATCAATGCTTGGATACTCAGATTCAAAAGTGAAAGTGAGTAAAAAGCTGTCTATCATAACTGGCCATGTAGTTGTTCCTCTACGCAACTCTGTCTCCGTGTACCAGTTCCTTGGGACTGTGTCTAAAGTGTGAATGAATAGGTGAACCCATTCATCTTCTGGAATGTCTGACCAATTCTGTTCACAAATCTTGATATGTGACCTGGGGTCAATTTCTCCTATATATTTATGCTGTAAAGGCTCCTTGTCGTTAGAGAATCTGATCGCCATCAATCTCTTAAAATCATCCCATGATGCGATATTTTCTTTATGTGCATACCACCATCTTGCAGGTGTAGCTCTTACTGCAAGGTCAATAGCTACCATCCTCTGCTCATGAGGAGTTTCCTGCTCAAACTGCTGTAAAAAGTCATTAACATCTACTAAGCCATCAAACGAAGGAATATCCTTAATCTCTGTTCCAATCCATCGTAGTGACTTAGTCATAAACGCACATCTGCGAGCTGAGACTTCATAAAGTCTATTCTGCCAATTTTCTAAACCAACATCCGAATCCAGTGCGCATGAGCTGTCGCATCGCCAACTAATACTTCCTTCTGTGGTGGGGTTGATATAATCACTCTGATTAGCAGTCATTTGATAGAATCTCTCCATATTACGCACCTCTTCCTCTGCTCTGATGGGTTTAATGTATTGAGGACCCTAAAAAGGATCCAACGGTGCGATGACTCGAATCTGTTTATCCTTAAAGGTCATTTGTCTTTTCTTCAAATAGATAACAGCCATGTTATCAATTGCCCAATCAATACCTAATAAAGCTGGATACGGTCTGCTATCACCAATAATTTCTATGACTTCAAAATCTACAAAGCTGCGAACTCCATCAATATCAATTGGTACTTGTGGTAATCGACCCAGTGGCGATACCCTCTGCTGATTGGCTAATCGCAGATGGATAGGTGATCTGGCTAACTTAGGGCTACCCATCTGTTCCCATGTCTGCTTAGTCAAAACATTTACCTCTGATCCTAAATCTAGGATTACCTCATCCATTTCAAACTCTCCAATTTGCGCTGTGAGTCTCATTTCTCTTCCTATTCTTGTATGGCCCATAATGTTATGAACAGCACGCTACATACTGCTCATGGAATAAGACTGCTGATAGTGATCTATAATGCATTGAACCTATCCTATGGCTTTCTCATTTCTTACGAGTTTCAAGCAGCTCCGCAGGAAGGATTGTACACTTCCTGTCAACTCATCCTCTTCGCACCTTCCATATGTGGTAGCCTGAGATATCTACACAAGACTAATGCCACAAGGTTTTTGCTGTGGTACACCCCTACAAGGAAATTCCTGCGATCCTGGTAGCGTAGGGTCAGTAAAGAAAGTTTTATCTTGCTGAAATGCTTCTTTGTTCTTCTGTAGGTCAAGCGGTGTAGATTTGTCAGTGGCTTTACGCACCCACTTCGAACATGTATCCTTTTCAGCATCCTGTGATGTGCTACTAGTAGAAACACCACTGCGAGTCACAATATTGACTCTTGGTTCTGGTTTTTTCTGCTCAGCACCAATAAGCTGAATATTCTGGTTTACTGCTGGCTTAGGATCCTTAATCTTGGCTATCAAGATAGGACATTCTTCTATAGTATGATCATAGGACTTGCAATACTTACATGTTGTAGTAGGGTTCTGACAATCCCTAGCATAATGTCCTATAGCTCCACAATTGTAACAAACAATTGGTCCACGGCCACAGCCAAAACCTCCACCACGGCCATCACGAGCCGGTTCATGCTGTGGTCCTGCTACTGGTCCTAATGTCTCTGACTGGACTTTGTAGAAGTCATGTTTTCTCTCTATCATGAGATCATAAGCTCTGCAATTATTTTCATCATGTCCTACCGACTTACAGAAGTTACAATATAAATTCTTAGGAGTTTGTACATACTTCTGAAGTAAAGGCCATTCTTGTGGTCTATGTCCTCTTGTTCTACAGATTTCACACCATGGCCCTTGATTCTGTACTAAGGGGTTAGGAGCCCCACTTGGTAGATACTCGACAAATACTGGACATTTATCTTTGGTATGGCCATGTCCTTTACATTTTGTATACCATAGTTCTTGTTCAACCTCTTTTCCTTTCTTAATCTCATGTAGCTGTAAAGTGAGATTGGCTAACTGATTCTGTAAGTTTGTCATACCTGTACTAGTCTCAGCTAGAGGTGAAGATTCTAGTTTCATTGCCATATCCAATGCTTCATCCTGCGTATGGAGTTTTTGTTGCATTAGTAGAAGTCTGATATGAGGGAGAAATGTTGCGATGAACCATTCCTTATGTTGCTCCGGCGCAAACTCAAAGCTAACTTGGTCTATAAGAGCTTTAAATTTCTAATCGAAATCCCATACTGACTCTGTGGGTAACTGTTTAATGTCTTTAAGTTCTGTGATACATTGTGACTCAGACTTGCGTTTCTTAAATTCCTTAATCATTGCGGTCCTGACCTCTACGAGTGTTATGATCTGCGCTGATGTATACTTCATATACCATGTTAAAGCTCTTTCTCTAAGTGTAGTAGCCAACTGGACAAGCTTAGTATTGTCATCCTGGATCTGTTTAATGGTCCATACAGCTTCACATAGGAACCAATGTTGTTCTGGGTCTTCTACCCCTGTGCCCCTAAAGGTAGGTAATTTCATGTCATCCCCCATTCTGTTTCTACGAGGTGGATTCTGATTTGCTGTGTTACTACTACTTGGTGGTGTAAATGTAGGTGATGTAGAGGTAGTATGTACTGTGTGTGAACTACTAGATGGAGTTCTTGCGGGATTATTCTGAGTCCTGGTCGGTTTCTGTGGGGTATAAGGGTGGTAAGGGTTACCCCCTGCTGTTCTTTCTTTATTACTTTGACTCTGTTCTCTAGTACTTTCTGAACTGTCTTCAAAGAAGGAAGATCTAAAATCTACTTTATATTTCTTACCGCTACGTGTACATCCAATTTCTTCAAAATCACTCTCAAACTCTTGTGACATTACACTTACTTAACTTATTCATTTGAGAATATATCCAGTACTCCTTTTTCATATAATAACATCTTAAGAGACAAATTTAAAGAGTTCAAGTACTTACCGCAATATACTTTGAAGAAGTACCTCTCTGCTTCACTGAAACTCTTTCTTTGATCAACTGCAAACTCTATAATGAAACCTTCCAACAAACTCGCAAGCCAGAAGTCTACTGCCCGCGAAATGGGATTATCTACGCTTTTCACGGTGTGAATCAACTCCGGTGTCCAGATAATGTTCCTTTTCTTCTTGAATATGTGCTTATCATTCAACTTTAATAACCAATCATACAACTCATTTGCATAGGTCGCAAAAAATATCTCATGTAGGTCTGTGAAGATATGTTTCTGTAGCCAATCCTCTGTACTCAACGTAGGACTCTTGTTTTGTTTCTCAACAAATTCTCTTTCCTTAGACTCAACCCATTGGTTAAGTTCTTCTTTAGTAGGATGCCAACAGAACATTAGCTCTTTAGTTTGTTCAAAACCGGCGATGGAACCATTTGTTGGCTTGACTGGGCAGACCCGAGTTTACTGTGGTGTACCAACAAAACCCCTATCTCACTGGCCCTTTTGGTGACAGACCGCAGAATGGCCTGAAGTCTCACCCAAAGTGATCCTAGATGGGGTGGTTCAAGAATCACATTTCCTCAACCAAGTTTTGTAGCATCCTAGGTTTCTCTTGACTCTGATTAACCAGTGGGATCTCTCTACGAGGGTGATGTTTCTCTCTTTCAAGCTGACTCTTCTATGGGGCTGGCTCTTATCGCATCGCAGCTTCTAGGACAATGCGCAAGCCTTCTCTTTTGCTGGGCTCTTAACCTGTGATATCTCACACCGCAGCTCCTCTGATGGTGCGATATCGCCTTTCTACACTGCGATATTCCCTACAGCAAGACTCAACATACTTATTAACTCTCAATGTCCAGAGGCTTTCTCCCGAGGTATAGTAGCTCAGTTAAACAACCTCGCTTAGACTTCTATAGTCTAACACGCTCAACATCAAATATGCTCAACTCGTTGAACTCATATCCAGAAGTTACTTAACACATTCAACTCGCTTTTAACCTTCTATGCTACTGTAAACTGAAGGATAGCATACATACATTCATTAACTGATAAGCAACGTTCATGTAACAGATAACAGATAGCAAGTAAGTTAGAGCACAATCACATGAAACAGTCGCACAACACATGGATTTTACGTGGTTCACTTCCAGGGGGGGAAGCTACGTCCACGGGAACTGTGTTTTATTATATCTTGAGAGAGTACACAGTTCCACTGCAACCTATTATGCAGCTTGAGATATTCTGGGAAACTCCATGCACACAGCTGGGAGCCCTTCTCTTAGATCTCTTCTCTTCCTCTAATGCTTTCTTCTTACAATATTTCCTTCCTCTCTCTCTCTCTCAATCCCTGCGGATTGTTACATTCATGCTCAAGGAGCCGGCTACTGGTTACAGTAAGATGACTACAGGCTTAACAACAGAACTAGAGCTCGACTCAAAGAACAACTAACTGACGAACTAACTGACTATCTGAATGTCTGTCTAACCATCTAAATGTCTACTAGCTAACCTTTTACAATACAAAATACATGCTTAAATAGGTGGCCCGAAGGTCTCACCATGATACAACACTGTGGGCCTATCCCAACAGTAACCCAAAAACCCTAACTGTGACAGTCGGCCTATCTATACTTTGAACTGCCACTTACTGGTCACACTACAGCTTTCTGCAGTCTTCCGTGAGTTTCGGCACTGATCTCTGGTATGGGCGCCGCTTCCTCGGTTGCTCCCCTTCTGTCCTTTGTCTTTAATACCTCGGCCCGTTGCTCATTTTCCATTTATGAGGGTAGCTGAGCCCTCCTGTCGTCGCCGCTGCCTTAAATGCAGTGGTTGAGCTCTCTTCTCAGCCGCTTCAGGTACTGTTTCCTTTGACTTCCTTGTTCCAATATAGCAGCTTTTCCTGTAGCTGTGGGGCCCTGCTCCAACAGTTGATGTAAGAAATATTATCTCACCTGTCAAATAACTATTCTTCAACATTCTTGAGGGCATAAGAATTACTATCTCACCCATATATGCATATAATTCAACATTCATTGCATTCCCTTATCTTTATACATGTTTTTATTTATTTGGGTATAATTTATTTTCTAGATGATTTTTGTATTCTATCCATAATTTCTCCACCAAAACTTGTGAGAATCTATCTTTTATCTATGAAGGTTACAAGAAAAGTCGGAAACAAATTTTTTTGTGTTCGATTTATGTGTCATTTTTGTGGTTAAGTTATGAAAATGGAATCAATATCCTAGGTTTGAATTATTTATACCCGAGTAATGTTAATGCATTATGAAACATATGCATGTTTATGATGGATACATTTTATATAGCATGTGTTTGTTACCTTGAATTTCAATAAGCTCCTGCTATATATACATACATGTTTGTGCATGCATGTGTGTGTGTGTGTGTGTGTGTGTGTGTGAATACCATGGTTTGGTGTGTTGGGTAAGAGTATCCTTAGTCAATGCATGCTTCAAGATAGATAATTTAAATGGTATCTTTGGGGAAGGAGTGGCACAAGGCCACAACTATAGGGTTTGTTTCATTGTGTAAAGGTATTTTCAACCCAATATTGATTCAAAGCTTGTGTGCAAGTGATTTCACCTTAATATACGTACCTATAAGGGGCACAGGACATGGATTCCCTCCCATACCATTAGACAAACCCTCCAAATGGTATCATTGAACTGGATGTAAGACAATGGCCTAATCATTGGACACTTATCAAGTCTAGTGCACCAAGGAAGGGCATTCTTGCTCAAGACATACTTCAAGATGAAATCTATGGACTTATTCCTCGAGGGACTTATGTCTAAGACATATGGACTATGACGATAACCAAGAACCATGAGATGTCCCCTCCTTATGGAATATTTTGCCCAATAGTAGGGTAAGCGCCTAATTATGAGGTTTTATGTATCGAAGAATATATCCTTTCTAAAATATGCTTCAAGTTTTTAATAACAAGTTTTCACATTGATTTTTTGTTTTTATCTAAGGCACATGGATCATTAAGGAAATCCCAAACCATGTGACAAATCCTCCAATTTTTTAGATAATGGCCTATTTTCATGGTTTGTCACATAAGGGAAAGGTATCCAATAACATACTTTAATACCAAAATCCATATTGAGCTTGAAACTTAAATTACCCACCTCTAAGAAAAACTGGACATTTAGGTAGCACCAAACATGATATAGGACCTCAAGATACAATCTTTGACAAAATAGTGGAACAAGGAACTAATTCTAGAAATTAGCACAATGTGTTAAAGTATAGTCAACCAAAGCATACTTATAAGTCCAAAATCCAAATGTATTTTTCTTGGAGTACCTATATCTAATGGAAGGGACATGGACCATGAATTTATTAACATCCCATGAGACATATTCTTCTAAATGGAATAATTTTCCTAGGATTTAGATAATGGTATATAGAGTTTGGAAAGTTGAGGAAGGGAATCCTCTCTCAATGCATGCTTTGAGTACAACATACACTATATTGCACCTAAAAGAAACCACCTCAAAGGAGAATTATACATGAAGGTAAACCTAAACCACAAGGAAATACCTCCTTGCTAAATAGTCGACCTAGGGGTTGGATAACTGCCTAAAGCAAAGTTTGGCACCAAAAGGAAATATAACTTAGACAAAATAATGTTTCATAGTCAAGAAATGAGGGATTGCACTTTGAAGGACATTTCTCTAAGGTAGATGAACCATATATCTCTCTCTCTACCCCAAATCTCTCTCTCTATCTCTCTCTCTCGCTCTCTCACCTTCACTCTCCCTCTCCCTCCCTCTCTCTCTCTCTCTCTCTCTCTCTCTCTCTCTCTCTCAAAATTTTGGTATAGTTTGGATATATTTCATTTTTGGATTTTTTTTTAAGTTTAATATTTGTTTACCTTGCATTGGATTCATCCATGTGACATATGCCTGGGGTATTGTGCCCTAGGACCCGGAGGCGAGCTATGAACACCGAGTCCGAGGATTTATTGATTGTAGTCACCTATCATCAAATAGTATCAACATGTGTCTATGTTATTTTGTGGTCTATGTATTTACTTCGGTTGTATTGTGGTGTGGTTTATTTATTCTAGGTGTTGGTTTATTACTTCGTATTTATTCATTGTAGTCACTTGTCATCATCAAGTATCAACATGAGTTTGAATTTTTGGTGGTCTATGCATTTACTTCAGCATATTATGGTGTGGTTTATTTATTATGGGCATTTGTTTCAGGCTTGTTGTTGTTATTTCAGGTGTTTCCATTTGTGCCAACCAATGATAGTTGGGACTTTGGGAGATGCTCGTTTTATCAAGTCTATTGTGTTTAGTTATTTCTTTGTGGTGATGATGGTGTGGGAGAATTAATTTTTGTAGCTTGGTAATTTAATTCTGATGTGTGTAGGATTTATTATTGTTCGACCAGTCTTTATGGAGTTTGAGGGGAAATCCTATAGGGTTTTTGTTTAGGCAAGTTGAATATGCTCTTTGTTGTTATTTTTGCTATGGTTTTTTGGTGATTTTACAGGTTCTCATTCCATTGTAGCGATCTTGGTTTGATTTGTGTGGGTCGTTGCTACTGAGCTAAACTAGTTTCAGGATCATTCTTCATGCTCATATTCCCTAGTTGCTAGCTATCAAGGAAGTTGTGGATTTGTCTGTTGTTGTAGGTGTTGTTGTGTTTGGAGAGTCTCCTCTAGATTTTTTGGTGTTCTTCTCGACCTAGATATGCAAGTATTTTTATTTCCTACCCAATATCTGAGAAAATATTGTTGTGTTCTATGTCGCATTAAAAGCAATGCAGGCATTTTCCCAAACTAGTCATTGTAGGAAATAAGGGCGAGGGTTCTATGGGTCTTACTTCATACACTATATATTTTTGAATGAAGGTTCTATGGGTCTTACCTTAGGTTTCCATTTCCTTCATTATCCATGGGATTTGCATAGTACATCAAAAGGGAGTACAACATGGTTGAGGTTGTTACAAACTATTTCTTGTAATTCTGATTTCAAATAGCATTTGAGTGCACCTTACTAGATATTTCCGTGATAGGGAAAGGGTTCTTGTTTTTCTCCAATAGGGTTCTTTTCAATTGAAACCAAATTATCCTTTGGAATTGGAGTGAAATTTATTCAACCCATTACAATCCTTGTACCTAGTTTTCAATGCCAGAGCCTAACCTTGCAAGATTCAGCTTCTCGTAAATCTTAACCTAAGTAGACCTAAATTCAACCAAAATCAAATGTAGATTGAAAGAAATTGAAGCACATATGCCCCTATTTCTCCTTCCGTGTGCAACAAATAAGAACTATGCTCGGTTTCTTATTTCAATTCAGATCTAATTGTTTTGCTCATATTTGAGATGTGGGTGCTCGGTGGCATATCTAGAGAGGGTTTGACATTTTTACTTGATTATTTGTAGCTTATTAATGAATTATATAATTGTTTGTTCAGACATGAGTTGAAAATTGTATGGATCAGTTTCACATTTGTTAAATGTGTTGAAATTTAAGTGCACAGTGATTGCATTAGGATAATAGAGGAAAAAACTACAAACCTAGGTAGGTGTCAAAAACTATTGTCCTCGCTAGGTTTGAAAAATTATCTAGCTAATTGGTAAACATAAACATTACATGCATGTGCAAATGATGTTGGTAGGTTCCATGCTTAGCAACGCTGGTAATAGAGAGCTATGCCTCTATTGGGATGCAAACTAATATTTGACAACAGAGCAAAATGCTAGTAGAGGGAGTGCAATGAGAATTTCCTATGTTTTGTGAAAATTAAAATGAACTAGTTGATCAACAAATGCATGTCAACCGATTAGATAACATAATCAATGGATAGATTGTGCAAAGTGTAATAAGTGGTCACATATGCTTTTATAGGGATAATGTATAATTCCTTACTACCTGTTATGATATTGATGATTTCAAGCAATAGGGTAATGCAGAGATATCATAGTGACAATTTCCCAAATACTATGAAACAAAGTTCATCTTTTAAATTGAGCCAAATTTCACAATTTGTGCTAATTGTATATGTTAAAGTTTTGTTCATGTTTTGAGTTTGGTGCATCTATTTAAGCCATTGCAAGTATTCAATAGATGAGAAATCATGTAAATTCTTTAGCCTAGAATATTGTCACATATTCCTACTATGCAATAGTCACTTGCATTGTGTGTTAAAATGCTCTTTGATGATGCCCATGGCTGTGTGACAAATTTTGCAATTTCTGTTTGTTGTGTATGTTGAAGTTATTTTCATGTTTTCAGTTTGATGCATGTTTTTAAGCCATTGCAAGTATTGCACATTTCATAACTAAAATATATATATGTCAATCAATATACTAATTCCTTTCTAGTGGCATGTAACATGTCCTCAACCAAAAACAACTTTGTTTTCAAACGATGTGATGAAAATGTATAGTTCTTGTGCTAGCGATCTAAGCAATTTTTCCAGTTTAGTGCATCTATTCAAGCCATTGCAAGTATTACATATTTGATAACCTAAATATATAGATGAATCAATATACCAATTCCTTTCTTCTAACTTGTAACATGTCCTCAACCAAGAGCAACTTTGTTTTCAAACAATGTGGTGAATATGTAGAATTCTTGTCCCGATGTTGTAGATTTGGCAATTTGTTCTTGTTGTAAGTGTTAAAGTTCTGATCATGTTTTTATTTTAGTGTGTTGATTTAAGTGGTCGCAAGTATTGGAAATGTGAAAAAAGCTATAAATTTTCGATCTCTGAAGAGTGTGTCATACTTTACCTATGCAATACTCATTAGTGTTAAAGAAATGTAATTGCGAAAGCTATTCTATTTTGTATTATTATTGTCATTACCCCTTCCAGAGATGTTGTTCCTCTAATTAGGGATGCTATTGATGTAATTGGTCATGTAAAGTCTTGAGGTAAAACCTTCGTTGTAAGTCGGGTTAGTAGTACCCACAAAGGTATTATTAAAATGTAATTTTGAGTCTCCCAAGGAAAGTCAATCGTGATTGGGAGGATAAGTCATACCTGTTGGGTTATTAGTCCTCTCCACTGATCAATATAAATAGGGGAGGCACCTCCCTCATTTGGACACACATAGAACTCAAGCAGTTTCTCTAGAGAAAGAAGAAACAATCCATCTGGAGGAGAGGAAGCAGTCTAGTCTTATTCTTTGGGTCTTACATTGTACTTGGGTGAAGTCTATATAGAGGAACTTTTGATGGGTTTTCTTCCCCATGAAGGTTTCCAAGGATAAATCTTTGTGTTCCTTTTTTGTTCTGTTGTGCTTGTTATTCTTTCAGTGATACTTTGTTCTATTCAAGAAGAAAACTTAACATGGTATCAGAGCTAACTTGAAAGAAGACATTGTGCAACAACTCATCCTGCAATGCAACAAGATAGGGACCACTATTTTGGAGACCTCCCTCCATATATCATCCAAAAAATAAAGCCCATTCAACTCGCCCTATGAGGGCACATATTTCGGTCGAAGCATTTTTCATTATGAGGATTTTCACTTTTTGACCTACCACTCCTGCCATGAAAAACTAGAGCATCAAAATTTTTAAGGTTCCATCCTCAAATTCCAGAAAAGAAAGAGGTAGTGTAGCTCTCCTTGGTGCATATTTTCCTCCACTCAGATACACAAGTGATCTTAGCTGTAAATTTAGGGTTTTCTAGTCAAACCCTAGGTCATCCTGTAGCTGGTTCCAGAAAAAGTCCTCAAATTGGTAAGTACTGCATTCTATCTTGTCATTTGAGGTTCTCATTCATTAAAGATGAAAAACAATACCAATCTAGATAAAAATATTGAGGGAGAAGAGAACTTCATATCCTGGAAGTATAGAGTCATGCTCATTCTTGAAGAGCATGACCTAGAATGATACACCAAAGAAGAGGTCAAGGAACCAGAGGGAGAGGAGGAAAAATCCAAGAAAAATAAGGATATGATCGAAGCCAAGAGGATCATAGTCGAATCTATCAAGGATCATTTTATCCCCTAAGTGTCTTCAAAGAATACTCCAAAGGAAATGTTTGATGCTATAACTAGTCTATTTGAAGGGAAGGACATCAACAAGAGAATGACCTTGAGAAACCAACTCAAGGGTGTGAAGATGCAAAAGGCAGAAACCATGCAGTCCTACTTCTCCAGAGTATCTCAAATCAAAGAGCAATTAGAAATCATTGGTGACATGGTAGAAGAAGTTGAAGTTGTGATGACCACTCTAAATGGTCTTCCAAGAGAATGGGATTCCTTTATCATAGGAATATGTGCTAGAAGAAAGCTGACCAAATTCAATAAGCTATGGGAGGAATGTGCACAAGAAGAAGGAAGGTTAGCAAATAGAGAAGAAATGTTAAATGAAGATGAAGATCAAGCTCTAGTTTTGCATACAAAGAATGGATGAAATAAAAGGAAGGATCGAGGATTTCCTATACGTAGATCACAAGAATTCAAAAGAGGTAATAATTTTAAGAAGGATTACTCATCTTATGAATGTTATATACGTCATAAGTTAGGACATATCTCCATACATTGTCCACTTAACAAAAACACGTTCAAGAAGAAGAACGGAAAGTTCCATGCCCATGCAGCCAAAGAGAATGAATCAGATGAAGAGAGAACATAGAGAATGAAGACTCTAATGAAGAATATGTCTTGATATTAGCCCTCACAGGATCAATCTCTCATGGATGTGATACTTGGATCATAGTTAGTGGTGCTTCCAAACATATGACAAGTCACATATATTCTCTCTCATGCCTCACTTAAAAAGACTATCCTCACAAAGCACAACTTGGAGAAAACTATCAATATCCTATCAAAGGAATGGGAGAAGCTTCCTACAAGCTGAAATCCAGTAAGTACATAAAAATGAAAGAAGTCTTATATGTTCTAGGTCTAAAGAAGAATATTCTTTCTATATAATCTCTAAACAAGAAAGGATTCAGATTTGCCTTTGTAGATGATGACCTTTTTATGTGGTCGAAAGGAAGAACTATAGATGATGCAACTATAATAGGTATTGAATAAGGATGACTCTACAAACTAAAAGGGCATACTGATTCAAATTTCATATCTTGTACTATTAGTCCATGTGAACTATGGCATAGAAGACTTTCTCATGTAAACTACAAAGCACTACCAATTGTGAGAAAGGTAGTAACAAACCTACTGGAATTCCATATCAACAATGAAGGGGTATGCAAAGGATGTGCTCAAGGGAAGAATATTGGGAATCCATTTCCAAGCAGTAATAGTAAAGAAAAAGGGATCCTAGAGATTGTCCACTCAGATCTGTGTGAACCTATGCTAAATACTTCCTTAAGCGGTATGTCTATTATGTCTCTTTTATTGATGACTACTCACGTAATACTTGGATATATTTCTTCAAAAGGAAAGATGAAGCATTTGAAAAGTTTAAAGAGTTCAAAGCTCTTGTTGAGAATCTCTTTGAAAAGAAGATTAAGATATTAAGATAAAATAATAGAGGATAATTCACTTCAAATGAATTCAAGGACTACTACAGAGAAGTTGGGATTAAGATGGAGCTTACCACACCCTATAATCCTCAACAAAATGGAGTAGCAGAAAGGAAGAATAGATATATAATGGAAGCAGTCAAATCCATGATTCATGATCAAGATCTACCCATGTATTTATGGGATGATGCAGCAAAGAAAATAGTCTATGTCCATAACAAATCATCCCACAGTGCGCTTGGAAACAAAACTCCAGAAGAAATGTTTACTCGTGAGAAGCATGAAGCCAGTCATCTGAAGATATTTGGTTGTCTTATTTACCTACATGTTCCCAAAGAGAAGAGATCAAAGTTGGACCCCTCAAGAAAGAAGGGAATATTTTCAGATATAGTGATTAGTCAAAAGCATACATAATCTATATTCCAGGTTTTTGTAAAATTGAGGTTGGCACAGATGTTACATTTGATGAAGATGTAGCTTTCAACAAATCCCGAAAGACTCATGTGAATGAAGAAGAGCAAGAAACTCCTAGAATCGTAGAGATCAGTAAACCCCCAGTTAGAGATGATAAAGAAGACCCCATACCAAAAGATCGGGACATGGAAGAACCTCAAGAACCTATAGAGTCACCTCATGAGACGATCTCAACAAGGAAAATACTAGCTTGGTCTCGTGATATAATTCAAGAGGTAGAAAGATATGGTGCACTAGAAGGAAGCAAGAAACCAAGAATCCACTCCAACTATGTAGCATTAATGTGTAACCTTGTTGATGAAGAACCCACATGTTTTGAAGAAGCCTCAAATAATAAGGAATGGATGGATGCCATGATTGAAGAATATCAATCTACCTTAAAGAATGATGTTTGGGAAGTGGTTCCAAGATCGAAGGATAAATCAGTTGTCTGTTCCAAATGGATTTTTAAGACAAAGCATTCAGCTGATGGTAGTATTGAAAAGTTCAAAGTAATATTTGTCGCACGAGGATTCTCTCAGAAGGAAGGGATTGATTATGAAGAAACTTTTGAACCAGTAGCTAGATACACCTCAATTAGAACCATTATAGCTTTGGCTTCCAAGATGATATGGAAATTACATCAAATGGATGTAAAGACAACCTTTCTAAATGGTGTCATAGAAGAGGAAGTGTATATTGAACAACCTCCAGGTTTTGAGACACATGACAAGAAAACACATATGTGTCGATTAAATAAAGCATTATATAGATTAAAGAAAGTACCCAAAGAATGGTACGAAAGAATTGATGACTTCTTGATGAGCTTAGCTTTACCAAAAGTAAAGCAGATTCCAACCTTTACTATAAGGTTGAAGACGATGGGATAGTGATATTACTATTGTATGTAGATGATATATTTTTGACAGGAAAGACAAGGCTCATTAGTGGATGTAAGAAGAATCTTGCGGAAAAATTTGAAATGAAAGACCTTGGCATGATGCATTACTTCCTAAGTCTTGAAGTATGGAAGTTCCCTTATGAAATTTTCCTAAACCAAGGAAAATATGCATTTTATATCCTAAAGAGATTTGGGATGTTGGATTGTAAGGAAATGAACACTCTGATGGTGAAAAACCTGAAGCTCTTGAATGATGACTCTTCAAAAAGAGTAGATGTCACACTATATAGACAAAATATCAGTTCACTGATGTATTTGAAAAATAGAAGACCATATATATGTTTTGTCGTAAACACACTAAGTCAGTATATGGGGGAACCCATACATGTTCACCTAGTTGCAACAAAACATGTGATGAGGCACCGAAAGGGCACATTGTATTGTGGCCTCACATATGCAACTGATCATGAGTTTAGATTATGTGGCTATGCTAATTTAGTTTTGGAAGGAAGTGCTGAAGACAAAAATAGCACTTCGAGATGTTGTTTCAGTTTGGGATCAGGTGTGATCTCATGGATTAGTAGAAACTAGACCAATGTTGCGCTCAGTACAAAAGAGGATTAATACATTGCGACATATTCAGCCTATAGTGAAGTAGTATGGATTCACAAATTATTGACATGATTGTTTGATACTAAGATGGATGCAACTGATGTTTATTGTGACAACCATAGTTAAATCAAGTTAACAGAGAACTCGGTATTCCATGATAAGTCAAAACAAATAGAGATAAAGTATCATTACATATGGGATATGGTGCATAGAAGAGCCATAAATCTCCAGTATGTTCCTACAGAGGAACAAGTTGCATATGTGTTAACTAAGCCTCTATCTCGTGTGAAGTTTGAATATTTTAGAGACAAGCTTGGTGCAGTCTGGAAGGACCTCACTGGAAAGAAGGAGTGATTATAATATTTTTATTGATGACGAGATGGAATCCCAATACATATGTGATCAAGTTCCTATAGATATCATTGTGGTCCTGCATTCATTTGTGGACGTTGTGGTGCTGCATTCATTTACGAATGTTGTGGTCCTGGATTCATTTGCAGATGTTGTGGTCTAGCATTCATTTGCAAACATTGTGGTCCTGCATTCATTTGCGGACATTGTGGTCCCACATTCATTTGCGGACATTGTGGTCCTGCATTCATTTGTGGACATTGTGGTCTTGCATTCATTTGCGGACGTTGTGGTCCTGCATTCATTTGTGGATGTTGTCATCCCACATTCATTTACGGATGATGTGATTCCAACATTTTTTATACTATGGGTGATTCTATATTAATTTTCTACGTTGTATTGTGTTTGTGTAACATTGCAGGTGATGCTCAGGATGTAGATACATGAGATGATGTGATGGGATGTGATACTCGTGATGATGCAAGGATATGTGATTCTCATGATGATGCGATGAGATGTGATACTCGTGATGATGCGATGAGACGTTATGCTCACGATGATGCGATGAGATGTGATACTTGTGATGATGAGATGAGAGGTGATGCTCATGATGATGCAACAAGATGTGTTTCTTGTGATGATGTGTCTAGATATGATGCTCATATGAATGTGTTCGTGATGTGTTGATCAAGATGTGATGCTCTGTGATGGTGATATTCCATGGATAATGATAATGTTGATATAGTTGTGAAAAATTCATATGATGTATAGACTTACCATTCAGTTGTACGGATGTATTGTTGTTTTATAGAATACATTCCTTGTTCAAGAGGGAGTGTTAAAGAAATGTAAATGTGGAAGATATTCTATTTTGTATTATTATTGTTATTACCCCTACCAGAGATGTTCCTCTGATTAGGGATGTTATTGTTGTAATTGGTCATGTAAAGTATTGAGGTAAAACCTCCATTGTAAGTTGGGTCAGTAGTACCCACAAAAGTATTATTAAAATGTAATTTTAATTCTCTGAAGGCAAGTCAGACCTGATTGGGATGATAAGTCAACTCTATTGGGTTATTAGGCCTCTCCACTAATCAGTATAAATAAGGGAGGCGCATCCCTCATTTGGACACACACATAAATCAAGCAGTTGCCCTAGAGAGAGAAGAAAAAATCCATCTGGAGGAGAGGAAGCAGTCTAGTCTTATTCCTTGGGTCTTACACTGTACTTGAGTGAAGTCTATATAGAGGAATTTTTGCTGGGTTTTCTTCCCCATGAGGGTTTCCCAAGATAAATCTTTGTGTTCTCTTTTTGTTATGTTGTGTTTGTTATTCTTTCAGTGATCCTTTGTTCTATTCCAGAAGAAAACTTAACCACTAGCACTCTATGTTTAAATGATTTTAAATGGTGTCAATGCATACATTATACTGTGAATAGGTTATTGATAAATGCGTATCAGTGGTGGTAGTTGGTCGTGCATGCTTATTCATTTTGGTTTATTGTTCTTTCAGGATACTATGTTATTTCAAACATTATGTGTGTGTGTGTGTGTGTTTGGTTAATACTTATAAAATATCAATAAACAATGATGGGATTAATAGAGTAAGGGAAAAAACAAATAGTAAACTAACTGTCAAAATTTCTGCTAGTGCTAGGATCAAACAGATGTGCTAGTCGAGAAATATGCATGTGCTAACATAGATGTTGTTGTTGTAGCTTCTTGTTATGCTTGACAACATTATTCGTGCATTATTCATAGATGACTATCAGTTTATGATCAAACATTGGTATGATTTCCACATGCAATATCTCCCTAACAAATAGAGTGCAATGACAAATATCTATATTTAATATGGGTATTAGGAATTTACCATCTTTCTCGTTTCTTTGCTTTTTTTGAACAGTTTGATACTGTTGAAATTGTAAAAAAATTTAATTGTACATTTGCTAATTAGAACTCCAACACATTTCCTGCAGGTACACTTAGAAAACCTACTTGCAATTGGTTATTTTCTATTGCTACTAACTTTCTAGATAACATGGAGGAAGACAAGAAATAGACGCAATTATATTGGAAGATCATATGGTCGTGGGATCAAATACACTATCTGGGAGGAAATTGACTTAGCTTTGGCTAGAAGCAATTTGTTTTGAATACAAAACTTCTTTTTTGAATTAGGAAATTTCCTTTTCAATGCATTTTTAGTGTTGTTGCATTTTCAATATACATCAAAGAAATAAGAGAGGCAATTGTTAACCATTTTCGTGTTCGTTTAGGTCAAATAGATCCTGCTACCTTACTCTTAATGCAAGTATATTTGGAAATTGAATACTTGTCAGAATTGCAAGGTGTAGAAAATATTCATGTGTATATTAATTGAATGTCACAATCTACTTCACAACAAAATGGGAAAAATGTTTATGGACCATGGGGTGATATATTTTGCATCAAGTGGTTTGCTAACTAGTTAAATTTCCCAGTCGTTGTTTGGTTATTGAAACAAAAAGAAAAAATACCTTCATTTCAATTCTAGGCAAGTTGGATATTGTTATAATCTATTGTTCCATGACCATACACCAACTTTTGGACACTTTGAACCACTATTGTCATATATATCAATGCAAAGAAAACACTACAATTTCAATCAAATCCCACAAAGCATCAACATAACCCAATGTTTAAATGCCCATATTCAAATATTGACTTTCAGGCAAGTGCTTTTGCAACAAGGCTTCCATAACCTTTTTTTCACTGAAGGAAATTTCCATGAATCCTTATTCGAATATGTCTCCATATTAACATTGTTTTATGGTGGGATAACTCTAAGAAAAGTAATTCCTCCTATGTTCTACACTTGCATAGCTTCAAATGAATATAGAAGAGCAATAAAATGTCTACACACATTTCTCCATAAAAACACAATACAAGAGAAAATCCTTGTTTCTAGTTGGAAAGCATATATTGTGCATTTGGAAGAGCCATTTAACATTGCTCACATAGAAGGATATCAATTTTATATTCAATTGTTGAGTGAGTTACTAGATATTAACATATTCTTATATAACATCAGTCTACAAAAAATTGTACTATGATTCTACCCAATAAATATCTCAACCACATTTACATACCTTATGCAACATGAAGTAGATACATATACATTCCATTCACATTTCCAGCCATTGTTGAAAACACCTCTTGAAAAAACTCTCTCGGCGACGCTCAATTATATAACATAGAAAATTTTAATTGATGTAATGGACAATTCCAATGAATAGGTTCAACCAATATCCATAGAAAATGAAATTGGAGAAAGAATCGATAACAATCTATGCAAAGAGTCAGACTCACAAACACACAATAATAATAAAAAAACACAAATTTCCCCATAGCACAAAAAAAATTGAAGGCAATAAACATGGGCATAAACATTTATTCAATTGATGAAGGATGTCCAAAATCCAAAAACAATATGCAATGTTCCACTTTTGATCATATATCTAAAATCTTGCTTCATTGAAACATAACATATGTAGAGAATCAATCCATAAATGTGAAAAACAAAAGAAATATGAAAAGGAAAAAAAGCGATTGTTACATACTTAAAACTTATTCAAGATACTCCTATCCATGCATGTTTTGTTTGTAAACAACTGGATTTCAAAAAAGACATGCATGCCATTGAAAATACAACTTTGTTAGCATTCAAGTCTTTGGCAAGCATGAAGGGGACAACACCATTTTCCTTGCATGAACAAATTTGCAAATTTTGCAAAAAAAAAACAATTGCCAATGCAAAATAACTATTTTTTTCATCATCGACTCACATTCATCACAACAACATACTTCCATCTGTAACTACTTTAAATTCTTTGGAGAAATTATAGTTTCACCAAGAACCACTTTTGCACAGATAAGACAACTTGGTTATAAAGAGCCCAACTATGAATTATTAGAGAACAATTCTCAATGTGCCTGCACATTGAGATAAATTCCAAACAGTTTCCTAGAAGTATGGATGAATCTATGACAGTTACAGTCATGTTAAAACGGAAATTGGAACATCAAAATGCATTCTTGTCTGGAAATGTTCGTCTAAAGATTGTTATGGATGCACTAAATGATTTATGCAAAACCAAACTTTAACAAATTGATGGAATTTTTATTAATGTTAATTGGGAAGAAATATTTCATAAGGAAACCCAACAAGAATTAAGCATGAAGCCATTTATATAGTAGACAGGTGAAACTAGAAATGACACAGACCTATAACAAATAAATGAAATAGAATTAGAACTAGTATCTGAAACATTGGTACATGGATATGGAGAAACTCATCTAATAGATAGTTTGAACAACAAGGTCATTGAATTGCACATTCTGAGAATTACCACCCATTGTGCATTTTCCTAGATAAATATTCTAAGGAACTAAAATTCCCCTTGCTTTTCTACGAGTGCAATCAACCTAATGACATTTACAAAATATTTACTTATCACAAATAGCACAATGGGAACTTCAACATGAAATTACAGACTTTGAAACACATTGCACAAATATTTTCCTTAAAACAGTCAAGGTCCTTATAAAACAAATTTCGAGTACTACTTGGAAATCAATTCATTTAGAACTAAAAGGAAAATAATTATTGGTAAAAGACATCAAATCACAAATCAATCTTGATAAAATTATTAGATCTCCAATTGAATATCGCACATTGAAAGCATTAAGAACATCGCCTGATTACTTCAAAAATATGAAGAAGGATCTATTCACAATGATACGACAATAAGAACCTCCCACATTTTTGTAACTCTTACAAGTGTTGAACATCTTTGAACACCTTTATGAAATGCATTGTAACAAATTTAAAAGAAATACCTTGAAAACTCGCCAAATAATTTCCTGGAAGATATTATCGACTCATTGATAAGAAGGCACCCAATGCTTTGTAGTCGTTACTATAGACATATAACGACATCATTAAAATATTTAATCTTAAAGAATGATAGCTTCTTTGGGAAAGTACAAGACTTCTTCTTCACATCTAAATTTCAACAAAGAGGAAATGAACATGAACATGCACTACTTTGGATTCAAAATGCACCAATTTATAGAAAAATAATAATGATGAAATCACTTCTTTTGTCGATCGCTATATATTAATGGACTAAACATTGATTAATCAAGAATTTGTTAAATTTCAAACACATAATCAACCTAGGACATGCAAAAAAGATCAACATTCTAAGTGCATATTCAACTTCCCAATGCCTCCCATCGATACTACAATAATCCTAGAACCATTTGAAAATAGTCCCAATAATTTGGTCGAGAAGCAAAAACAAATGTGCTCTATTTTTTAATGTATAGAGTACTCTAAGAACATGTCCTTTACACCACTTCTTCAAGAATTGCAAGTGAATAGAGATGATTACATTTTTCTGTCGTGCTCTTTAGTCACTCTTCCTACTTTGATACTAAAAAGAGATCATGTAGACATTTGGATCAACCCATTTGCAAAATGAATGCTAGATTTGTGGTAGGAAAACATTGATGCACAATTTAGCTTAAATTCCTATGCTACAACAACATATTTGAGCTCTTACATAACCAAATTAGATAAACCTATGACAACTTCTTTCAAGAAGATCAAAGAAGAATTTCTTCATAAAATAACTGGAAAATTGAAATAATACGCAAGCTTAAGAACACATTATTGAACATGCAACAAATGTATACTAGATAAGCAGTTCATATTGTGCTCTCCTTTCCTTTTCATTCATCTTCAAGAAAGACACTGTGTCATCAATACTGCACCATATGATAGAAAAATAGTTGTTCTAAAGAGGCCATTGCTTCTACAAAAATAGACTGTTGACTTTGAGGACAACATTTCCCCATAAATTTTGGACAAATACATTGCACACACTTTTGAGCTTGAAAATATTTCTTCCACAGAGTATGCATCTTTCTATTCCTACATTCAAACAACCACAATAAAAATAAATAGACCATGTATCATATGATTCATTTGTTACATCAAAGTAAAGGATCCTGAGAATTATGCTAGGGAAAAGATATTGCTATTTGTGCCCCACAAAGGCAATTACAATTTGTTAAAAGGAAGCTTTGAAACATGGTCTGAAGCATATATCAATTACAAAGAACAGATAGCCAATGTTGAACAAATGTCCATGGGTAGAACAATAACAAAATGGGGAGACATTGACATTATGACTGAAAATATTGAATCACACCTCGACGAGACACTTCAATATACTACAACAAGCAAAACATCAACACACACATCTTCTTTTGAATAGTATGATATCCAACATAATATTCTCTGCAAAATATCATCCCACATAACACAACTTAACAACATATGCAATCTAACAAAGAAACCATTTATTCTAGATATGGATGAATACAATGAAATTAGAAGAAATCTAAATATTGAACAACAATAAATTATGAAAGAAATTATTGCAATGAAAAAGAACAACCCATTGACTCCATTTCACTTGTTTTTGATGGGAGGAGTAGGAACAGACAAAACACATACTACCAAAACAATGTATGACGACTTACTACATTTCTATGACAAAGAAATTGATAGTGATCCATTAAAAAAAAAGGTATCATTGTTGCATTTATTGGGAAAGAAGCCTACCATGCAAATGGCATTACAATGCATTATGCTTTAAAATTTCCATTGATTTCATCAAACATGCTCTTGATAAGTTCAAACACACTAGATA
The DNA here is from genome assembly GCA_001517045.1 of Pseudotsuga menziesii. Classification (NCBI taxonomy): domain Eukaryota; kingdom Viridiplantae; phylum Streptophyta; class Pinopsida; order Pinales; family Pinaceae; genus Pseudotsuga; species Pseudotsuga menziesii. The sequence continues at coordinate 211,681 of LPNX010197921.1, read as the reverse complement.
TCCCGACAAAAGATTACGGACAACTACGAGTACTTCTAATTGACGAAGTGTCTTTGATAGGATCTCGAATGCTATATAACATAGACAAACGACTACATGAAATTATGGATATTCCAACAAAACCATTTGCAAACATTGTTGTCATATTTTGTGGCATCCTTTTCTTAGAACATCTTATTCATGACTCTTGTATTTTTGAACAACCAAGATTCCAACAACAAACATTTCCTTATAACTTTTGTCCTAGCTCTATAAATTGTTATGAAATAAAAAAAGTGGTGATGCAAACGAACAAAACATTCATATCAATCTTGAATAGGCTTAGAACATGCATCCAAACAATTGATGATATTGATTACTTAACTCGGAATTGATATAGACAACCACCAGTAGATGCAACATTTCCCTCTCTTTTCCACTGTAAAAAATATGTCCAACAACACAATTCAAAATTATATCACTTATACAAACATAGACATTTACACTTATATCTCATGATAGAAAAGTTGATTCGATCGAAAAAAATGTCAATGCTCAAGAGAGAATGAAAATTTCTTCCTCAATAATGCTAATAAAACATGATTGTTGAACTAGTCGAAGGAAATTACTCGACTGAGGATGGCTTGGTAAATGGTTCAGAAAGCATCTTCAGAAATTATACACAAACAATCCCTGATATTGTCTAGATCAAGTTTACAGATCCAAAATTTTGTGTGTTGGTACAAGACAATATGAAACATCTCTATACACCTTCTATCATGTGCAATTGGACACATATAAAAAGAATCTCAACACATATATCACTCGAAAATAAAAAGAATATTATGCGGGAACAATTTCCAATTTAACTGGCATGTGCACGAACAATTCATAGATCACAAGGACTAACATTGGGAAAATTAGTTTTCTATCCAAAGGGAATTAGAAGACATGGACTCATATACATTGCGCTTTCTCGTGTCAAATATACAATTGTTTTTATCTTATAAACAAACTAGATTAAAAGAACTTCTCAATTTGCACAAAAATCACTATTGAAATAGAGAGATTAGAAACACATGCAACTTGGCAATTCGAATATGGAATAAATTTAATTCCAATTGTTGGGTACATACTCATTTATTCACTAAACACATGTGGTTTGGTTTTTCACATTGATGATGTTCTAAGTGACAATGAACTAATGCAAGCAAATGTTTTATGTTTGCAAGAAACTCACTTGAAAATGCCTACCAAGGGAAAAATGTTTATAGAAAAATACAATTGTGTATAGAATGCTCAGTGCATGGAATCCTAACAATGATCAAGAAAGACATTTTTCTCCTCAATAGATAAATTTACATGAAAAATTTGATTAAGGAAATCGTCACTGACCTCAAGCTTCCTAGCAATGTTCTAAAGCTTGTGAATATTTATAATAGACCACATGGCATCCTTGATGCACTTCTCTCCACTTTGGATTTCATTTTGTCAAATACCAAAAACAATACATACGTCCTAATAGCCAGTGACTTCAACATTGGCATGTTCAATGAAACGCCATCAAAAAGGAAATTGCAGACGTTTATGAAAATGAAAGATCTTAAATTGAAAACAACCAAGGCTACGACCAATTTTGGGGTCGCGCTTAACCATTTCTAGAAAAACCTATATGAGCATGGCCTTGCTTTCAATATTTCATGTGCTTATGGGACTAACCATTACGCCAAATTTGTATCAACCCTGCCAAATGCACTGATATGTTCCATTGCCACACAATTTAATAATGAAGACTAGGCAATTTCCAGTTTTTTTTTTGTTTTTTTAATTCAGTTTCAATGCCATCAGACATGAATCTCTTGGATGAAAATCGCAATTGCATTTTCCATTGACAATCACATTAGTTTGATTGAAGCAAGCCTAATAGAAAATTTCACAAAGTTCTTATTTTTTTCAGAGGTTTCTTATTTCTCTAGTCTTCCATTGCAACATTTCCTTGTTTTCGGATAGATCATAAACACTATGTGGAATTATATTTCGTCTAAAAAATGTTTTGTAAAATTAACTTCTTAAGAAATATGGCTTTTATGAAGCTCAATCATTAGTTTAATTTGAAAAACTACACATACTCACAAAACTTTATCAAATCAAGTTTTGTTGTTTGTCTATTGGAAACAAACATGCTCTCGATTGCACTTCACTGTTGGAAATGAAGGGCTCCACATTATCCCATCCTGCTTTGCCTCTTCATTTCTTAATGGACTTGTTTTCCTTGGCTTTTATCAATTTTAACCGTTATCTTGTTTTTATGCTCCTTGCTTGATGTTGCATGCAAATGCAGGTTGGAAGAAGTCTATTCACAACTCCAAAGAAAGATTTGAGACAAATATGTTAGAAAACAAAAAAAAATAGAAAATAAACAAGATGCAAATATTAAAACACATTACCAGAGAGACCGATATAATGTGGTTCACCCAAGATGGGATACGTGCACACATAAATTTCCAGTCCTTTATTATTATACGATCCAACAAAAATGAAGGAATACAACCTGCATTACACCGGTTGCACTTCTTCTTCACTCTCTCCCACAATCACATAGATCTCTTTTCATAATGTTGCAATAAAATACACAGCTGTATTACAATCCTTCATTTTATTAAGCGAATACCATGGGCCCATAAATCACCCATTATTGACGAAGTCATGACTTTGAAATTACAACATTTTACAAGGAATTTTTTCCTAAATTTTCGCTATGAGGGCGCTGCCCCTGAACCCCATGAGGGCTCCAAAAACTGAACCCCATGTGGGGCTCCCAAAATTGTCGCTTCCCCCTTAGACCCTTGACGACTATAGTCTGAGGGAATACCCCACACACCCCGGTGTTGGGATCTAAACACGAATGAAACAATTAACATCTCTGAATCAGGAAGATCAATCTCCACAACCAACAAAACCAATACCTCTGCATCACAAAATTCACTGCACATGATGTCAAAGCCTAGCAGTACAGGAATAGAAAACAACTCTACCCATTTGCAAAATACACCAAAGGCAGTGGAAATGGAAACCAGTTCAATCGCAGTGGTGGTGCCAACAACCGAGAGTCCAAAGAGGTTGGTTTCTGTTTCATTCTCCAACTTCTTGCAAAACATTCAATCTAAGAAAAAAATGTGTTCTCTACATCGAATTTCGCTCAGAAACATTGGAGAAAAAATACTTTTGAACATACATTCTTCATTAAAGGTTTTGCTCGGAAAAATTCATTTGCCACTTGTCGTTGATTCTTGTTTTTGGTTTCCATGCTATTGCAATTCCAGAATAAAGAAAACAACAATAGAATTATCTACTGTCGTAGAATTGTGCACAAGAACATGTAAAAATGTTTTCGAAGGAGATGTCTTGGAAGTATATGAACCTGCATAAAACAAGAGCCAAAACTCTTCTGTCAAAACACAAATTTTACACGCAAATCTAGTATATAGACATGGGATAATGCCCATTACAACCAATTTTAATGACAATTTAATCAAATGATTATCTAGCTATTTGTTACCTGGAAAAAGCATAAGGATCACTGAGATTTCCCTTAAAAAGAAGGGACAATATGACCGTGGTGACATATTATACTCTATCACATTGTTTGCAAACACTAAAATAGATTCGATTGAGCAAGTCTATAGAATGCGTCAACTGCTTCCAGACATGACAATCAACGAATTGTTGTCATCTAACAAGTCTTATGCCATGGGTTTTGTCGCAACAATTATTGTGGCATGTTAATACAACAACAAACAGTTTGATTTCTATATCAAGGATGGTGAAACAACAAAGGATTGTTGTGCAACTGTAAATCTCACTTCCCTACATAAATGATATTGCCCACCAACTTGTAGATTTTTTCTGCTCCTTTACTGTTGATCAAGAAACAAAAACATGTAGCTTTCACTAGACATATGATCATTGTCCCCTGTTGCTTGATAAGATTCAAGTCAACAAAGGATACAAAACCTTTTCCTGCAAGTACGACAACAACTCGCAGCTCATGAACCGCCACTTTATCTATTGAAAAACATTGTAATAAATGGTCCTAATGGAAGCCACATGATCAAGACTTCACAGGACACACTTATTGATCATATAAATGATGACTATGCAATTCATAATTTGGTGCCAATCATTGAATCAAAGACATAGGCCAGTCAACAATATTGCCTCATATATTGCAATTTCCTATGAAATTGACTTTCTTTGGATAAATTAGACTCGTTGCTCAATAGCATAGTCTATATCCAAAGATGCTTGCACACATACAATGCACATTATCATAAAAGCCATGGCCCTTCACTGTATCTATATATTCCAATCCATAGTTTACATACATAAGCTTTCCCACATTCAGAATCTGAGTTTTTTCCAATTTCAATATCTAAAAACTTACAATTTCTACTATTTAAAAAAAAAAGATAGAAGCAAAAAGAATAGAAAAAAAACAGATAGTCCATCCTTGATAAAAATATACTTACTTTGTATATATTTGCTATGCATGTTTTCTCTTTGCAAATCTCACAGATAAACAATACACTTAGAGCCAGAAATGCATTTGCATCACCTTTTCAATGCATCTACAATGAGTGTAAACTGCCAATGTTTCAAAACTCCTCCATTTGTGCATTCTGCAACCATGAAACATGAACTATATATGAGAAAAACCTGGAATTCAACTTGGAGACAAACGATGGCCTAATAGAATGCTATGTCTATGGCTCACAGCTAAAAGAATGTTGCTTGACTATTGCAAGCATCTCTTACGAAGATTACTCAAACAGTGTTTCAACAACAATTTTCAACCTACCAAGTTTATGTTCTCAAGGGATATTCACTTTGAAAATGGATAATACAATCATTGACATAAAGAAATTTTGACCACTAGGTACAAAAAAAAATAGCCCCCGTTTTTCAAACTTGTGCAAATTTATCCATGTTGATCTCTTGATTTTTGCCTACTCTGTGGTATTTTAAATGATATATGTTAATAAATATGTCACATGTGCTTATATTCAACAAAATTATAATGCTCTTACTACCTCTTTTGATGTTGATGATTTAAAAAACCTATATAGTACTGCACCTATGGTATGAAAAAAAAAACATACTGGCGATGCTTCAAATTCTATAAAAGAAGCGTGAAATCTCAAGGTTATAATGTCCTAGACTTGGCAATTTATGTTCATTGTATGCGTTAAAGTTTTGATAATGTTTTAAGTTTAGTGAATTTCTTTAAGCAATTGGAAGTATTGCATATGTGAGAAAGCCTATAAATTGTTTTAGCCTGTGAGGAATCTGCCATATTTTTTCATGCAATGGCCACTTTATCCCTGTGTTTAAATGCTTCTAAGTGGTCTTGACAATTGCATTTTACTGTGAATAGGTCCTAGTTGCAGTTTATTTTAAATTTCTACACATGATTTGAAGTTAGTCAATTTGCTTAAGACATTGCAAGCATGGCTAATTGGAAACAAGTTTGCTTCTAGCAAGTTTTTGTTTGTCTTTAGTATGTTATGTTGTGAATACAAGTTATGTATGTATGACTATTATTCATGGTTATTAGCCCATACATATTTATTCCTATTGGTTTTTCTATGTTTAATTTCTTGTTTTTTCTTCATTTGAAGCCTACCAATATGTATGTATTTTTATGTTTTCTTCTATTAGTAGTTGGTTGATACTGTTAAAATTTCAATATATGGTAATCAGATTGACAGAGCAGGAAAAAATATCTAGAGAATTAGATATCTATCAATACTATTGTCCTTGTTATTAGTTTTAAGAAAGTAGACTGACTAGAAAATGTCAAATTGCCAAACAAACGCCGATATTGTGTCTAGTTTCCATGCTTTACAACATTCACAATAGATGGATATCGCTTATTCATATGCTTCTAATGATTGTAGATCCAATGTATTCCCTGTCTCACGTGGTATTGAAGAATTACAACTCTATGGTTCCGAAATTGTAGCATATGAATAGAATTTAGACGATGTGTCAAATTCTGTCAAGTAGTTCCCATATTTGAATGTTCTTTTCTGCTTCACTTTGAAATTGGTGTTGTTTCCCAATATTGCAAAATAACAAACTGCCAAATACATGGCATTGTTATGGTCAGTTATTCTTTGTAACACTTTAAACATATGGATTTTGGTTTATGTTTGGAAATCAAATTGCTTGACACATCCCTCATCTTCGCAGCAAATATAATGCAATCAGAGATGCCTACCTCTGTTATAGAAACTAGTTTGATAGAGAATCAATTTGGTCTCCTTCAATGGGTATTTCCAAAACCAATCTACACGTTGTGAAAAATGTAGATAGTGGATACATATGTTTTTATTGACTATAAATCAAATGCTGCTACTACCTCATATGGTGTTGATGCTTTATAGGTTTATGATGATACAACTATGGAATGGGCATAAATACTAACAACGTTTCGAATTATGCAAAACAATTTTGAAATTTCAATTTCATTATGCTTCAATTTTCCGTCTCTTTATGCTTACCAATCAATTTGTTTTCTCCCTTGCATTCACAGTATCACTACTGGATAGAAAGCAACCGGAGATCTCTACTTTATTAGATATGTCTAGATTGTACCTTGGTTGATGTGTTTTTCCCCACTTTATTTTCTACAACTTCAACTTCAGCAATTTGCATTGCAATGCGGTTAGGAGCCATAGCAATGCAAAGACAAGGAAAAAACCACCTATTTACACTACTTGGTGTGCACTATTGTATTGACAATGTTTCGCTTAAGGCCTGCCTCTTCAAGTTAAAAAAAAAATCATGGCAAACATTGCTTGTAATTTGCAAAAAAATAATCTACAGTGGGCAATCACATGTTTATATACTGGTTTTGTAGCTTTCTTGGTCCTGCCACTGAAAATGAAACTAGCAATATCTAGAATTATGCTTATTGTAATAAACAGTTGTTACATCCTCTTGAATTGATTGTAGATATATTTCATTTATAATATATAAAGTATATATATCTTTGAAATGAAAAAGGATACCATTGTCTATTATCCTTTTCCATTGATTCCAGAAATATTTTATTTAGAATATAAAAATAATATCTGTCTTTGAAATGAAAAAAAGCTACCATGATCTACATTTTTCATTGCTAAAGCAAAGAAAGTCATCTATTTAGAACATTATAAATACATATGTTGTTGTAATTGTCCTTCGTGTTTTAACCATTGTATGCACACAATGTGCGACTGCATGTACATACATATATATAGCCAACATAGGACAAATAAGAAGGAAAAAAACCTTGCACAAGACAAAAAAAACAAAAAAACTCATGTTGCAGTTGCTTTCTCTTCCCTTTTTTACAAATTTCATGCGGTCATCCGCACCAATAGGACACCGGTATAATTATGAGGCATTGTGATACTAGTAAGACCATAAGTAGGTCCTCCCATGTATGGAGGTTGTGGATTCATAACTGTGTACTAAGATTGAGTATGTATAGGCGCAACATGTTGTTGAGGAAGGATACATGTATATTGGGATTGAGAATACTATGGGGTTGAATACCTACATGTTGTAGTAGGGGATTTAAAAGTCAATGGATTGGTTTGTTGATGGGGTGTACACACCAAATTAGGTCGAGTCAAAGAAACATTTGCAATCCCAGAAACATCAGGAAATACAGTATGTACGTGTATAGTACTAGTCTTGGAAGGGATAGGTAGATAACTAGATGGAACCCAAACCTAATAAATCGTCCAACTAGTTAATTTCCTAATAGCCGAGGGTTGCACCCCGGTCTCGATTTTTCCTATGCTAAAGGGTATAAAAATACTTGTCATGGAAGAAATATTCACACTACTCATGGGAGTAGAACTCGGAACAACTAAACCACTCGACATAGCACCCAAGGCATCCAAATTATTTACTGGTTGGATTGATGACCATCCGAAATGAGCTTGAATGGGAATGCCAAGGGTGACTCTGATTGGGGTGGTGGTTTCGTAACTATAGTATTCAAAGGAAAAGTGAAAGTCGTGACTAAAGTAGGATCAACAATGGTGGAAGTCACAGGAAAAGGAAGACCTGGAAAGTCAGTCATGCGTAAATTTCTTCGATGAGATGATTCAGGTTGATGTCGATGAATAAGGATAGAGTCTAAAAAAATCATCGATGGTAAATTTTGTTAGGAAGGTTTTTTAGCTCTTCTACGGTTTCTACCATACCATCAAACTCTAGAGCAACATATTCTTCTACTAAAGCAATATATGTATTAACAGTTGTCTAGTTGGGATGATTTGGTGAATCTGGTGGTGGTATAGGTTTGTGATTTCCAAGATTTAAACCTTGCATTCTACGAATTTTCCTGACACCATAGTCAATCAGGATGTCGAGCTACAAACTCACTCTAAGGCCACAAGCAAATAATGTGAATAGGCAAGCATGAAAGCCAAATCCTCACAGGAGTGTCAAGTTGTCACAGCTCGTGATATACTATAGGTTCCAACAATAATACTTGACCCCATTTTTCATAGCACTAACCAGAGAGGATTGGGGTCATACCCCTAACTGTATTACCCTACTACCTAACATTACATGCATAGTAGCTCCGCGAGTGTTGTTCTCGGTGTATTGTGACAACATCCAAATGGTTAACTCAGTTGGTCTCAGGATTCTTTGAGGGTATCTAGATATACACAAGGTACGTGGGAGCTTAAATCCGTAGTAGTGTTGTCTAATGCACAACGATTCGAAAGGGGCCTTCCTATATATCGTCAAGTACATGAAATAATATTCTATATACCATAAAGTACATGAAATACCTTTCTATATACCAACAAGTATGTGGAAGAACCACATAGTCCTCGGGATGTAGTGCAGGAAAATAACGACAAATCCTACACTTAAAGACACTGGAACACATCTCTAGCCTAACACACAATCTTTCTAATTTTTGAAATTAAGGATCATTTAATTCGGTTTTTAATGGTTAAGTCTGTTAGGATTATTACTCCTTCCTTGACCATACTATCTATTAGATTATTTATCCCAATTTAGGAACCTTAATTAATAAATTGGGTCCACTAGTACCATTGGGTCCACTTGGCCTAATGGGGCCACATGTACCAGTCATTGGAGTGTGGGGAACACTGATAGAGGTTAATTGACACTTACTGCATGTGCATGCATCAGTTTGGGTGCCTCCTAGACCAATCCCTACATTTTAGGAGCCACAGGGAGTCCCGACACGAACCTCCTTCAGTTAGTTGGAGTTGGAACTAGTTAGTCTTAGTTAGCCTCTAGTTACTTTCAGTTAGTTCAGAATCAGTTCGCTAGCGCTAGTTATGCATGGATAATGCATGGTTGCATGTGGAGTAGGTGCCTTTACCCACCTACCACACTTAGTTGCACTGAGTTAACTAGCTATCACTGATTGATTGAGTTGTTGGATATCTGGGAGTTGATTTATTGGACTTCGATATTGATTGAGACACCATGAATTAGATGGTCAGTTAGATATAGTCAGATCCAGTGGATAGATTCGAATTTCTACCTAATGCATTTGAATTATTTTCCTATGTAAACTATTGTAACACCAGATTTTATTATTATGAATGATACTGTAAATTCATGAGCAATTACTCATTCGTTTCATGTGTGGTTTGCTTTGTTCAGTTTGTATCTTCATTCTCCATTTAGTGAAAACATTATTATAACTATCTGCTTGAATATATAAATGGAATTCAAATGCTAATATGGTATCAGAGCCTTCTCAGGCAGGTTTCATGCTTGTTTCTCCCCATCGAACATCAGAAGCAGTTGGGTTTCCACAGAAGTCCCCTATGATGATTTTCTAGCTCTGGATTTATTCAGAGCAATGGAGAGGGTGTGATGGACCCTGAAAATATGTTCATGTCGAGAGGAAAAGCATGATTCTAACATAGTTCGAATATTTTTAGTTTTGCAGTGATATTTTACAGGTTCAACTTTACATGGATTCGATATTATTAGTTCCTTTCTTACTCCATCCACAAGATATTCAGAATGGAAGTTGAAGATGATTGCATCTCTAAAGAGACGAGGTCTCTATGAGGTATCTATTGGACTTGGCAAAGAGTCTTATGAATATGAGAATGATTGGTTAAATGATGGTGATAGAGCTTATGGAGCAATATGTAGGACTTTTTCTCCAAGCTTGCTTATAGAGCTTATTGAGTTTGTAGAATACCCAAAGGATCTATGGATAGAACTTGATAGATCTTTGGGAAGAACAATGAGGATTGTTATAGAAATTTGGGGAGCACATTCAAAAGCACAAGCGTTCTTTACTCAAAAGTCTCTGCCTTTACTCTCTATGATGAAGTTGTTCAAGATGAAGAAGAAGCAGAATCTTCCTCATAGTCAATTCGAATTGAAGAAAGTCTCCTTAGAGTGACTCCTTCTCCTGCTGCTCCAGAAGTGTATGAGATATCTGATATCTCAACTCCTCACATGGATGATCCAGAAGAATACATTCGAATCTTTGTTATTGAAGAAAATATCTCCTTCCATTCTATGCAAAAAATCTCCAGTGATTCTTCTATTGTAAATTCTGTGCATAGTTTACCGGTGATTGCTCCAGGAAAGGGAGACGAATTTGATTTATCCGTCTCTAATGATGTTGCTGGTGTGCAGATAAGTAATTATTTGGATATTTTGGAAATAATATTAGATTGTAGGAGTGATCCATTCACTCTCATTGATCTAGAGCTTCCAACAAATTCCTACATGATTGCATGCACTGATACTCAAGGTTTTGAAAACTGTGCATCTACCATCTCGGTGGAGCACACTCTTGGATCTGATATGAAATTTATTGGATCTGATATGATATTATCTGGATCTAATATGATATTACTTGGTTCTAGGGTTCAATATCTTTCAGTACTACTTGTAGTTGTTCTCATCAATTTTGGTGTGAAGAAACAAGTACCAAAAATCTCTTTCAAAAGTTCTACTGGGGATTTGATGTCAGTTTTCTCTCATGAGTTTGCTGATATTATATTTTTTAAATCTTTGGATACTTTGGAAATAATTTAAGATTTTAGGAGTGATTCAAACACTCTCATTGATCTTGAGCTTCCAACAAATTCCTACATGATTGCATGCACCGATATGCATAATTTTGAAGAAGGAGAAAATTGTGCATCTACCATCTCGGTGGAGAAAAATCTTGGATCTGATATGAACTTTATTGGATCTGATATGATCTTATTTGTATCTTATATGATATTACTTAGTTCAATATTTCAGGTTCATGAGCTTTCAGTACTGCTTGTAGCTGTTCTCGTCAATTTTGGTTTGAAGAAACAAGTATCACAAGTCTCCTTCAAAATTGCTGCTGGGGATTTGATTTCATTCAAAACTTTTGGATCTGATATGATGTTATTTGGATCTGATCTGATATTACTTGGTTCAAGATTTCAGGTTCATGATCTTTCAGTACTACTTGTAGCTGTTCTCATCAATTTTGGTGTGAAGAAACAAGTACCGCAAGTCTCCTTCAAAATTGTTGTTGGGGATTTGATTTCACTTCACAGTTTTGGATCTAATATGAACCTATTTAGATCTGATTTATTTTCTAATATGATAATATTTGGTTCAGGTTTTAAGATTCAAGAGCTTACAATATTGCGTGTAACAAGTTTCATCAATTTTGGTGTGACAAATCAAGTACTGCAAGTCTCCTTCAATTTTGTTGTTGAAGATTCGATGTTAGTTTTCTCTTATGATTTTTTTGATATTAGATTTTGTGAAATATTGGTTATTTCTGAAGCTATATCATATTATGGAGCTCAAGCATTCACTCTCCACAGTCCCAGGGATTCTCTACCTTTGGTCACATACTCATCCCCTCACAGAACTAGTAAAGAGGAAGACATTATGCATCCGCCTGGACACTTGCTCCTAACACTTGTGGCTGATTTTACCACTCATGGTTTGTTGTTCAAGGTTGACATATATCAAATTCTTGGGTGTTCCTCACATGGTTAGAATTCTCAAGAACATTTTCTCTCTCTTTAGTTGATTTCAACTGCTCTACATGGGTCCAGTTTTCACCATGCAACTATTTATATATCTGATTTAGTTGAGTACATTATTATTCTTCGAAAGAGGAAGATTCCTCCAGACATAAGCACTTTGTTTGGATTCATGCATTCACCTACATAGAAGAACCAAGATACTGTTGTTGCATAGTGCTGCAAATAGCATAAAAAAATTTCACAAGTTTTTTCAAAATTTGTATTTCTTCTTATTTTGAGGGGGGGGGTTTCCCACGAGGTTTTCCCCTGTTTCCTCGGTTGTATTAAGAAATTTTTTTAACTATCTTTTAGATTGTATTTGGGTTACCTATGGTCTTGTAACCAGGGACCACAGTTGTCCAAGTTAGGATTCAGGGGGGGTGTTAGGAATATTAATCCTCCCTTGATCATACTGCCTATTAGAATATTTAGCCTAACTTAGGAACCTTAATTAATTAATTGGGTCCACTTGGCCTAATGGGGACACATGTACTAGTCACTAGAGTGTGGGGAACACTCCTAGAGGTTAACTGCCACATATTTCATGTGCATGCATCAGTTTGGGCACCTCCTAGACCAATCCCTACATTTTAGGAGCCATTGGGAGTCCCGGCACCAACCTCCTTCAGTTAGTTGGAGTTGGAACTAGTTAGTCTTAGTTAGCCTCCAGTTAATTTCAGTTAGTTCACAATCAGTTAGTTAGCGCTAGTTATGCATGGCTAATGCATGGTTGCATGTGGAGTAGGTGCCTTTACCCACCTACCACACTCAGTTGCACTGAGTTAACTAGCTATCACTGATTGATTGAGTTGTTGGACATCTGGGAGTTGATCTATTGGACTCCGATATTGATTGAGACACCATGAGTTAGATGGGCAGTTAGATACAACCAAATCCAATGGATAGATTTTAATTTATACCTAATGCATTCAAATTCTTTTCCTATGTAAACTATTGTAACACCGGATTTTATTATTGTGAATGATACTGTAAATTCCTGAGCAATACTCATTCGTTTCCTGTGTGGTTTGTTTTGTTCAGTTTGTATCTTCATTATCCATTTATTGCAAACATTATTAGAAGTATCTGCTTGAAGATCTAAATGGCATTCAAATTCTAATAAAGTTGACAAATGGAGTGTATACTTGACCCATAAACCATGCAAAAATAAATGAAAATGCAAGTTATACCTTTCGATGAATATCTAATTTACAAGAGAGAAAGATATTTCCACGAAAGAATCATTTAACACAAAAGAAATCTTTTATTTTCCTTAAGTGAACAAAGATGCCAAAAACAAATTTCAGAACATTCACTACCTTTGGATTCAAATTTGATAAAAAAATCCTTCAAAATAACACAACAACTAACTTACTCAAGACAAGAAAATATGAAAGCAAATGGATCACCCAAAGCTTTCAAATCTTCTATTTGCAAACCAATTAAAATCAGATTTAATGATACAAATGTCTAATGAACAAGAAAATTCAATCACTAAACGATTTGAAGCTACAATTTCCATAACAAACAAAGCAATTAATAAGCAAAATAGTTGAAGAAATAGATTTAGAAAGCATAAATCATTGTAGCGGTTTAGTAACAAACCAAGCAACAAATCACTAAAAGGTCTAGGTAGAAATCAATAATAAAATCAATAAGGTGATGCAGGATGCAAGTACACACTAGAGCATCGATCTAGAGTGACACGACCTAATAAAGGGAAAAGTGCGGTAGTGAAACACTATGTTAAAAGGTAAAGAGCGTAAGGCTAACAGTGATGCACTGTATTTAAAAGGAAAGTGTGGAAGTCAACCAAAAAGTTGAAAAAATAAGGACTTCTAAGCTAATCAACAGACTTCAAGGTTTGAAAATTAAAGAATATTATACAACAAAATCTAAACACTTAGATATACCAATTGGATGTGATCTACCAATTGATAATAAATGAGATCTAATTAGAAACAGGGTAAACAAATAGATCTATAAGTTCAATTCGATCTCGAGAAGAGTCACCATTTTGTTTTAAGACACTTTGTCTATGCATACAAGGACAAATCTCTTTGGTCCAAATGGTTTGGATCTAGAACAAAACACAAACATAAATGTAAACCCTTCCCTATATCAATCAAATCACTTTAATGTAAAGAATCCATATCTATTTTCAAAGGTTGTCCTCACTAACTTGAAGCTTTAGCAATCCTGATTATTGACGAAGAGATACTTGCAAAATATTCAAAGAGAACAAGAGACAAGTATAAACTACAAGATAATATAATAGATCTACACAAATAACCAAGGAGAAATTCTACAAATGAGATTAAACATCATTTATGGGAAAGGCATAAATTAATGTATTGATATAAAAGAGGAAAGAATTATGACCATATAGAGACTTGGTGTTGAACATCCCTTCCAACATAGCCTTGCCTCAATACACAAACTATCAAAGATAAAATATCTACCCTAATTTATCCAGCATTTGGATGCTCCCCTTCTAACTCCCTATCCCATGATGTTAATCTTGCATTTATAGGACAAAAGAGATGAGGAAGAGAGGAGAGGATTAGGATGAAGTGGGACCCTACTAATCTGGGAGGGAGATCCACCCTAAATGGAAGCGATAAACCTTGATGAGGGTCTCCTTCGAGAGACTTCTCGAAACTTCCCTTTTTTTCCCTTCGTATGGGAAGTGATGCACCTTGCACACAAGTAAAGTGTGTCAGTGGCTCACCCTATAGTGATGCAAAGTACGCCAGTGGAGAGTGACACACCCTGCTAGAAGGAAAAGTGTGTCACCCAATTAAAATAGGGTTTTTAAAAGGAAAAAACATCAGGGCCCATCTTCCAAGGAGGTTTTGGCCAAGCACTTCAGGTATTAAGACAAGGAAAAGGTGTACATGGTTCATGATCATGATGACAACAAGAATTTCATGTAACACTCATTATTATCCTGTTAAGGTTGAACACTGGACAAATTATATAATTATTGCATTAGGATTATTTTTAGTGTGCAATCTTTCTAGTGTTAAATAATCATATAGTTTTTTCTATTGGACTTAGTGGTCAGAACCTCACGACAACTTACTAGCATTTTTATTATATTTGCTTTCATTAATCTTGTTAATTACTAGATGTTGGATCAATATTGACCATTCAATTTGTGTGATTGATATAAATATTGAAAAGTGAGAAGATCATAAAAACTTGTTGACTTGCAATTAGAAGATATTGTTTTGACTAGAAGGCTTCTACTTGTAATTTATAGAAGCATAGATTGATGCAAGGAAAAAATCACCCAAACTAAATGTTTATTCTTCTTCTTGTACATTGTCACCAATTCATTCCACATACATCAATTAAAGTTGTCAATGTGTATTTTTGGTATTTTTGCACAAAGATTGGAAGTCATTAATAACAATAATTTGGCAAATCTAAGGCTATTGATGAATGTATTGGTACATTTGTCAATCTCAAACACAACTTCATTTTGCACTGACCATGGTTCCAACCACTATAATAAGTGGTTTATACAAGAGAAATATCAATTAATTGTTATGTTCTTTTGCAATCGCCTACATTATAGTTATTTACAATTCCATTGATGATCATGAACATCCTCAATTGTATGACACCAATAGGTATATTTCTAGTTTGAGTCTTTAACATCATGAATATTTTTAGTTTCTCATTTTATGTTTTGTTTCTTATCTTGAAATCTTGAAGCAAATAAATGGATTGTTTTCAATATTCTTTGTTTGAACATTTTTACCTCCTTTATTATTAGTTATTAGAGAGTGTTGGCCTTATTTTCTTCATTTTCACATGAATCAACAATCATTTTAATCAAGTTAATTAATTCCCCTTATGAATTTGTGTTTAGAATGTATCAAACTTCTTCATTTTTCCAGTCATGTTTTACTCATGCAATTCATTCTTTGTTTAAATGTTGGAGCAAGTCCATGGAGTGGTATAATTATTTTTCCTTACAACAAAGGTGGTTAGTTATTTTGAGGCATTGTATCTATATTTAGTCATAGTGGTAACACTTTTGATGAATTGATACAATTTCTAAATCTATATTCACTATTGAATGTTTTATTGAGTGTTCAATTTGTTGAAGATAACTATTAGTACCTCTAAGGGATCATTGAGTCAATCGCTAACTACCATTTTGGACTATAATGACCCACTAGGGATAAAATTTATAAATGATATTTAGGGGCATTTGGGCCACAAGTCAAGATTAGCCAATATGTCTCCAACATTCCCCCTTAAGGTTGACTCAGTGACATAAATAATTAAATTTGGAACAAAATATATTTAACCATGTAAAACTTACAACTTAACACAATATAGTTGTGCATTATTACCTTCAACCCCCAAATATGATAAACAGGATGTTGAAATTTACCAAAAACTTTGTTGATCCTTCTCATTGTTAACATAAAGGTGTTTAAATGATTTGATGCTCATGCCACAATTGTTACATTATGGAGACTGGTCACTCTATTCAACTTAGGCGTAAAAAAATAGCACTTGACATTTGAGACAATAACCTTTAAATCTCAACCATTGTTGAGTACTTGCACAAAATGAAACATTCATGTTGTGAGGACATTGAGGTCATTCCAAAAATTGACCACCATTCAAAGAGATGGTTCAATAAAGCGATGAAAATCGACAACCATCCTAATAAATTAAATACATGTTTCATGTCAATGTACAATTGTTATAATTATGCTCAATTCTTGGATTTCTATTGCCTAAACTATTCTCTGTGGCGCCTTGCATATTCCTTTTAAAGTTGACTACATCCTACAATTTGCTATGCATATCTTACTTTTAATATTTATTATTTCCTTTATTTGATATTTTCCCCTTCTAAACAAACATTGACAATGTCCAAACGAAAGAAAAAACCTGATTTCCTATTCCCTATTGAAGAAAAATTACCTCATTGATTTTATTTCAGCAAGGTGATTTAACCCTAATCTTGTGTGTCTTGCATCGAAAATAATAACAAATTGATTAACATTGCTCCTAGCTAATAAAGATCCTAGCAATTGCCAATACAGGTGCAATGTCAAGGATATTGCTAACTCGTGGCTCTTGTCTACATGTATCATTAATTAAAGTATTCTTCAAGAATAAAATGTATGTTCTTTCACCATAAATTACCTAACCCAAAGGAACATGGGACATGAAGCCATCCCCATAGCATGATGTGTGCCCTTTGGATGGAATAATTGGCCCATTAGTTGGACAATAATATTTTCAAGGTTTGGCACATTGACGAAGGGTATCCTTTCCTAATTAATTATTTGTGGCTAGAACCTAGGAGCTTATGCCTTGAATCACCCACATAGACAAAAAAATGGTCATGAAGATGGTCATGATCCCTTCAAATGGAATGTTTAACCAAGAAGTGGAAACGGGTATAAATCTAAGGTTCAGTATGTTTAATAAGGGTCTCCTCATCTAATGCTTTGATTCCTTGCACAAGTATTTAGTCCAAGCGATATGCCCCGTGACTAGAAAAGACGATTTATTGTAATTTTTTCCACACTAAGCATGAGACCTCCATCTTGGGACATCATTTAAGTATCAAAACTATGGTTTTATTCCTTAAACATAACTTCACATATTATAGTCAATTCATTGGCCACTGGACCATGAAAAAACCCCTTATAAAGGAGTCTTGTCTCATGAGTTAAAACATATTCATATATATTGCAAGGTTTGTATCACCAAGGAGGATCCTACTTTAGGCCTAAACATGTTTCAAGACAAAAATAAGAAGGTTTTTAGATCCTAAGTGATATTTATATTACTCGAGGGACATCTATGGGGCCCTAGATGATGACACAAGCCCTTGGGAAGTGATTTGTAGACCACAAGTAGAATATTCACTTTAGGAAACCAAGGATGTATGTCTTCAACCATGACAATGTTCGAGGACAAAACTAGGGGATTATATCCTACACGTTGATTGTGTAATTAGTTGTCCATGTATGGGGCATCAATCCATGTACTGAGACTTCTAAGGTTAATGTTTCCAATACAAGTGTGCTACAAGACCTACAAGATTCCTAACACTTGAATTTTATTCATTAGGATCAATAGTAATACGTCCCATGGGTTAGGACATGGTTCAAAGCCAAAAGACAATGAAATTTAACCAAATCATCACTCTTATATCTCCTTAGTTGGGCAAAAAAGTCCTAATCATAATACAAACCTAGATTATACAATTTTTACTTAAATATATGTAGTAATTATAATTTTAGTAAATATGTGTTTAAGTAATATACTAGTCTCAACCCTTTGAACTTGATCTTGTTTATATTGTAATTATGTTTTTCATCACTCTGTTTTGCTTGATGCCATGAGTTAAACTTACCATGCAATTTCAAATACATCTAAACATGATTATTTTGAATTTAATGAAAGGTTCCAAGGTTGACTAGTGGAAGAACACCAATGGGGCTATAATTCCTCAAGATGGGAAAGGTGAGAAAATCGGAAGGGATTTACTTGTGTATCATGGTTACTACTATACCCTATCTACAACATCTTCCAAGTGATTGTCCTATTATCACCCCATCCTAATGTTTTTACTATTACAATTAGGATTACAGTGAAATGGTTAATTACTTTAAGTAATTAGTCCCTACCCTTAAGTACCTACCTCCTATACTAAAGAAACCAATTCACATATCCATGCAACCAAGGAGAATTTAAGTATACTTTTGATCCCTATCATTAAGGAAGTGGAAGAGTTGGATTAGGGCCCTTCAATTACCTCTCTTTCATTCATGCAAAATAAAGAATTTGAATCAGTAAGAGAGAGAATAAAGTTCTAAATGAAAAAATAACAAGCCATCTATTATAGGATTCATGGTGAGATGAAAGATGCATTTTCATATGGAATTACACACCAAGGTTGTGTAGGGAAGTACCTTCTTCAAATTATAGACTTTTGATGAATTTCTTCATTAGTTTGGAAGCATTTGGAAAATATAAGAGTGTTTTGGGGGCCTTCACAAATATTCTTTAGCCTAGCAATCTCATATCCTAGCGTAGGGGTGACATCCACAATGGATTTGCATATGGTTGCAAGGAGAATGGTTCAACACAATTAGTTTCCTTGGAAATCAATTTATAAAAAGATAAGTTATATTATTATCCTCCTTTGTTATGAATTCAATATTGTATGATGAATAATATGATTTCATTATTTTTATGAGGATTTTCAATGAAATTTCTTGTAGGTTTGATTAGTAAATGAATATAAATTTATATTGTATACAAGTTGTTTGTAGAAATTCAATGTGCATAATCAATTCCATATTTTTAGTGCAGCTAGGTCATGTAAGTTTTAATGAATACCAATTTTGGATTGGGGATGGTTGGCACATATTCCCTTATGTGGCCACCTAAAAGCTTCTAATTTTCCTGTATGACACTTAAAAACACAAATGGTTGTAGATAAAATTATGATATGGCTTGGGCATATGATGTACATTTGCATTCAAATTTTAACAAAGAGAATCTGAATTCAATATTCACATGCTCACCAAAAATCAACTTCAATTTTTCTTGTATGACCCTTAAAAATGCAAACAATGGTTGTACATGAAATTCTTTTATAACTTGACCATACCATATCAATTGTCATTCAAATTTTAAAATAAAGAATCTGGCACAAATATCTGCATGCTCATCAATTTTTAGGGTTGTTATATTCATTTGTTTTTTCCAGCAAAAGGTGGAAATACAATCAAGTCAATAAAGGTTACTCAAATCCCCCACACCCTAGATAAAAAAAAATTGTTGAGTATGGAAAGTTTTGACATATCATGTGAATTGTTTTAAGGGATTAAATGAGAATTTTTATATTTGATGTGGATTGGCTTGAACCATGCATAGTGGAGTAAATATTTTACCCAAGTGCTCAAATAACCGAGAATAATAGTAATATATATGTATAAAAGATGATTGAATTAAAAAGGATTACGACTTAACAATAAGGTGCCTCATATAAATATTTCTAAATGGATTCCTTAAGTGCATTTACGATAAAAGGTTATCTCTTTGTTTGTAACTAACTTAATTATGTTATTTCCATATCTTTCTTATTTGTATTTTATTTACTAATTTAAATTTTATTATTCATATTTATTAATTTTATTTACTATTGTGTATATAACATTTCCTTCCCCTTTTAAAATGCTTTGTCCTCAAAGCAATTATGGATGATTTTGTCTTCATTGTGGAGAGTCATCTTAATTCCATATCATGGTTGAATACTTGTGAAGCTCATTGTTTAGTGGATGGGTGAGATTTGTGAGTTCATTGAGAGTATGTCACGGGCTTCCCGAGCCATATAATTTGTAGCTACTAGGCTTTCCATTTGAATTCCATAAATTTTTGTTGGAGGTTCATGGCATGAGTGCCCAATTGCGCCAACTATTTTGCTCCCAATACCATGTCCATCTCGTTGAGTGGTAAAGCATAACATCTAGTCATTTGTAATTCGAAATATTATATGTGTACAAATATTTTATGGCACCTTCCTATTCCCTTGACTTGTTTACCATCAATGATCATAACAATGAGATCCTTCACTAGTTATACAAATAGGTTAAGCTATTTTACGATATTTATATCTACAAAATTGTGAGTACTTCTTGAATCTATGAGGATAGTGATATTTTAATTGTTTATGATTCCCTTGAGTTTTAGTGTCTTTGGTTCCATTTTTATTATAATTATAGCAACAAATATCATGGGTTTTTGTATCAAATGTTCTGTGAATTTCTATTATTCCCTTAATGAGATGTAATATATCTTATAATAGATGGTTTCACTTCTTCCTTCTAATTATGCTTATTGCATATGATTGTTGCAAATGATACATTTGGTGATTTTTCATCATCATCAGAGTCTAATATTCCTTCTTCAACAAAAACCTATACTTCCTTCCCATCTATTATTTTGCAACGATATAAATTATTGAATGCACATATATGTCTTGGAACCCACTTCTTATTGCTTCTATGCCAATTTTTTCCATCATTTTTATTTCATTATTAGAGTTTCAACTAGGGGTATATTCATCTTCAAACTGATATGATTTTTTATTGCTACATGTTGTAACCAAAGGCTATGCAGGTTCATCACACATATGGATCTTCTAGAGACAATTAGTCGAAAAACAACAATCAACTAGCAGAGTAGTCGACTAGAAGCTCGAATTTGTGGGGGGTTGATCAATCGACTGAATGATTGATGAGGAAGTGGTCGATTCAACTAAAGAAATTGACTAATCAAATGGATGTTGTGAATTTCCTAAAAATGGTTAGAACTGACAACCCTTATTTGTGGATTAGATCATCCTCACTTCAAGGAAGTTTGTTAGATCTAGAGACTATAAAAGAATGACCCTATGGGTTGTATTGGTGTGTAAGGAATTTATGTCGATCTATCGATTGATGACGTTGAATAAGGCATTGTGATGTTTTGATCATAATGTGTTGTGCTTAAGTGTTGTAAACAATGTCTTTAGACACCACCTCTCTTCTTGGAATATTTATATTATGCTACTTTATTTTCTATCAAAATGCTCAAAGATATTTTCGCAATAAGGTATCAAAGCCACTGGTTTTGACCTATCCTATTTCCTGTGAATCTTGTTGAGTTGTATCTAGGGTTGATAGACTCTAGGATGAATATTTTTCAAAGGTTACCATTTGAAATTGGATCATATTTGTTTGATAGTAGAAGGATGTTCATAATTATACAATCTGGGTGTCAATATGGAAACATTGTTGAAGAACAGGGGATTGTGGAAATATACTAAGGTTGTTATTCCATATTCAAAAAATGTCCAAGAAAAAAATTTCATTGATGAAAAGAAGGATGAGGTTGTTGGGGTCATTACAACCTACATTTTAAGAGAGATTCACTTTCATACAAGTGGGATCGACTTCCACATGTTTTTTGGAATAAGCTGAATTCTTTGTTCAACAAGGTCAATGAAAGTGAAGTGATGCAGATGGAGAAAGCGTTGATCTCTATAAAACCCCATTCCTTTGAAATGATTGAGGACTATTTGGCTCACATCAACTATATTCAACTGAAATTCAACGAATGTGGCAAGGTTTTTCTGAAGAAGATGGATAACTCATTGAACTAGTCCCGATGAATCTGAAGGCACCTTCTGATGTATTATGGTCCTAATTTCGTTCCAATTGTATGTCACACAAAGAATACATGGAAGGACTTCACCTTTCATAAATTCTGTGATATATTGATCAAGGATCAACAAATGTTGCTTGATGAATGGAATATTGTTAGTAGACACCAAGATCACTTGCTCAAAGGAAAGGTCAATCAAAATTATAAATAATCAGGCCATCCAGATAAATAGTAGGAGTGTATCGACCAACCTACTAAAGGAAATAATGATGAGTTAACATCAACCAAGAAGAATTAAAATATTAAAACCTGTCACTACTATGGAAAGGTGGGACATGTGGAGAAAACCTGTAGGAAAAAAATGAAGGAGTTGGAAGAAAAGGTCAAGCATATTGAAGAATACGTGTTGACTGGTCCCTCGATCAACTAAACTATATATAAGTTCACCTTTTTTATTAGCACTTCCTAGGAATTACATGCTCATAGCGCTGTAACTGAGTGGATAGTTGATTCTAGTTGCACTCATCATATGGATAAGGATGCTTCTTTGTTCTATTCCTTAAGTGGAGCTCTAGAATAGAAAATTTATGTAGTTAACGATCATTCTCTTATGGTCATTGGAAGCATAGATGTCAAATGTTGACATGGTTGAATCTCCAATGTCTATCATATTCCTATCTTGAGTGCAAACTTGTTTTCAGTTTATCAAATTACACAAACTGGTGAGACTGTTGAGTTTTAGTCATATTACTTTATTGTAAAGGGTCTGAGGCATGGGGGGATTCTATTGCTTCAGGATATTTGGATCCCAAAGATGGGCTATACAAGTTTTGTGACTTTCCCAGGAATTATTTATGGCCAACTTGAATGACCACACTCATTGCTCAGATAAATGACATAAGTTGAATTTGGCATGAACGACTTGGAAATTTGAACTTTGAAAGTTTGAAGATGATGGTAACAAATAATATGGTTACAAATCTCCCAAATATTGTTCCACCTGATGGATTTTGTATAGGATGCGTGCTTAGAAAGAATCATTGGGCTCCCTTTGATTCCGAGAAAGAATGGAAAGCATAAGACAAACTAGAACATGTTCACAGTGATCTCAATTGCATGAACAAACCCTTGTTAGCAGGTGCAAAGTATATTTTAACATTCATTTATTATTTATCTAGATATATATGGAAACATTTCTTGAAAAATAAGAGTCATGTCTTTGAAATATTCAAGGAAATTAGGGCATTCCATATGAAGCAATGCGATCGACCTATCAAGTGCTTGAGATTAGACAATGGTGGAGAATACGTGAGTTGAAAGTTTGAATAATATCTCTTGCAAAATGAATTTCTTGGAATATATTTTCCCCTCACACCCCTTATTAGAATGGATACACAGAGAGGAAGAATAGGACTTTGGTAGAAATGGCTCAATGTCTACTATAGACCAAAGACCTTATGACTAAATTCTAGGAAGAAGACATTTATTGCTCAGATGATCTCATGAACCTTGTTCCAACTAGAGATGTTAGCACTCTAACTCCAGTCAAGAAGTGGTGAGGAAGAAAACCCTATGCCGAATACCTCATAACCTTTAGATGTGTTTTTTGGGTGCATATCAGTGATAACTGCAAGAATAAATTGGATGAAAAGAGTCATGCTTGCTCATGATGGGATATTTTAATGAATCAAAAGCCTATGATTGTTTAACCGGTCAAACAATAGATCATTTTGAGTAGAAATGTGATATTTGATGAGAATTATTTAGATACTAAGTTAATGAACTCCTCCTTTGGTTTATTTCACAACGATCCTTTTGGTATTTTGGATGAATCTTGATCGATTGTACATTCTTTTGAAGTTTAGACCAGATATTCGATTTTTGTTCCTAAGTCAGCTAGCATTCCATATACATCGAATGAAAACATACACATGCCTACTCACTCATCTAGAAATAAGTGACCTAACTCACCAATGACTTGTCAACCTCAGTGGGATGCTAAAACAATTGAAGTTGCAAGACATGATGCAGGAGATGCTAGTATTGGTCGACAACCCCACAATCAAAAACAACATGAAAGTGTTGTGTTAATGGCACATGTTAATGAAATCTATGATCCTGAAACTTATACTGATGCTTAGGGAGTTCCTAAATGGGAAATTGTTATGTCTGCTGAAAGTAATTCTTTAGTGCAGAATAACACTTAGGAACTAGTTCCCCGAATACAAGGAAATAATGTTGTGAAATGTCAATGGGTCTATAAGACCAATTTTAACTCCGAAAATGTTGTTGAACATCACAAGGATCAACTGATAGCCAAGGGATTCTCTCACCAAGAATGAACTGACTACACTAAAACCTTTTCCCTCGTTGCAAAAATGAACTCGATTTGTCTAATCATTTCTCTTGTTGCTCGGTTTGGATGGGAACTTCATCGAATGGATGTAAAAAATTCCTTTCTTCATGGAAACTTGTCTAAATAAATATGCATTGAAAAACCTCATGGTTTTGTGATATAGTCTAGTCTTGTTTATCGACTCAAAAAGTGTTTGTATGGTTTGTAACAAGCACCCTGTATTGGGTATGAGAAGACTAATTGTTTCTTTATCAATCTTGGATTCAAACATTGTGAATCTAATCACAATATTTATGTATTACATGTTCATGGTGATACTTTAATTGTGGCATTGCATGTTTATTATTTATTCATAATTGAAAACAATGTTGACTTGATTTTGATCTTGAAAAAACAAATTGCAAATACCTTTGAAATCATTGATCTTGGTATGTTGCATTTCTCTCCGGCATTCAAATTTTGCAAATGAATGAATATATATTTGTTTCTCAACCAAATCATTCTTTGGATATTTTAAAATGATTCAAAATGGAAGAACATAAGTCTTGTTCTACACCTTATTAGTTGGGAATTAAATTGTCTAAGAACTGTTACTCTCCTTGAGTCGATCCCATCGTTTATCTAGGGTTAGCTTGTAGCTTGATTTACTTAAGTCACAGTCAAATTAGTCTCCCCTTTGTTGTTAGTGCAGTTTCTCGATTCATGCAGGATCCTAGAGAAATCCACTAGAAATATGAAAAGAGGATTGTTTGATATATTAATGGATCTTTTCAATGTGGTATCAAATATTATCGTAGTTCAAAACCACTATATGAGTTTACTAATTTTGACTAGGGAGGTGACATTAATATCTTTTAAATTTTCTTTTAATAAGATGCCAAGAGGAATCTTGAGAGTGATTGCATCTTCTGACATGCCAACCTACAATGGATTTGGTCACTAATTTTCGTAGTAGTTGTGAACAAGAAAACCAAAGTGCCATACATGTTGATAATTGAACTACTTAAATAAATTCACGAGGGTGATGAATGGTGTACTATTAATAATATTTAATGAAGCATGTGAAATATATATCGATAATTCATCTATAGCTCTTGGCATCTGAAACACACAAGTACATAGTTAACTGAATACATCAAATCAATATATAAAGTGGCCAAGTGATATTGGCACACTTCCCAGAAAAAAAAAACTAGAATACAAGACATCCCAACTGATAAAATTTGAGTGACCAAAAAAACACCCATATACACCCTATCCAAGAAACCAAATGATTTATAAACTTGATATAATATTAGTGACTCATATCAATTGACAGGATACCAACCATGAACTTAACTTGATATATGGATGACTCCCCAACCACAAAGAATTGGCCAATGCACAATTAAAGACTTAATGAAACAAGGTATTAAGGTTCCCCTGACCATATGTTTTTATTAACATGAAAATTAAGTAACTAGATACACAAACTTGACAATGCACTAGCAAATGCTGTTGGAATTATTGACAAGCTAACCGTTTATTTGATAATAATCTAACAAAAAAAACTAGACAAACTTGCAACAAAAAATAAATCGAAACTATGACCAAAATCAAGTGCTTCTTGATCTTACTCCCTTTTAAAATAGTGCATTATACCATCTTCATGGGGATAAGACATATGGTCTTAGGTGAGCACCGGTCACCCATATAGGTCTAAGAATGCTATCAAATTGAGTCAATTGAACTGCACTTGACTCATGGATTTCCACAACTATAAAATTTCCCAACCAATGCATTTGAAGATTTCCTAGGTCCTTTTAATACTCATTATTATATAGAGAAACTAGATCTCCTTTAGCAAAAAAATAGTTCTAATGTGGTGATCATACCATTATTTATTTCTAACATTTTTCATAGCGTGATGAAAGTTAGAAAAAAAACCTAGGTTCTTCCAATTGCATCAACTCTACAATCCTTTCCACAATTGATTCATCATTATCCATATAAGTGGCATGGGAAATATAGAGGCTGAGTAAGAATAATTTTTCAGGAACAATATCTTCTTAACCATATACAAGTTGAAAGGGTATATAATTGTGGAATCTCTTAGTAGTGGTCATGTATTCGCATAAAACAGTAGGAACCCTCTCATCCCATTCATCTTTATTTGTGGAACATACTTTAGTCCACCATGTCTCCAAGATATTATTAAAAGCCTCCATAGTTCCAGTCTCATGAGGGTGGTAGGGACTAATTTCTTAATGATGGACAAGGAATTCCCTAGTCAAGTTAGCAATAGAATTACTAGAAATTGTATACCTTAATCACTTGTCAAACTTCTAGGACATTGAAACCTCATTATAACAATCCTTCACAAGTGCATCTTTGGCATGTTTGGTAAGGTAATATATTGCACTAATAATGTATTAGGCCTTAGAATGGAGACCAAGAGAGTTGATGGGTCTAATTAAATGAAAAACCTAATTTTCAAATGGTTACAAAGCTTATCTTGATGCAAAGGTAATTCATCTCTTTTATAAGGCTTACTAGCCCACTAGAAAATATCATGAGTTGTAACATATTCTTTAGAATATTTGAAATTTTCATTCATCATAGTCCAACCTATAATAATTTAGTGGTGTTTTCTTTACCACTAGTATTCCCTCTCATGAACCCGTAATGAAATTCCCATAGAATATTGTTTTGTTCATGGTCCAAAACCCACCATCTAATAATTCCATATGTGTACAAATTGTACAATTTTTATGTAAGAAATCAATAGTCAATATATTTTACAACTAGGTGACACTTCTTAGTTGTGAAATTTCCTTTTGGAGAAACATTAGTGTTAGGGAACAAGGAAACCTTATCCATTTATTCAAGGGCAACCTCTACCTTGAATAATTTGACAGTGACCTATAAGCTACTCATCTATAGAACCACCTTATTCTTATGTTTCCAACTAAGAAAGGTGATATGGTACTACATTATGCTTCTGAGGATTAGCCACAACTTCAAAGTAGAACTCATGGAATACTAATATCCACCTACAATTTTTACCTTCCAAAATAGGTGTGTTTACTAGATATTTCATAGTAGAATGACCAGTGTAAAACTTAACTAAATGTCCTTCAAAAATATAATGGTAGAACTTTTGTAATTCATACACCATAGCTAATCCCTTCATTTTAGCGGAGATATAGCTACTCTCATCCTACAAAAGTTTCCTTCATGTAAAATAAATGGGATTGACAATATTACCTTTGTATAGTTACATAAGGACATCTACCAATGTTATTCCTGAAGCATCCATATGCAAATGAAACTCTACATTCCAATCAAGGAATACAAATATCAAGGCACCAACCAAATTATCCTTGAAAGAAGTGAAAGTTGCTTCCCATTATGGGGTCCAAATAAACAATTCAACCTTCTTTAATAGATTCTCCAAAGGTTTTGTCATGGAGTCATAGTTTTGGATGAACCTTCAATAATATCTTATGTGGCCTAAAGTTGACTGCAACTATTTCACACTTTTCAGAGTAAGTAGATTTACAATAAAAACAATCTTAGTAGGATCCACCAATACTCCCTCTTTGTACATAATGTGTCCTAACAAATTGTCAAAGGGTACAAAAAAATACACTTCTTTAAATTTAATTAAATATGGATTTTTCTACACTAGTCAAACATGAGCCGCAACAACCAAACTTTGTGATTTTAATAGATTATAGATAGTCCAATTATCCATGTTTTCTTCTATATATTTATGAATTAAATCACTTAAAGTCGCAATCACAATCGTGGAGAATATATATGGGGAAATCTTAAAGACCAAATGGCATTATATTGTATGCAAACAAACCCTAGTGAGTGGTGGGGTGGTATTTTTCATACCTTCTACCTTGATCCTAAATAAATGGTATTTTGAGAAACCATTTGTAAAAGAGTATGCTTCATTTTCCACAACCCTATCCAACATTTCATCACTAAAAGGAGTGGGAAATGGATCATGTACACATGCATAATTCAATCTTATAAAATATACACAAACCCTAACATCGTCTATATTTCTCCAACTCTAGATAACAATGGGGTTTGTGTATTTAGATTCTTCAAAAGGGAATATATAAAATCCTACAACTAACATTCTATCAATCTCATTTTCAGTTTTTTTTCAACTGTAGGATTGAGCTTGCATAGTCAATTCTTAATAGGCTTAGCATCTAGCCACAACTCAACTCTCATTTCACCTAGTCTCCCCATGATGCCTTTCATTTCAATAAAACTCTACAAAAACATATCTTCATACTTATTTTATGAAAATATACAATTTTAAACATAATTTGTTCATCCCAATAACCTACTATAGAGGTGATTTTGGGTCACTCTTCACACCCAGTGTTGAATTTCCATAACTTCATAGGCTGATTATACAATGTGCTAAAACCATCCTTTCCTTTTTCCCCAACTTCACCAAAAAAATAAAACTCCTTAAATGAGAGATTCCTCAAGTATTCAAGATCGTCAACATCCTCTCCTATATAACCAACCTTCCCACAATATAGAGAAATGTCCAATTATTGATCAAGGACCTAAAAATTATACATTTCTTCAAGATAAGGGAAGATAATTGGAGAATGGATGTTCTATATGATAAGGTAAGATATCAGGAGAATGGGTGTTCTTTATGACAAGGGAATATATCATTTTTAATATTTCTTTATGATAAGGGAAGACAAAAATTTTAATATTTTTGTTCCCCGATGGCTTATTTCCTTCCTCTTTGTGCCTCTTTTTGTATTTATCTATATGCTTGTTCTCTTCTCTTATTCATAAATTTTCCTCCTAATGATGAACCTAGATTAATGATTGAAACTTGTTGATGGATCCCATTTATGGTTAATTAAACCATGTACTTTTCCCCACTTCTTCAAGTACTCAGAGCATAGAAGGGGAACAAAATGGAACAAGTTGATGGTTACATATGCATCTTAGTTAGAATTATAGAAGCTTTCATTTATTTGTTAAAATGTTGAGTCTTTCTCTTATTTAAATTCATTGCTCATATAATACTGATAAAATTGGCCACTTTAAGTGTCTCATATGTTTTTGAAGAAAAGTCACAAGGATCAGTTTTTCATCCACAAGGTTCAGATATAACATAGCTCACTCTTAGTTCAATCTTGACCAGTATAGTCCTGAAGGAAGAAGACCAATTTTTGATAGTTCATCTCGTAAAAGGAATGGTCTAGTGTCATGTCCCCACCCTTCTACCAGAGAGAGAACACGACTTCACGACTATCATATCTGGGCAATCTAGCCCCATGAGCATGATAATAAAAATGCATTGAATTAAAACATACATAGATGTATTATACAACAGAAGAAAAATACATTCATCAAGCATTCAACTTGTTCATCATAATTCATTAAACAATTACAGTTGCAGAGATTAAATGCACAAGATATGCTTATCTTGAAAGGAACTTTTCCCGCAACCAGCTATGTCGGTGCAACGTTCCACCCAACAATAGGCCATTTTGCTCATCAATCTATCATCAAAACTTACACCCCTGAGATGGGCATGATTCCCACAAGGAATAAGCGAACTATAGACTTACATACAACAAGACCATACATCCACAGTCAATCCTACACACAGTTGGGTTTCACATACTACTAAGGAAACAAGCCAATGACACACGGGTTCCTTAGACTTACCCAACCAAGCCAACAACCACCCAACCACTGTCATACCATCTAAGATATGGTTTTCTTGGACTTACTCAGCCAATCCAACAAAAGGATGCACTTCACAGCAAAATACAAATTTTGGGCATGAAGGAAAGACATTCCTCAACCAAATGCGGATTGGTAAAATGGGGAAAAACACCCTGGGAGCCACAAATGATTTTAGCAAATATTCTTGTGCATTACAGGGGCAAAAAAAACCTCCCTAAAGACCCAAAATGTGTATCTGAATTCAGGCAACACATATGGGAATTTCGAGAGAAAAACCAGCTTTGGCAAACACCCAAAACATGGATCTTTGCTGGCCCTTCACACACCAACACAAACACGGATTTTTTGGGCATGGTAAAATGAAGAAACGATAGCAACGCATGAGGGAAACTCACCTCTTTCTCATAGGGGAAAAAAGACCTCTTCCAACACCTAAAAATTGTGGGTCTCTTCTACCCTTCATTGTGCAACCAAAACGAGTTTTCCCCAGCCGGCTAATGATGGAACAATAACCAAAAACGTGAAGGGAAGAGCTCAACAAGCTTCAGCTGCATGAGAGAGCCCCCAACCTCCATGAGAATGGGTGAGGAATGAAAGGTGTGGGTGAATAATGGCTTGGGAATGCATTTCCAAGCATTTACTTGCCCCACAAGTCAAAAACACATTTTCCAAAAAATG
The DNA here is from genome assembly GCA_001517045.1 of Pseudotsuga menziesii. Taxonomy (NCBI): domain Eukaryota; kingdom Viridiplantae; phylum Streptophyta; class Pinopsida; order Pinales; family Pinaceae; genus Pseudotsuga; species Pseudotsuga menziesii. Next base: position 180,640 of record LPNX010197921.1, on the reverse strand, counting down.
GGTGGCTTCCCAAATTCAAATTTGAGCTCCATACCTTTCTCATCCCAAGGAATAACTTCTTCAACCACTTCTAGATGACTGGGCACAAAAGGAAAAAATGGGTAGTTGACAACTTTATGGGTTTTCCCTTTGAAATTTGGCTTTTCCCCATTGGCTCAAGGGTTTGAATGTTTCCCCCTCCCTGTTCCTTGTGAAATCATGCCCCCATCTCTTTAATGTTGCAATGCATAGCTAGTTGTGGTATTTTTATTAATTTGCATTTTTACATGATGTCTCGAAATATATTGTCCCTGGCTAGCACATAAACCATTGGCATCGATTTTAATTTCCGAAACATAAAACTCTAATCCATGGTGGGGCATTTTCCTTGAGCTCCATGCCATGATTTAAGTGGGTCAAAACCGGGGTGTTACATCTAGGATCTGTTAAACTACAACTTCTTGAGATATGCATAGTGACACTCAACATTCCACAAATCATGTCAGTTGGAGGCCTATTCCCTGAGTTCCAAACGTTGTCAAGAAAACTACCTCTACACATGCAATTGTTCCTGAACTACCTCTATGCACGATCTATTTGATCAGTGCATGGTGCATGCTTCACTAGACTAGGAGTTCTTTCTGATTAATAGATTAATAAGTTTTATATTTAATGAAGTTAGCGCAACCATTTAAATCTAGCGCCCATTCTGATATGACATTATTGTTTATTGTAATCACAAATTCTTGAGACAAGTTTTAAGCTATTCACAATTTTCTACATTTTAATGATAAGTGGTTTAATTCACATATTTATCTGAGTTTCTTTATGTTTCTTGTCTTTCCTTGGATCAAGGACCATCTAAGGTTAAGTGCAAGAACTTGTGTTGTTAGTATAGACCTAGTATTTACATGAGTTTTAGTTGGAATAGAGTATGTGTTGTAGTTTTTTCGCATCTTATAGAATTTCTTGCATTTTCTTAATTAAGCATTATTTACAGTTTATTATGCATGAGAATTACCAATCTATTTTTTTAAATGAAAATGCGAGTTAGATATCATTTTTGTTCACGTAAGATCTTGATTATCCATTCTTGGTATAACTAATTACTTTTAGATATTGTGATCACTTGCATGAATGATTTAGGATGAAATTATTTGTATTTGGTAAATCATGGAAAATTTACTGGGATGTTTTCACTGAAGGTTGATACATGGATGAGAAAATATATTATTACTTATGTTTGGTTTTGTTTATAAGGAAATAGATTCCAAGTAGGGAAGTAGGATCTTGTGCTCTAGCAACCCTTAGTTAAAATCTTATTTACTTTTGTTTTAGGATAGCTAGGAACTTCATTATTTTGATTGATCAAAATAGGATTTACATACTACTAGACATAATTAGTTCCTTTGTGGTTGCATATATTTTGTAGGACTCTCATAAGTTTGTACAAATCATTGGGTTGATGATTAAAGTAGAGGTTTAGATACAACATTCGTGATGTTTTATTGTTCCAAATGAGATACAATATTATTGTTGATTGATAAATCCCATCACCAGTCGAGGGATACTCCTTTCATATCACAATTTTCTCCTCTTTCTTTAAATCCAACTTGTCAATACATAAAATTTATTTAATAATATTTGAAACTCAACCACCTCAAGACACTCACCAACACAACTAAATTATTCCCAAAATTGGGTTTGAAGAACAACCCAAATCCTAGTCTACCTTCTCGTCTCTTCATGCAAATACAAGGCCTTAAGAATGGCTCCTAAAGTATGGAAATTTGGTGAACCCAAATTGGAGGCTATAACCATTCACTTTCTTGCTTCTTAGTGCAGTTCTTAACATGAATAAATGGTTTCATACTACCATCATATATCTCCACAATCATAGTATCCTTACCTTTATTTAAAGAAATATTCTTTCTTTCAAATTCAAGCGGGGACATAAGCATGTGCTTCATACGAGACTGGACTTCATCCCAAGTAGACATGCCTCCTTTGTCTATACCCCTCCATCTAGCAAGACTACATTGGAGATTCAGATATGGAACAAGAAGCATATGTTCTTATGAAACTATGTTGTTCATTTCATCCAAAAGTATTCTAAATCCATGACCCCGTCATAAATAAGTAGTTTCTACATCTCTTTTCCAATCCAAAGAAGAGATTTAGTTGTATAACACAATCTAGAAGAAATCCCATGTCTCATGTTCTAGCATTTATTTAAGTCCTCCTCATAATCATTACCAAAAGAATGAATACTCTTCCAACGCATTGAACCATCAAATGTAGGACTAATGTAGTATTCTCTCTTCCGAACAATGAAATTATAAATCTGATCCAAAACATCACTCGATATTATTTGTAGTAGGATTAGTGTATTGTTTCTCTTGATAAGGGTCAAGAGGTTGTACTACACTTATATAATCAATCTCAAATGTCATGGTATCCTTTTCCAAAGAAATGAAAACATAATTATTGAAATCCCAATCAAATCCTAACAATGTGGGTTATGGATCCATTTTATCCATAATTTTAATGACCTCAAAGTTATCCAATATTTTGACACTAGACAAGTCTACTTCTAAGACTTTTAACCTACCATTGGAAAAAAAATATTGAGTTTCCATGTGTAATTGTATAGGACAATAAAAAATTCTATGTTTATCATTGCTTTACGAGACTTCTTGAGGAGGATATTGACATCAAACCCAAGATCCAACATCACGTTCTTAATATCATAACCATTCACCTAGGCATCCAGTTTGAATTCCTTCCCCATTCTTATTTTCTTTCTTCTCACCCGTTGAATCTTCCTCTCACGGAGATAAGCCTAAATTGAATCATCTTCTTCTTTAACTACAAGCATTATTTGAAGAGAGTTATGAGAATTTCAAGTTAAATTCTCATTATCTAAAATATCATTAAGGTAAACCAAAGACCAATGACGTTTTTAGAATTACCTTAGTGTTCTACTTTTGATCTTCTTGCACAACTATGGTGCATCTATGCAAGTTCAATGCCCTATTCTCCTCATATTTCCACAATTCCTTTTGAAAAGAGTGCTAATATATTCTATAAAACCTCCAATACCTCAAAGAATATTTTTTGTTGTACCACATCAAACTTAGGCACTTTAGGTCCTTCCTTCTAAATCTTAGGAAGTTCAAAGTTATTAACATGATCACGTATTTTATCTCCTCCTCTACTAACAATACCAAAATTCATACCAATTCGCTAATCATTAGATTTAGGCCCTATCTTCCCATTTCACAATCAATTTAGGGAATTCTTCAACAACATGGATATTTACTCTCCAACAAGAACACCAAGTTCTCTTAGGAAGGGTACAATCCCTAGAAATATGCCCTACTTTATCACATTTATAGCACCTTAATGGTCATAGTCCACTAGTTATTCCTCCTTAGTAACCTCCACTACCTCTTCCATGACCTCCCCCTCCATGATATAAATACTTATCCTATACATTGAATCTGTTTATATCCAATGTATCAAATGAAGCATCAATAGCTCTACATTTATCCATGTTATATGTAGAGACGACATAAAATTTAGATTAAATATTATTAGGAACCAAGGAATATTTCTACAAGATATAATAATGCCTTGGAGGGTGTTCATATGTCCTGCATATTTCATAATATTCTCCCAAGGTCTTGCATAGAGGTTAGGTGGTATCCCCCCTACAACCAAGGACACATAGAAGCATGGTGTCCCTCTATATGACATCTTATTCACCAAACATGTTCCCGTCCCATTTTAGGAAGTGATAGTTCATATATCCTATTTGTAAGTGTTGCAATATGACTCTGGACTTATTCCCATAGTTGCAATCTTAATATTATGAGGGTACCCTAACATTGATTAAATTCTCATGGTCTACTTCAATGTTTCCCTTGTAGTGTCAAATTTTCATTGAATCAAGGGAATGTGAGTTAAGGGGATAAATCCCTCAATAAACAAATACTTAGGGTGAGTGTCATAAATATGGAAAGATAACCTTCCCATAAGGTCACAAAATTTCTAACCATATTCTCAACCTAACGCTCCTACCATATGCCTAATTTCTTTTAAATTTTCTATGCATTTCTATTTAGACTTATGAAACTAAATTTTTGCAATTACTTGTTTCTTCACTACTAGTAAGATAAGAACCACGCCTCAAGGAGGAGAATCCAAAAAATATATAAACCAATGTATTTCTCACCTTCTTTTGTTTCTCTAAAATTCTATCAATTTGGATGCATCTTGAACCCCTTTTGATTCCAAATGAACTAACATCAAAGAAACCAATGATGGCCAACATATTTTTATCCTTTTCCCTATAATTCTAGGTATCTCATGGGGGATACTCCATGTGTTCCCACCATCTTACTTGGTGTAAACCCTACTAGGATGAACTCACTAGAATTAGGTTGTGTAATTAATCCCTAATATGACCCTACAATAGGGTTACCGGTAGTTTATATTATATTGGTTTGTCCCGAATTACTACTACTTCCAACCAATGTCAAAATTATATTATTACTTCTTCCAACCCATGTCACAACTAGATTACTACTACTTCCTACCAATGTTCAAACATGAATGCTACTACTTCCCAACACTATTCCAACATGACTACTACTACCTCTTATCTTCCTAGACAATGGAAAATGCAAAGTAGAATCATAAACATGAAACACCTTATGATGCATATGTACCCAAGAAATGGTTGGATTTGGTATGGTTCCATTGAATTTAGGTAATATTGCTTCTTACTAGTGGGTCTATACCTTGAAATAACTAGTGCACATCCTCACCAAAGTCAGATAACTTATCAATACCTTTTGGTTCCAACTAGGTTTATTGTTTCAGTTTCCACAACTTATTCTAAGATTAGTTATGTTTCATTAATCTGGATGGTTGCATCCATATTTAGAATATATTTTCCTCCTTCTATCTCTTTCTCAACTCCTTCACACTAGATACCCTTTATTGGGATTCCTTCCATATATATTCCTTTTTCCTTCAAGCATGATTTGGTTATATCACCATACCTTCTTCAATTTCTATAAATTATCTATAATATTCGCTTCATCAATACCTTCATCACACATATCTCTCTACAACTATCCATTTCTCTTCTTGAAAACTTGCATCTACTTCAACCATCAACAATATTGGATTGTTTCCCTCCTAGTAACTTGTTCAATCCTGGCACTACTCTCAAACCACCCTACTATTCTTTCACCTATCCACATTTTGCAATTTTCTAGTCCCATTTCAACCACTTCTCTAGCATAGGGGAACTAATCAACCATATATACAAGGACAAAAGTTAATAACCCTCTTCTACCAAAAATATTTTGATCCAAAGAGGGATTTCCCTTACCAATTTCCCTCAAGATCCTTTCTTAAAGGCTTCTTTCACTTTAGAGAAGGGCCATCCCTAGTGATCTCATCATCTATGTGGTGCAAGTAAGCAAGGTTATAAGTGGTCCGCTAAACAATTTTCTTCCCTTGATCTCGATATTCTTAGGATTCGATGAGTCTTTTCAACCATTTATACAATCTTATAGGAAATCACACTAGATTCCTCATATTGATTACTCAAGGGTGTGTCATACGTTACAAACTAACTATACATATGTGGATTGCATTCTTGCAACTACGATTCCTGGAATACAAAGTATCAAACCTATTTTCCCACCAATATTGGGCCTTGTATTTGTAAATTATTTTTTTCATCCTATATATGTTTCCCTTTGAAGCGCAACTCTAGCAACAAAATCATTTGTTGACATTTATTTGAGAATGGGGTTCTCATAGGAGGGACATAAAATCTCCAATTTATTCTAAATGCATTGGCATTTTTAATCCCCCCAAAATGGAGGAAGGTCTCACCCAAATCAAAATCAAGACCTATAGAAGAATAGGGAAACAAAAGAAGATGTATACAACGTAGAATACATTATTATTCTACTATCAAAGCATCTCATATGTGTATAAATAAACAACATGCCCTAGAACAAGAATGGAAACCCACCATAACAATCTGACTATGTATTACTAAAGATTCATAAGCAAATAAAGAACCAAAATAACTATATTCATCATTCATGCACAATATGCATACATAGAGTCTTTAAATTGGCCCAAACAACCATGTTTTATTTATATTCTAAGATTACACCAAGGTTTCTCAACAACAAAGTTTTTAAATTGGCCCAAACATCCTTCTTTTATTTATATTCTAAAATTACACCAAGGTTCTGCAACAACACAATGGATAGACTCACAATAGAGATCAACAACAAAACACTTGATCAACAATTTAGTTGATTCACTTATCAACCCTAAATTCAAATGGATTTTACACAAATTAAGTTGCTAATGTTTACCATATCACAACAATTACTAAAGGGATATGGAAAATTGTGTTGATACACTATCCATGTTGGATAATTAATTAAATGTTACAACTCATAATCATTGAGATCCAACTTGCGCCTTGTCCCTCTATTCCTTTGGTATTTCTTCAAAATCAATCCACATTCTCCATTGATATGTGTTTATGTTCATACTATCATTTCGTAGGTCTTATTAAAAAATGAAGGAGCCAACAATGGGACACATGGATATTGAAGCAAATGAACCAAAATATTGGAATACATGAGAGCCCTTTATAGATAAAAAGGCATAGACTCTCAATAAATATAATAAATCCTAACCAAATGATTAAGTTCTTCCATTGAGAAAAAGTTGAGAGAAACAAAGATAAACTAGAATTGTTTATGAACTAAAACCACGACTTTAACTAAGGGATTAATAGATACTGAGGTGTTGATTGTTGGAAAACCATAGAATTAGTATATCAAGGATAAATGCATCCCAAGACGAGGCGGTCTCTAAATATATTAGTACAACACTTAAGCACAAATGAGCATATATCGACATCCAATAGGAAACACAATGAACGAACAAAAAAATATGGGATATAACAAACCATAAGACCATATATTTATAGTATAAAAGTGTAACTAACTCTCTTGAAGTAAGGAAGACATGGTCCACTTTGATAAGCTAAGATACATAATAAAATCCTTGAATTTTTCCTCTACCTACACATTATTTTTCTACCATAGTTGACATGATCGACTGGGAAAATGCTTAGACAACTTCCCAATAAATTCTCATAGTTGAAATTTAATTGTCGACTATCTCCAGAAAATATAGAGGTGTAATGAACTTAATTAACCTACTCCATTGATTCCATAATTTCCTTGAAGGATAACACCCCGCAATGATACCGATATGATCCAACTTTTCACAAAAAGGGAGAAGAATGTTTATCGTGATCCCTCTCTCAAGCATACTTATCATAATAATGAGAAGTATTGCCTTGAAACCCTACATTATCATGTTTGTGAATGGAGAGCTTCTAGAATATAACATTTAAAATTTTGGATAAAATAGATATTACATTTCTCAAGCAATATTAATACATAGCATAAAAATATGCTCTAATACACAAAAAGGATGCATATCATAAGGCAACAACACATGTAATGTGGAGAAAGCATGAAAGGGAAAAATCCATTGTAAAGGTGATTTGGATTCTATTAAATAATGAAATGAAAGAGAACATCAATACAAAAATAGAATGAAAATTTATTTATATTATGAAATGATTGTGGAAAACGATGTAGAAATGCAATGGCTAGACTAGTGGTAGATATATGTGAGAATATATTTGTCTATTACACTCAAACACAAAAATCCCATAATAAGATGTTGAAACTACATTTTATTGTTGAAATAATGTACCTTCGAAGAATATTATACTTGTAGTTCACAGTATTATTATTCCTCCTTCGGGATATGTTACTGATGTAAAAGGTCATGTAAATATCATAAGGTGAACCCTCAATTGTAAGGTAAATACAGAATAGGACTCATTCCAAAAGAGAATGATCTTGTAAATTTTATCAAGGTATTTGTGTCAGAGCCCGAAGAAGATAGAGCAAAGGAAAAGTACAAGAAATATATGATTAGGGCCAAGAGGATCATAGCAGATTCAATCAAGGATAACTTGATTCCTCAAGCATCCTCTAAGTATGCACCTAAGGAGATGTTTGATTCCCTATAAATATTGTATGAAGAAGAACCTCCTAAGAAGTCGACAAAGGAATAAGTTGAAGAATGTATTCTATTCTTCGCACTCTCCAGGTCTGTGCCACCTGGAAGTGATACATGGTTGATTGCTAGTGGTGTTTCAAAGAACATGATAGGCCAGAAGAAGACTTTCTCCAGTTTTCAAGAAAGGGACTCTGCTTAGAAATTTTCACTAGGATATGACTATCAATACCCCTTTAATGGAATAGGAGAATCAACATACAATCTTGATTCAGGAACCCCAATAAAGATGAAGGATGTATTATATGTGCCTAGATTGATGAAGAACTTGCTTTATATTTCAACCCTAGACAATAAAGGATTTTGGGTTGCCTTTATAGATGGTGAATTTTTTATGTGGCCTAGAGGTAAATCTCTAGAAGATACATCTATCATTGAGACATAATAAGGAGGTCTGTATAAACTAAAAGGTCACTCTAAAGCAACCTTGATTCATGATAGTACCAGTCCATGTAAACTATGGCATAGAAGGATTGCTCACATCAACAATAAATCTCTACCACATGTGACTAAGGTAGTCACGGGTCTACTAGACCTAAATATTGGTCATGAAGGAATATGTAAAGGATGTTCGAAAGGAAAGAACATAAAGAATCCATTTCCAAAGAGTGACACCAAGTCAGAAGGAATATTCAAAATTATACACTTAGATGTATGTGGTCCTATTCCTTAAACATCTTTAAGTGGGTATGTATACTGTGTAAATTTCATTGATGATTACTCTCGTAATACTTGGGTTTACTTTTTGAAATCAAAAGATGAAGTGTTTGGAAAGTTCAAAGAATTCAAATCATTGGTAGAGAATATTTCGGAAAGAAAGATCAAGACACTTAGGTCAGATAATGGAGGAGAGTATACTTCAAATAAATTTGGAATACTCTACAAAGATGTTGGGATTAGGAGGGAACTTACCACTCCCTATAATCCACAACAAAATTTTCTTGCTAAAAGGAATAACCGAACCATTATGGAAGCAATAAAGACTATGATCCATGATCAAGATATTCCTATGCACTTATGGGTTGAAGCAACAAGGACAACAGTATATTTCCATAACAGAATATCCCATGGTGCACTTGGATTCAAAACCCCTGAAGAAATGCTCACCAACAAGAAACCAGAGGTAAGTCACCTCAAGCTATTTGGTTGTCCATTTTTTATTCATATACCAAAAGAGAAAATAACCAAATTAGATCCTTCCAAAAAAAGGGATATTTTTTGGATACTGTGAGGTATCCAAGGCCTTCAGAATCTATATACTAGGTTACTATCATATGGAAATTAGCAGGGATGTAACCTTTGATGAAGATGCATCTCTAAAGAAGTCAAGAAAGTGCCAACGTGAAGAAACATATGAAGAAGTTGTAGCTCCTAGAGTTGCGGAACCAATGAAGGAAGTTACACCTTCTTGTGATGATGAGATTCTGGAAGAACATGATTTTAATTTGGAGCCCCAAGATCCCCCCCACATGAATATATCCCACAAGATAAATCTATCTTGGGTCCGCGATATTATTCAATAATTAGAAAGGTATGGTGCTCCAGAAGGCTCCACAAGACATAGAAAGAAGCCAAATACATTTCCTAGTTATGTGGCTTTGATGTGTGATCTTGTAGACAAGGAACCTACTTGTTTTGAAGAAGATGTTCAAAATAAAGAATAGGTAGAAGATTTGACGAAAGAATACCAATCCATAATGAAGAATGATGTATGGGAAATAGTTCCCAAGCTAGAAGGAAGAAGTATGGTATTTCCAAATGGATCTACAAGATAAAACATACAGCTGATGGAAGTATTGAGAAGTACAAATCCATATTTGTGTCCTATGGATTCTCTCAAAAGGAAGGAATCGATTATGAAGAGACATTTGCTCCTGTAGCAAGGTACACTTCCATCAGAACCATCATGGCAATAAAAACCAATATTGAATGGAAGTTACACGAGATGGATGTGAAAACAACCTTCCTAAATGGTGTTATTGAAGAAGAAGTGTACATAGAACAACCATAAGGTTTTGAAGTCAAAGACAGAAGAACACATGTCTGTAAATTGAAGAAGGATCTGTACAGACTGAAACAAGCTCCAAGAGCTTGGTATGGAAGAATCGATAGTTTTCTTACGAGCTTGGGATTTAACAAAAGTAAGGCTAATCCTAACATTTAATTCAAGGTTATGGATGATGAACTTGCCATATTATTGTTGTATGTGGATGACTTATTCCTAACAGGTAATCAGAAGCAAATATCCGAGTGTAAAAAGAATATCGCTATAGAATTCGAGATGAAATACCTTGGCTTGATGCACTATTTTCTAGGTTTTGAAGTATGGAAGAGCCCAAAAGGAACCTTCCTTAACCAAGGGAAGTATGCAGTGGAAATCCTGAAAATGTTTGACATGTTGGAATGTAAAGACATGGCCACACCCATGGATACACACTTGAAGTTGTTGGTTGATGCTTCATCAAAATTAGTTGATGTGACACTATACAGACAGATCATTGGTTCATTGATGTATGTGATGAATACTTGACCAGATATATGCTTTGTTGTGAGCACTTTGAGTCAATATCTAGTTGAACCCATACATGTTCACTTGGTAGCTGCAAAGCATTTGATGAGGTACCTAAAAGGTACAATAGACTATGGTATCAATTATACTAGAGATCATGACTTCAAACTGTATGGTTATACATATTCAGATTGGGCGGGAAGTGTCTTAAATAGAAATAACACTTCAGAAGGAGGTTTCAGTCTGGGGTCAGCCATGATATCATGGCTAAGCAGGAAGCAGTCCAGTGTTTCTCTCAGCACTACAGAAGCAAATACATTGCAACTTGTTCCACAAGTTGTGAATACATATGGATTCAAAAGTTGTTATCAAATCTATTCGATCTGGAGAGGGATGCTACCGTGATTCTATGTGATAAACAAAGATGTATGAAGATGATAAAGAACCTTGTTAGCATTATTAAACCTCCCTTGATCAAACTGTCTATTAGATTAATTTAGCCTAACTTAGGAGTTTTAATTAATTAATTATGTCCACTAATACCATTGGGTCCACTTGGCCTAATGGGGCCACATGTACCAGTTACTAGAGTGTAGGGAACAATGCTAGAGGCTAACTGACACTAAATGCACTTGCATGCATCAGTGTAGGTGCCTCCTAGATCAATCCCTACATTTGAGGAACCACTGGGAGTTCCGACACCAACCTCTTATAGTCAGTTGGAGTTGGAACTAGTTAAGCTTAGTTAATTTCCAGTTACACTCAGTTAGATCACAATTAGTTCAGTTAGCACTAGTTAATGCATGGTTGCATGTGGATTAGGTGGCTTTGCTCACCTACCACTTCACTTAGACTGAGTTAACTATTTATTATTGATTGTTTGATTTGTTTAGACATCTGGAGTTAGCTATTTGGACTCTAGTATTGATTGAGACATCCTGAGTTAACTAGTCAGCTAGATATAGTCACATCCAGTTGGTAGATTTGAATTCTTCCTATGTAAACTATTGTATCATCAGATTTAATTAATGACAATGATAATGTAATTATCTGAGCTATACTCATTCGTTTCCTATGTGGTTTGATTTTTTCAGTGTGTATATTCATTCTCCTTTTACTGCAACAATAATATTTGACTCATTTCTTGAATATCTAAATGGCACACCAATTTTAACATGGTATCAAAGCCATCTCAGGAAAGATTCATGTTTGTTTCTCTCCATTGAACACCAAAAGTAGTTGGGTTTCCATAGAAGTCCCCAATAGTGATTTGCTTCCTCAAAATTTATTCAAAGTGGTTGTGCAAGCGTGACAGACCCTGAAAAAGTGTTCATGTCGAGAGAAAAAGCATGATTCTAAAACAGTTCGAATGTTTTAGTGTTTTGCAGTGAAAATCTATAGGTGCTACGTAGCTGTGTGAATATTTGTGTTCTTTCACCAGGAGAACTATGGATTCTCTACCTTCTACTCCTTAGATCCTTACACCCTTCAGTTATCTTGATTGGAGGGAATAATTAGTGCACAAGCTTGGCTACTACAGGATATATTTGGAAGGGAGGTTGAGCCCCATCAGCCAATTAAGAAGAACAAGTTTTTGAACCACTTAGATGAATCTTTCGGTTATCTATGCACTCATATATCCAGATATCTCCTCTTCCACCTTGAAGGTTTTTTGACACCTAGAGAATCCTGGGAGAAGCTTGAAGACTTGTTTGGTAAAAAATATGAGCTTCGGGGACACCTCCTGGAGAATGAGATGGTATCCTTACATCCCAGCAATTTTGAAATAGTAGAGAAGTTATTTACTAAATTCAAGTCTCTTGCACTCCAATGCAGACAATGCAGAATAGAAAGAAAGGATGAGAAAAATGTTCTCTCCATTCTCAGCAAACTCGGCCCTGAGTATTCAATATTTGTATCAATCTTCCATTTGAAAAGGGATTCCTTTCTGAATTGGAAAATTCCTTCACTTTATTCCTTTTCTGAGTCCTTGATCAAGGAGCAAGAGAAGTTGATCCGAATGGGAGTCATCAAGACCTCCAAATATCAGGATATCCTATTAACTGACTCTAGCAAAGCACAAGCCAAAGGGAAATAAAAGAAGAAGGAGCCTAAAGCAGTCGATTCGAATCCTAAACATAATCAACAAAATTACAAAGGAGCCTCCGGCTCTAAGAAAAAGAAGAAGTTCGAAAAGAAAAAGTGTCCCTATTGTATGAGGGGTTTTCATCTAGAAGACTCGTGCATTAAGAAGGCCCTCGACCAGTTGAAAGCTTTATGTGTACAAAAAAATATTTCCATTCCACAAGGTGCAGAGATGCCTGATGATGAAGAGCAGACTGAAGAAGATGAGATATGCTTGCATGCAGGCCTCACTCCATCGACTGATGATTTGACAGATTCTGGAGCATCCGACCACATGGTTACCTCCAGGAAATCCTTCATCACTTTCCCTCTATCAGGAGGACCTAGTAGTCATATGGGAGATGACTCTAAAATCCCATATGTTTAGAGAGGTTCAGATAAAATCCATCATGATGAGTTCATGTCGTCTCCTACAGAAAAGCAAATTGTTGAAGATGAAGAAGAAGCAAAATTTTCCCTATAATCAATTCGAATTGAAGAAAGCCTCCTTGGAGTGACTCCTTCTCCTGTTGCTCCAGAAGTGTATGAGATATATGATATCTCTTCTCCTCACATGGCTGATCCAGAAGAAGACATTCAAATATCTGTTTTTGAAGAAAAACACTCCTTCTATTCTTTGCAAAAATTCTCCAGTGATTCTTTAAATTTTGTGCATAGTTTACCGGTGATTGTTTCAGAAAAAGAAGAGGAATTTGATTTCTCTATCTATATAATGATGTTGTTGGTGTGTAGATAAGTAATACCATGGATACTTTGGAAATAATATCAGATTATAGGAGTGATCTATTCACTCTCATTAATCTAGAGCTTCAAGTAAATTCCTACAGGATTGCATGCACCAAAAATCAGAATTTTGAAGAAGGAGAAAATTGTGCATCTACCATCTCTGTGGAGCACAATTTTGGATATGATATGAACCTACTTGGATCTGATTTATTTTATGATCTGATAATATTTGGTTCAGATTTTAAGATTCAATAGCTTTCATTATTGCTTGTAGTTGGTTTCATCAATTTTGGTGTGACAAATCAAGCATCGCAAGTCTCCTTCAATTTTGTTGTTGAGGATTCGATATTAGTTCTCTCTTATGAGTTTGCTGATATCATATTTTTTGAATTATTGGTTATTTCTGAAGCTATATCAGGTTATGGAGATCAAGCATTCGCTCTCCACAATCCCAGGGCTCCTCTACCTATCTATTTGATCACATGCTCATCTCCTCACAGAACTAGTAAAGTTGAAGACATTCTGCATCTGCCTAGACACTTGCTCCTAACACTTGGGGCTGATTTTACCGCACATTGTTTGATGTTCAAGGCTGCAATATATCATTTTCTTGGGTGTTCCTCACATGGTTTGAATTCTCAAGAACTTTTTCTCTCTCATCAGTTGATTTTAGTTGCTCTAAATGGGTCCAGTTTTCACCGTGCAACTGTTTGTATTTCCGATTCAGTTGAGTACATTATTCTTCTTCCAAAGAGGAATATTCCTACATACATAAGAATTTTTTTGGATTCAGAGGTTTACATGCACAGATTTAGGATGCTGCTGCATAGAAGAACCAGAATACTGCATTACTGCTGCAAATTGCAGCAAAATATTTTGCAAGCTTTTAACTTGTATTTCTTGATTTCTTTTTATCTTGAAGGGGGGGTTTTCCCATGAGTTTTTCCCCTATTTCCTCGGTTGTATTAAGCATCATTATGTATTTTAGATTGTATTTGGGTGACTTATGTCCTTGTTTCCAGGGCCCATAGTTTTTGAAGTTAGGATTCAGGGGGGGTGTTAGGATTATTAATCCTCCCTTGATCAAACTGTCTATCATATTAATTTAGCCTAATTTAGGAGTTTTTATTAATTAATTATGTCCACTAGTACCATTGGGTCCACTTGGCCTAATGGGGCCACATGTACCCCTTACTAGAGTGTGGGGAACACTGCTAGAGGCTAACTGACACTGACTACACTTGCATGCATTAGTTTAGGCGCCTCCTAGATCAATCCCTACATTTTAGGAACCACTGGGAGTCCCGGCATCAACCTCCTTTAGTCAGTTTGAGTTGGAACTAATTAAGCATAGTTAATTTCCAATTACATTCAGTTAGATCACAATTAGTTCAGTTAGAGCTAGTTAATTCATGGTTGCATGTGAATTAGGCGCCTTTGCTCACCTACCACTTCAGTTAGACTGAGTTAACTATTTATTACTGTTTATGTGAGTTGTTTAGACATCTGGAGTTAGCTATTTGGACTTCGATATTGATTGAGACATCCAGAGTTAACTAGTCAATTAGGTACAATCACATTCAGTTGGTAGATTCAAATTATTTCCTAATGGATTCGAATTCTTCCTATATAAACTATTGTAACAACGGATTTAATTAATGACAATGATATTGTAATTATCTGAGCTATACTCATATGTTTACTGCATGGTTTGATTTGTTCAGTGCATATCTTCATTCTCCTTTTACTGCAACAATAATATTTGACTCATTGCTTGAAGATCTAAATGGCACAACAATTTTAACAAACCTCGTGTTCCATGATAAGTGGAAGCACATAGAAATGCGGTACTTCTACATTCATGACATGATGCAGAAGGGAGCTATAAAGATCCAACATGTGAGCACAAATGAGAAGGCTGCGGATGTGTTGACTAAGACTCTGTCTCATGTGAAGTTTGAACACTTCCGAGATAAGCTTGGTGTTTTCCTAAAGGACTTCCCTCAAAAGGGGGAGTAATATTGATATTATGAAATTATGATCACAACATGTACCTCAATTAGGATTGATCATCCTTAGACTTGATCCCATAATTCTAAAAGGAAGGATCGTATTAAATATTGATCTTGTTGGACATGATCCCGTAATTATTAAAGGAAGGTTTGTCCAAGATGATGATGTTGGGATTAATCATCCTTAGACTTGATCCTATTATTCTTAAAGGAAGGATCGTCTTAAATATTGATCTTGTTGGACTTGATCCCATAATTCCAAAAGGAAGGATCATCCAAGATGATTATGTTGGGATTGATCATCCTTAGAATTGATCCCATAATTCCAAAAGGAAGGATCGTCTTAAATATTGATCTTGTTGGAATTGATCCCATAATTTCGAAAGGAAGGATCGTCCAAGATGATGATGTTGGGATTGATCATCCTTAGACTTGATCCCATAATTCCGAAATAAAGGATCGTCTTAAATATTTATCTTGTTGGACTTGATCCCATAATTCTGAAAGGAAGGATCGTCCAAGTTGATGATGTTGGGATTGATCATCCTTAGAATTGATCTCCTAATTTCGAAAGGAAGGATCGTCTTAAATATTGATCTTGTTGGACTTGATCCCGTAATTCTAAAAGGAAGGTTAGTCCAAGATGATTATGTTGGGATTGATCATCCTTAGACTCTGAAAGGAACGATCGTATTAAATATTGATCTTGTTGGATTGGATCTCGTAATTCTAAAAAGAAGGATCGTCCAAAGATGTTGATGTTAGGATTGATTATCCTTAGACTTTATCCCATAATTATGAAAGGAAGGATCGTCTTAAATGTTGATCTTGTTGGATTGGATCCTGTAATTCCAAAAGGAATGATCGTCCAAGATGTCGAAGTTAGGACTAACCAACCTTAGATTTGATCCCGTAATTCCAAAAGGAAGGATCGTCTTAAATGTTGACATGGAAGGACTAATCATACTTAGACTTGATCCCATAATTATGAAAGGAAGGATCTTCTTAAATACTGATGAAGTAATGATCCCATAATTCCAAAAGGAAGGATTGTCCAGAATGTTGGTACTGGACTTGATCCTGTAATTCCGAAACGAAGGACCATCTAGAATGTTAGTAAGTGGACTTGATCCTTTTATTCCGAAAGGAAGGATTGTCCAAAATGTTGGTAGTGGACTTGATCCCGTAATTATGAAACGAAATATCATCCAGAATGTTAGTAAGTGGAATTGATCCTGTAATTCTGAAAGGAAGGATCGTACAGGATGTTAGTAGTGGACTAGATCCCCCGTAATTCCAAAATGAAGGATCATCAAGGATGTCAGTGGTGGAATTAATCCTGTAATTTCGAAAGGAAGGATCGTCATGTGTATGCATGTGTTAGCTATGATTAGTATTGGTAACTCCACAAAGACTTGATCCCATAATTCCTAAAGGAAGGATTGACTAAGTACCATAGATGTGTTTTCCATGATCCTGTAATTCTGAAAGGAAGGATCACGTTGGTTGTTGTTATACCTACCATAGATGATGTTTCTCCAGCCTCGAGTTGTTGATGATGATGTCACATGTTGTTGTTGTTATTCCATATTTATGTTGATGAGCCAGCCTCGTGTTGTCAATTCTAGCGATATATTAGTTTTTATGCAGATGATGATGCTCCAACTCCATGATGTAGATGATGCTCTGGTTCCATACTACAGAAGATAATGCTCCATCTCCATGTTGCTGATTATGTTTCAGTTCCATGTTGCATATGATGATGTTCCAGCAGATGATGATGATTCTCCACCTAGCATGATGTAGATGATGCTCCAGTTCCATACTTCAGATGATGATGCTCCAATTCCATGGTTCTGATGATGTTACCGCAGATGATGATTCCCTAGCTCCATGCTGTAGATGATGTTACTTCAGCTCTGTACTGAAGATGTTGATGATGCTACTTCAGATTTGTACTGAAGATGATGATGATGTTACTCTAGCTCTGTGTTGAAGATGATGATGTTGTTCAAAACTTCTGATGATCTATAGATGTACTAGATGATGTTCCAAAATATGATGTTGATGATGCATCCTCTCTTTCTCCTTTCGATGATGTTGTGTCTAGCCACACCAGTTGTTGCTTATGTCAGTAGAATACCCTTCTTGTTAAGGGGGAGTGTTGAAATAGTGTAACTTCAAAGAATATTCTACTTGTACTTCACATTATTATTATTCCTCCTTCAGGAAATGTTACCTATGTAAAAGGTCATGTAAGTATCACGAGGTAAACCTCAGTTGTAAGTCATGTCAATAACACCCATAAAAGGTAAATATAATTACTATTGTGAAGTGTACCTAGGTAGGTCGACCCTGCCAGTTAGGTAGGTCGGCATAGTAACGTAAAATGTCAGTTGAAATGTTTAGTATAAATAGGTAGGCCCCCTCCCTCATTTACACACACACTCACACTTGTATTGCGCAGGAGAGAGAAAGAGGGAGAGATGGGGAAGGAGGAGGACCAGTGTCTTTGGTGTCTTATATTTTATGCTTTGGGTTTGGTCTCTCACTTGATGAGACTTTGTTATTTGGTCATTGCATACTAGTAATCTATATTGAGGAAGTTTTGCTAGGTTTTTCCCTTTAGGGTTTCCCAAGGTAAATTGTTGTGTACCTTGTGATTGTGTTTCTTTCAGTGATCCTCTTTATGTTGTTATTATGAAAATGTATTAAATGCTAATCAAGTTATGACTTAAGCTATGACAATATAGAAAACTTAACATTTCTAATAATGCAAAGTATCTAAGAAAAAATATCCCTGACGTACATGAATCCTAAACCTAATATGAATTAGGGTTGGTTGTGATGTTGAGTTGTACAAAATATGGAGGCCTTGAGCTCGACGAAGTGGAGCTCGTTGCTTTATTATGGGTGTTATTTGGTTCAATGGAAAAATAATATATAGATTCCCAATACGCTCTTCTTTAAATGAAAATCTAAATAAATTGCATCGAAAGCCTCCAAAAAAACGCATTAATTGTTTTTTAGAGATCTTAGTTGCTCCCTAAATCAAAAGGCTACAATAAATTCCTTCTTTACATATCGCGATGATATAAAGCATGGTATAAAAGTGAAATATTAACATCATCTAATAGTATTATATATACCACCATATAATAATCTCTCAACTACCATCATCAAATGGCCTTAACATTAGTTCGTATGATTAGGATGAAATGGTAAATAAAACAAGTAGGTTGATTGAACAAGTTAACATTTCCAACATATCCCCATTGTATCACATCAACATGCAGGTATTAAATTACAACTATCACCAATTAAGTGATCCAAGATGCAAACCACCCCTCCTAACTAAACTATGATGTGTTCTAACATTAGTATCAAAAGGAAGGGCAATATGTTTTACTTATGTATATTTAGGTGGTGTCAATTTTTTTTATATACTCAAACACATGGGTACAATATATGCTCAAAGACATAACTGATTAGCTTGTTGGTATGAACAACTTAAGGCTTCATTTTAGAACTTATCCTTTGGTGGATAAATCAACGTACACACGTAAAATTTGCATATTTTACATAATTATTGAATAACATGTGTATCCTTAAAAACGTATGTCTGAAGGATGTTAACATGGCTGAAATGAAATATCGTGGATTAATAAATATGAACCTTCGTTAAAATTGGAGTTACTTATTCAAAATCTTTTCAAAACTACACAGATAAAATAATATTAAATTAAATTATAATATATTATAAAAAAATTACAATTTTTGTAATGGTAAAATACAAAACACTATATACACAATTATATGTGAGAGTCTTATCAAAATTGAACAAAGACAAATTTATTACCATACTTTCATGTATACAGATTGAAAAAAAAACAATGAAATTGTAGCGTGTCTATTTATTTGAGTTCTTACATTATTTGAGTATTTACAATTTTTTTTAGTAGAAGAGTTGAAAATATTGAAAGTGTAGCATGTCTATTTATTTGAGTTTTTATAATTTTTTTATTAAAAAAGTTTTGAAAATATTTAGGATATGACATTTCCTCATATTATTATAGTTTTTAACCTCATAAATTTAGTTTGAATGGAGTCCTTAGCACAAATACTGGATCACAATTGATAGCTATATGGATACTCTTATATTGCTTAAAGAGGTTTAGTATTTTGGAGATCAGGGTGTATGGCGATTCAAAAGTTGTTGATGACTGGATCAACGATAAGAATAAGTTACAAGTTGTTACACTAAACAATTGGCTTATCAAAATTAAAGAGTTGGTTCTCACATTTTCAAGAATAATCTTTGAACATATTTATATAAAACACAATATGGAAGTCAAATCGTTATCAAAGATTGATCTTAGAATGCAAGAAGGGATCATATTCTTTCAATTATTTCAAGAGTGCATCCTAGTGGAATAGGGACAACTAAAGATATTTTAAAGTGCAAGAAAATCCTTTTATGCCAGGAACCATATCCAGGCCCATATGCTCACACAATAGGTTTCTTTCTATGTCTTGGAAGCACCTTGTTTTGTATTTAATTTTGGTAACATATAGCTTTGAGTTTTGATAATTGGATAGGCATAGTACAAGCATTATATCTTGGGGCTAACAGGGTGTTTGATGTGACAAGGGTACCATGAATAAGACATTCTAAATTTCAATATCTTATTGATTTAGATGCAAATTAAGGATACTTTTTACTCTTTAGGCATTTTCTTTATAAATGCATTATGTGTTATTTTTTGATATAGGGAGAAGATTTATACTATGGGTTGTTTTATTTGATGGACTATGGCATTAAATGGTAGTGAATGGTGCTATAGGTGGCATGTATATTGTTTATTTATGGCCTATATTACATTGTATTTAATAATTATACAGTCTATGATGATGGACTACTCTATGGTGTACTTATTTTTACTGGAAGGACATATACTTTCTTAATATAAAGTATCGCTTTTTCAATATTGAAAAAAAATCATACATTTCAACCTAATATGTTTCACCTTCCTTACTTCCATACCTTTCAACAAAATAAGTTTCATCAATCTTACTTTTATGACCATTTTAATGACAATGTCGAACCTTAATATCAATTTGATCAAACTTTGAAATTTTAAGGTATACAAATTTGAACTACTTCATGTAAAATGACATGGCAAAATGAACACCACTTTAATCGATGATGAATGAGAGTTATCATAAACTAAGCATCATGGGACTCAATGATTTGGTTTTGATTACCATGATGGTTTTGACAAAGTGTAACAGACATCTCAAATCTTGGCCTTCGATATAATGTCAACCAAAAAACTTGGGTGAAGGCATTGGTATGGGGGCACACATACTCATATATTTCATTGAATGTGGAATTTGATTTGATGTGTATTGTACTCACATATGAATGGACTCAAGCTCTATTGTCATCTATGCTTCAATACATGTCTCGCATGGTTTTGGGTGAGACTAACCAACTTTATTGTTCTCATTATTATGGCTTATAATAAGACTCATATGTGGGTTTGAACCATGTTCTATCTTATGATGAAGATTCTTTCCAAGTACTTGTTGAAAGTGTTGTTCCTGAGGGTGTACCCCTCAAAAAAACACTCCTCTATATATATCAATAGAGAGGAATAGGATGGAAAGAAACACAATGCCTGGGCATACTATGTATGATGCATCTTCCCATGCCACTCTAGGTCACCGAGTCAGTCCTTGGACCAAAGAGGCAGTAACCTCAATCCTTTTAAGGAAAGTGCTCATGTCTCTCACCCAAGAACAACCTATTTATGTGTGGAATCTTGAATGGATTTAAAACAAAAACTGGTGGTGCATGGAGTTAACTTATGTTGTTAAAAAGGGTCTAAATGATGTTATATTAAGGATGAAAGGACATTGCACAATGATGAATACACACCCAAATTGAATAAGGTTTTCAAGGCTCTTTAATTATAGTATCATCATTGGAACGAAAATGTAAGATTACAAAAATATCCTCATAATAAAGCACATCATACATTCCATCAAGGTTATGTTTATAATAGACATAAAATCAAAGGAAAAGACAAACATATATCCCTTGATTCATTCAACACAGTGGAAGACATGCATTCATGGAAAAGAACCACATTAAAACGTATAATATTTGTTGCTTCAATCTAGTGGAAAACATTCCTCGGCCTTGATCTTATTGAATAAAATCATGTTAGTTCTTTAGTACAATAGAAATACACCAGAAGGGACTCTTGAATCTTGGTCCTAGGTCTATTTTTCATCTTCTCAATAAAGGACTTCAAGTCATGCTTAAAATAGGAAAATAAAAAGATAAAAAAATGGTAGAATTTATGTTGCATATTCAAAAACTAAGTTGAACTTTCGTATCATAATGGTCTACAAAATTCCCTGATCTTTTCTTTTGAAGTTTGTCTCTTCCTTTTATTTGTTTTATTCCTCCCTAAGCATTAATAATACCTTCTTCATACTATCACTCTTATAATTCCAAATGGCTCCATCTACCTCACCCATGTTGTTACAAAAGTGGGTTCATCAATGATCTCGTTCAAAGTATGGTTTTTTGTCCCAATTTACACATTTTAATATCTCTAATGCCCCCCCTTTGATTTACCCATAATTTCCTTAGATCATTTTTAATGGCTCATCATTTATTGGGTTTTTAGGCCCGTATTTTCTAAGGGTTTGCAAGGTTCTATCATGTTCTAGGTTTCTTTGAGCCAAGGGAGTGTCCTCCAAAATAACCTCCCTCTATCTTATTTTAGTGGTGTAATCCTTTGACAAGTTGATGCAATCCAGGTTGTGTTGATTTACCACTCTGCCACCCCTTGATATATTGAAAGGGTTGTCCATCTTAGTGTACAAACTGTAATCACCATCGTCAATGTTTTAGATCATTCTTCTTCATACTATCTAGGTGGCTATGGATGGTGTGACCTGAGTGTATATTTCATTGGGAGTGGGGAAAATCTATTTATCATGTACTGTTTCCAACCCAGGAAGAGCATTATCAATTATTTTATCATATACATTTTCGGGATGTAATATAAATTTTTCATCCCATGGGAATAAGAGACCATTAGATATCATAGTATTCATATCTCTAAGGAAAGGTTGTTAAAGTGTTTTTAAATTAATATCCCTTCCCCTACTAATCTAACAATTGTTCAACATACTAATACAAGCCTCAATATACATATATGTCGAGGTCCTATCTCTAACCCCTAATAGTGTGAATCTATCAGTGAATATTAAATTTATTACTTCCTTATCCACTTTAGTTAATTTGTACCTTCTATAATTCCCCCTTCATGGCCAATGAGGTACTTCGTTACTTCTTTGTGTAAAGTGTCAAACACCAAGTAGAACTAGAGTTGATTTCTAATAATAGGGAGTTCTTTGACCCAATTTTCCATACATATATTTTTATATCAATCATGGTATTATTTATTCTTTCTTCTTTCAAGGCCTCCTCATGCCTGATTTTCCAAGTTTTAATCTCAACCTTAAGGCCCACTACTTCCATTTTACACTCATGTACCATTTTGTTCACTATATCTAGTTTTTCTCCTTGTTTCTTGAATTTTTATTTCCACTTGTCTATCAATTCTTAATTTTTCACTGCCTATATTGAATTATCCCCATATTTATTTCTCCATTCTGATAGATCCCTGGTTAATTGGCCAATCCTTCGTTCTAGCGGGGATAAAAATTCAATAGAGGATGAAGGTTGGCTGCTTGAAGCTACCAAAGTCCTATTTTTGTGCCTCCGTGATCCAGTGTTAGCTTCTTCCAATTTCAAGGCTCTATATCCTTCTAAACTTTGTTTTTCTTAGAGTTCCTCAATTCTTCTTCCAATACTTGCTAATATGCTGAAATGGAGGATTTTTTGCTTCTCCAATTGTCCACTTCATCTGCTATATTCCGTTGTTCATCAAGCATATATTGAGTAACTGGGATGACTCGAGCCTTCTAATATCTCTCAAGATATTTTATTCTATTATATTTGTCATTAAGAAAGGTGATAATGGCCATTGGTCTCTTCTTGCTCTTTCCCGTAGATACAAGGTTGGATTGCAACTTATCCTTCTTAGCCTCCAATGATTTAACTTTGGAATTTAAGAACTATTTTTAACATTTACTATCTCCTTATATTGTTTCTTATAGTTTCCACTGGAGGATTCCACCTTTAGGTACTTGTGATAGACAATGCCACTAGACTCTTAGGCCAATGAGACATCATCTTTAAGGGGGATCCCTACTGTATCAAAGTGTAACTTGAAAGGACCTCAAGTCTTGGGGTGGAATATATTTATAATCCTTCTAGACCAAGGGGATATTCAAAGTAGTGATAACCAACTAACCGGTGCTTGGATCATACCTAGGTAGAAATCTAGCTCATTCTTGGGAGGTCATGGTTTTAGATGCTAGTATGTCTTTCTAAGTTTCATCCCTTATTTTCTTCTCTTCCTTTATTATTTTACTAGGGTCACAAATATCCATGGGATTAATCAAGTTAGACCATGATACGTGATTCCCTACCTCTTGTGATGATCTAGTTGTGGATGTGCTTGTAGAACCTTCAAACGTTGTGGTGGAAATTAGGATAAACAATCTAAAATGAGGGGATGAGGGAACCTCTTGTTGGAACAAATATTACTCCTACTATATACTACTTAGCTTTGGTATTTCCCTCTCTGGTGATTTGAACCTCAATGTAGTTTCCAAAATTATTTCTTCTACCAACCCCTAAATAGGGGATTCATTCTTGTCATTTTTCCTTCAGGTTCTTCTTCTACTAGTATGTATTTTTTAGTTTCATCCCTTCTTTTCTTCTCTTCCTTTAGCATTTTATTAGGGCCATAAGTCTCCATGGGATGAATCATGTTAGACCACAAGACATGATTCCATACCTCTTGTGATGAGCTAGTAGTTGTGGGTGTGCTCGTAGCACCTTCAAAAGTTGTGGCGAAAATTAGGCTAGACAATATTAAAGGAGGGGATGAGGGAACCTATTGTTGGAAAAAATATTACTCCTACTATATGCTATTTATATTTTGTATTTCCCTCTCTAGTGGCTTCGACCTCGGTGTATTTTCTTCCACCGACCCCTAAATAGGGGATTCATTTTGGTCATTTTTCCTTCAAGATCTTCTTCTACCAGTTCTTCCTTTACTTTTCTCTTCCCTATTTCTAGCATATATTCCAGTATATTTATTAAATTCATTGTAGCCTTAGTGGTATTTGATGCACCTAGGTCCTCTTGTTGACTGTGTAGGATCCTTTCCTCATGTTCCTAGGAAAACCTTGTCAAATTTTTATCACTTCTTGAAGGTAGTTGTTATTCATCCTAGGAATTCTCCCAAATGGTGGTCATAGTTGGGACTCCTTTCTCAAAAACACGGTGGGTATCCTCTGGTGCATTTGGGGTTTGAGTGGAGAGAGGGGTTTCTTCTAATACAAGTCCCCTTTGTTGGGAACTTGTGAGCTAGTGGAGTGAAAGTAGATTGTAAATCATCTTTCTCAATTTGGGACATGCCTTAAAGTAAGGAAAGGGATATATTGGTTGTTACTCTACTAGAGGCTCATTGTTCCCCTACTCTACCTTCTTTATTACCTCTTCCATGGGTCCTATCTGTCCCACTACTTCCATCCAAATCATCCCCAACTTGTAACAAACCCAGTACCCTTAATGGCCTTTTGGGATATGGGGCATAAAAAATTTCCTTTAACATCGTCCAAACAAACCAATAAGTTATCCTTGATGATTACTGAATCATTATATTCAAAGTACATTTCCATCAATTGCACTCTTTTGCATAAGAAACATATATATCCATTTAACTTATGGTTCATCATGTAATGGTTTAATATTTAAAACAATGAAGGTCATGCTTGTAAATAACATGTGTAAAACTATTTCATTAACTTGCCATTTGAATCCTTTAAACATAAATTAATCCTCGTCGAGCATAGTCAATGGCATAAGATCATGTCAATTAATTATGTTTATCCATTCAAGTATTTTAGAAGTACGGTACTTCCTCTTCTTTAAACATAATCATCTAATATGAAATTTATCTACTATTTATCCTTAACTATTCAAGCTTAAGGAGTATGGTTACTCCATGTCGATAGTAGTCCATTACAAAATATAAACAAACACTTGTTGTAATCAATACATTCACTTTAATCTAACTATTATATAAATTAGTATACAATATAGTTCCTAACTATCAAGTAACCACAACAACATGTCTTAATGACAAGCATAATATCTAATAACTTATTTTAAAGCCCTATGGAATTCTATTAGTTAAAGCACTCTTTTAATAATACCATATTCACTTTTGACCATGAAGTGTTTTGACACCAAACTCATAGTTATTTAGATTTAAATATTTATAGATTAGTTTCCATCTATATAATTATGGCCATGTCAATGTTTCAATTAACTAATTTATATCACAACACAATTCAACATAGTCCAATTTGATGTACAGTTACCTATAACAAAATAGAATTTAAAGGTACATTATTTGATAATTCCTAACAACATCTTTCTTCAAATTACAAGATCATACTTAAGTATAAAGTTCTAATCAAACAGTAAGAATCTTATTAGCATGAAAGTAAGGATACTCAAATCATATATCTAACAATTGAAGTTACTTATTCATATTAAAATATTGCTCCTTGTCTTCTGAAAGATAATAGAAACTATCAATTTCTTGGTCATTCCATTCATTGCATATCATCAGTGAACCATAATAGCATTCTTTACTAAAACATTATCTTAAATATTACAGAATGAAAGACATATATAACATATATACACATGAACAAATTTCATTAGCTCAACACATCCAAGAATAGGTCTTTATAAACTTAACAAGTATTAATGGCATTACATGAGTAGAAAACTTATCTAATTCATGTAGGCTTGTGCAATTGAAGGCTTGACTACAATGTTCCACCCAACCTTTTGGCTCTTTATCCGACGTATATTCTTTCTGTCAAGAGGCCACCCCTAAGCTAAGCAACGGATCCACTAGGGAGATATGGTTAATGAGAATCACTTCACTAAGATCCCTCACCCTCTTACAAGTTAACAACCTAAGACTACCCCCTCAAGAACACACCAAGCATTTATATCCTTATGTAAGCATGTATGACCAAAATATAGTTATTACAATAGTGTAGGGGTGGTGCCCTTCCTCCACCCAGCCTACACATAATTACTAATTGTCAAAGTCATGGTATCATGATGCACCCTTCCCTTACCATGGAGCATATTACTTTCACAAGCACAACAATACAATCCTTCTATCAACATAAGTATAGGATATATTCAAAGAAGGAGAATTGCCTTCATAAAAATAGACACTCTAACTACATATAAAAAAAATATTACAATTGATAAATGATATAAGTATAAAAATTTACTTCAACACCTCAAGGGAAAATCCCTTCTCATTGGTATCGTAACATATGGTGCTCATTTCCAATTAACAAATATATGAATGCATAAAGTTTAGGACAGATCCTTAAGTGCAAGGCCCTTCTCCATTAGATACACACCTTCCACACATGCATATAATGTATATATACACCATAACACAAGGTCTATTGCAAGCATATGCTATTCACAAAGGGTCGCACCCTAATAAGAACACCACCAATATTTTAGATCTAATATATTCAAAAAGGGGCAACACCTTTGTTAAAATAGTTGTAACAAATATTTTAGATGTAATGCAATAAAAAAGGGGCAATGCTTTTGTTAAAATAGTTGTAACAAATATTTTAGATGTAATCCAATAAAAAATGAGCAAATCTTTTATTAAAATAGTCACTAACACAACACATAATATTGTGCAACCACATCAGCTTCATTTGAAAATTCAAAACACTAAACATAAGATAGGAGTATCCCTCTCCCAAGAGGGACCTCCCTCTCCAGTATTGTTATCACATCAAGCAGTAATAAAATAAAACAACCATAGCCAAAGGGCTATGCCATCACAAACAATACCCAAAATAAATACTTATACCATTCATTCATGGTTTGCGTTCACAAATCTAAGCATTAAAAACACACAATGATACCAAAGAGGGAAGTATGTCTTCAAGGACTTCCTTTCTGGAAAATAGCGACGTAATATAAAACTTGAGCCTACTCCGACTCTAAACAAGTAAAGTATTAGGTTCAACAGTATGATGACATATACTCTCTATAAGAGAGACCACCCCTTTCCTTTTTTTCTTTTATAGATATTAACTGGTTAAAGGTTAGTACCCTCTATAAGAGAGACACCTTGTTCCTGCACCAAACAACCACGGGTTGGTACTCTCTATGAAAGAGCCACCCTTTTTTCCATACCAACAATCCACAAAAGCAATAAAAGCAATAATATTAAGAGAAATGCACCTTCCTCTTTCACATCGAGGTAGCATAGAGTTATATCAATGGAAGTAAGAGGGCCATGCCCTCAATCCAAGTAATCAAAATGGGATCAAATTTGTTGAGAGAGGTCACCCAGAATCAAAACAAATCTAATAGGATCAACTCTCTTGAGAGACTCTTCCTAAAATCCAAAACAATTGTAACAGGATCAACTCTCTTGAGAGAGGCCGACTAGAATCAATGTGACGGTCACATGAAGAATATGAGAGGGTATATCACCTCTCTTCAAAAAAACACACAATACAAGAATATTCTTTTTATTTTATATCTATGCTTATAAAAAACCCTAAAATTCACGTGCGTGTCCCTTCCTTCAGAGGAGGAGGTTTACATTTTTATGGTCGTCAATATGCACCCCATTATGTAGCATTTAATGCTACGGTAGGTGCATTGTTGTCCGTTAGATCTCAAAGAACTCGATATCTAACAGACAACAATCCACCTGCCACAACATTAAATGTTGCATCACGGGGTGCATACTGCTTGCCCAATTTTATAACAACTATATAATTACATAATAATAAATTATCTAGGTATACTTTCAATATAGTCATTTAAAATGACAAATTTATTATATATACATGGATAAGTAAATTTATTATATAACATTTAATAAATGGATAAGTACAATAATAATCATTTCATTTATTTTGTCATATATCATTTGAATGTACCTATTCTAATACATATATTTCATATATATAATAGGTCAATTTTCATTGTCCATTTCCCACACATAAGTATTTGTTATCAATATTAATGGCCAATAGCAACAATAATAATAATGTTTAATAGTATTCAGAATATTAAGCTAGTAACATTTCTTAGCTTATTTTCTAGGATCATAGTCATAATAGATATTAGACCATAGATGCTTACCATTCATTTACCAGTGAATAGCCATTCTATGTAAGATCGAATGTAATTTAATACAACACCTATGATATTTAGACCAATAAGTGAACATTAACAATCCACTTTTCCTCCAACGCTGGAAGCATCAAGATGACACTTGTCATCAATAATTAGATCCTCGTGGTTTACCAACCATCAACCTCTCCCCCTAGTGGATCCTATTTCCCCTATCATTTAGTTGCATCATACCTTCAATATCCTAAGCCTACAATTCAATTTACAACTTAGGAAATCATAACAATACTTACAATGATTATCGATGGGGCCTTTGCCTTGAGTTTCTTGCTAGGAACTGGTACACCATACATTTACATTTGTATTTCAATTACAAAAGAATGAGGGGTATAGAGGGATATTACACAACTTTTCTTCTTCATATTCATGTATCTCATCATATAAGTTTTGTCAAATTCATTATCTTTAGGAAGGTCGGGGTATGGTACATATTCTTTATGCATATACATCATCGTCCTCCACCAAGTTCCCTTCTTGTTCTTGCTAAATCCCTCTTGATTCACCTCGGCATACCTATGATCGGTGGGAGATTTGAAAGAAATCTCTTCTTTATGTACTAATACCCCTTGAGGCTTGTAGAAAGTATAATACGAAAGGACCTATAGTTTTTCGGATTGGGGAGCACAAAAATATTGGCTTGTTGTTTTATTGAGATCGGTGTTCCCTCTTAATATGGCTTCTACCTCCTCATATGTTTTGTTTGCCTCGGTAGGTGTGGGTAATACCTCTAGGGTTGATCTTATGGTAGCTTAAGTTTCTTTAAGGATTCCAGGGGTTCTTTAACACCCATTCTATCATTGGTGATGTATCCCCAATGGAAATGAGGAAGGACATCCTTCCTTTCTTCCTGAAATTAAGGAAATGAATTTATTTTATTTTGTTCATTTGTCTAAAATACTCGAATATGAATACCCTGAGGGTCAAAATATTGGGAAGAACATGAGTATTTGATTTGAACCATACAAACCTATTACAATATGATCAACCCCGAAAACAAATCACCTCTTTTTGTCCCCTCCCCTGACTGGAGATATGATATGATATATGTTAGCATTATGTCTAGTTTTCTACCTAAGAAAATTGAATATGTATTATACATAAACTTTGATGCAAACTTGAGGAAAGAGTCCTTCGATCCTCCTTTATTCACCCATGGAAGCTAGTCAAAAACTCTATTTGGTTGCTCCCCCTCTACTTTTTGTAGACCCAAGGTTTCTATGTGATGTCCCTACTGATTTATAAATAGATAAGCCATGTATTACGGGTACCTGAAGACCCCCGTGGTAGAAAAATGGCCATTTGAGACCTCATTCCAATGAATATAGCCTCTGCATACCTGAATTATGGGGAATTGCAAGTAATTTAGGCATATAACATAGCCACCACCCCTTCATCAATTGCATGATCTTAATCTCTTCCCACAATCAAAGTTAACATGGATAGCCTCTTGCTCCTAGGGGGGGAAATTTATGAACCTCCAGGGAGTAAAGAGGAACTACATTTTTTTGAAATATCTTGGCTTTTCGGCCTTGGGTGAAATTTTGGTATCTTTGAGTATGTTAGACAAGAGGAATTTTCTGAGGGTGGTAGAAAAAATTTCAGCGATGAATTTGGGGCTTAGATGAATTAGTGAGGTTTGGTTGTTAGTAGCCATCATTGTGGAGGAAGAAGGATGGAATTTCTAAGCACATAACTCGATGAATTTAGGGAACCAAAAAGTATTAGGGATGATATGTTGAGTAAGGATGAATGACCAAAGGGTGCTCGGTGACTTTTGAGATAGGAATTTCCCATAGGTTGAGAATATTAGTTGATTGGGGATGGAACCAATGCTATGGGTAGTAGAGATTCAATCCAATTCATTTATGAATGGGGGACCCTAGGAAGATAAAATGTTGTTCATGTGTATTAAATGGTCGCATTGAAGGTTGAGAATATCGCTCATAAAATGGCATTCAAAGCTATAGTAGGGTAGCACCAACATTTTTATGTAAGTTGGTGGGCCATGTGGCAGGATCTGATTTGTTACTAGAAGGTTGTTGTCCATCTCTACACCACATCTTGTTATATTTGTAGGAATGTCTTATTCAAAAATTAGACTTATGTAGCAAGGTGGGTCCTCAATGACTATCCTTTATTCCTCACAAGTTTTAAAAGGTGGTTCCCTCCCCCCACCACCCCCCCTGCCCAATTAATGGTTGTGATTAGATAGCTCCATCTCTAAGGTTAAATCTCGGGCATTTGGTAGGGGAACCACTTGTTCCAAGTACCAATCTTCCATTCATGCGCAAATGGCCTATATTACCTTGACATACCCATCTAGATTAAAATTTTCCTACCAGAGGTAGCACGTGCATATTTTTTTGAGTTGTGTGGCCCACTAAAAGATCATGATCAATTGTTATAAGTTGAAAAGGATGGACATACTCCCAACATTTTTTCATTGGTGATGTGCTATTTTTGAGATTCTAGTTAAGGTGGTAGTGGAGGATCTCCAAGGAATCTCCTTTATTCATCACAAGTGAAAAAGGAGCTTAATTTTCTTCTCCCCGCCAATGGTTGTAATTAAATCGAACCTTTAGTAGGATTATATCTGATCCATTCATAAGGGGGGCCTACTTTGTACTACTCTATCATGTTATGATGCACAAATGAATGAGACTATATGAGGGAAAGTTTCACAATGGGTCATGTCCATTCACAGGGGATCCCTCAACTGTACCTCTCAGTCATCTTTCGATGTGCAAATGGATAAGATTGCACAAGGGAAATTTACAATATGGATCATGGCTATTCATGGGGGACCCCTCCATTGTACCTACTGATCATGTTTAAATGCATGAATGGATGATATTTCATGAGGGATATTTACACAATGCATCTTATCCATTCACGGGGAATCCCCATCTATTACCCCTGAGGCACATACCTCTATGTGTGAAGTGGAGATTAGAAATCAGCGAATAACATGATGCATCCATACCATTAGTGAGGACATTTCCTTGTTATATGGTTCCCTTATCTCTATGCACAGATGATTGAGACATATTGATTCAATCCAAGAGAGTATTCTTCCTCCATGACCAAAGTCATACTCAGACTCATCTAGAGAAGGGGAATCCCAATAGTTCGAAGAACTTGTTTGAGGGACAACAAAGAAACGTGATGTCAAATGTTTGAAAAAACGTATGCTTACCTAATGTTTGATGTGTGGCAACTATTTGACAAAATTCATGTATATCAAGTGCTTGAGGAAATTCTTGTTAGGGAAATATTTGTTGCATATCTTGAAATAAATATATAATTTCATATTACGATTAAGTCTATCTCTATGAAAACCTTGTGTATGTTGGTGAAAAATAACAGTTATGTGGCGGATTTAAAAATAAGTTTGAGCATAGTTTGGGGATTTTCATTGGTCAACATTATATTCTTTATGAAGGTAAACAAGTGGAGAATTTCACAGTTGGTTTATTAGCATATTTGCAAAAATTCAGCTCTTATCTTGGCATTATGATTGCATGGAAATGTGATGGGTTTTGGGTTTCCTTTTAAGGATGTAGTAAAAAACAATCTACTTCTCCAATTGATTCAAAATCTTCTCCTCATTATAGTACCTATATAGTAAAGCATGTTGAGGAAGTGAAGATGGTCACAGTTTACAACATGAAAGGTCACACAGCTATATTCGTTATATGAAAAATATGTTGTTATTTTAATATTTAATTCAACATCATAATTGTTCCAATGGAGCCACACAACTTTGACAAAGAGATGTGAGATCCATGTATTCTAAAAAAAATTATGCCAGATGTATACACTATGTCCATTCCTAAAATGTCAGTTTGTGTTCGAATTCCAATTTATTACTACATTTATGTTATATACCAATGTTCAAGGATATTGGGAATACTCTGGGCACTTACATAAATTCATATCTTGAGAGAGATGTAGTGGGAATAAGTACATATGTATATATTTGTGTTGAAATATAACTTAGTCAAGGTCTTCCAAACCAAATGTTTGTCAAATGAAAATAATTTGAATGCACACAAGTATTACATTATGAGAATACAACGTTCATGTGTAGGATATGCCATCTTCAAGGACATTTACAAGTTACTTCTCCCAATGCTCGAGCTCATCCTCCTATGAAAAAAGGGACCAAATCAAAACCAAAGAGTTACAATTTTATGAAGGAATCAAGTTCAAGTACGATGTAGATCAGAATGAGGTAAATGAACAATTGAATACTTGAATTGATAATACCGAAGCAAATAGCAATCGAATGTAGAAGAAATGGACACAAGACATTCCTCATTGAGGGAGGTGCTAGTAGTTGAAGTCCCTTTAGGTGAAACAAAAAGACATCATGAAACTAGTACATCTAATTTAGATAAAGAATTGGACCCTTTAAGGATCCTAATCTCCGGCCTTCTGACTCACCATTAGTTATTGTGACTCCTATTATGACGTGGCAAAATGTTTAAAAAGGGGGAAAAAGGGAAAGATTGAGGATTATTTTTTAAAAGATAAGAACTGACATGGACATTAATAATGTAATTTTAATCTTGTAAGTGTAACATGCACAAATCCTTTAGTAAGTGCACTATGTAGGTACTTATTTCACTTTGTAACGTGCTTATAGCACCTAAAGAATGTGATTTCATTATATAATGAGATGGGAATTTTGATTTATTTCCTAGAAAAAATTATAAATTTAAAATTTTTCTTGTGATTTATTTTTATTTCCTCGTGATTTAAAAAATTTTATAAATAATAATAATAATAGTTTGTCAAATCCTACTAACACGGTTAGTTTCGTCGGGCCTCATTCGACATGATTCCCCAAATTCGAACCCTACAAGGTACCCGAGAGGAAACACTTAAAAATCCATCCATGTTAAGGATTGATGCAACGTAAGTTGGGTGCGATCCTTGAGTGATTCTGATAGATTAGATGACCCTAGGTTGTGGTTTCTTAAACTATAGGTTAGTCCCACAAGTCACGGACAATTTAGAAAATAAAATATAATTATAATTATAATATTTTTTTATAAAAAATAATATACAAATTTTATAATTTTAAATATTTTTCAACTTTATTATAAAGTTGTTTTTTATTTAATGTTTTTAAACAAACTTAATAAAAATCAAAACCTAATATTTTCACATAAATAATAATTCATTTTCATAATTTAAAAATAGCTTTAAAAAACTTATTTGTAATAATATAAATATAAAATATAGATTTATATACTCTCAAGAAAAGAGACTCAATGCTCCTAGATCCCAAATAGAAGCAAAAGGACCACAAATGAACTTAGGAAGAATGATGAGCATGAAGGTGCAGGGGACGATTCGAAGGGAAAACTTGGAAAGGGAGGCACATGGAATCACACCCACAATATGGAACCTCAAAAAACCTCGACGGAATCGAAACAAACCAAGCCAAAGAGAGAAATCAAGGTGGTTGCGTCCCCAAATTAGAGTAAATGCAAGGGTATGAAATCATGTGTGCAAAGATTGGTGTATACATTCAATATATGCAATATCATGCAATCATATGAAAATTTATACACTTGCTCGCATGCAATAGGAAATTGCTACGTAGAGGAATGGGTAAAGCAAGAACGAGAATTGGTTGAGGAGGGAGATATGCGATAGGAAATGGAATCGTGGACATCTCGAACTAGAGATACATAATATTTAAAGTTAGTTCCATTGTATTATAAAATTAAATCTTTATTGGATAAAGTTTTTTCGGATTGATTTCAATGAAATAACAAGGAATTGATATTTTCTTCTAGAAAGGTTCGGATCATGTAGAAGAGCATAAGGAAGTCCACTTTTAAATGGATGAATTTTAAGACTAGATTAGATGGATAGCAATATCAACTTAACTGCAAACACAAACATAAACACTGAGTTTCCAAGAAAAAAAATGTTGTGATAAAAAGATCACCCATCAACCTCAGTACAAGAGGTGTCTCTAATAACATTTTCATAAGATGAGGAGATGTCCCCATAGTTTCTTTAGAACTAGTGTTCTCCAATTATCATAGTTTGCTTTTAAGTTCCATTAATATCATTGTTTTTATCCCAATATTGAATTTAAGAAGATATTAGACAGATTCTTAATTATCGTTCTAAGTAAAACAAGGATGATATTGATTGATGATTTCATGTCTTGTAACTGACTAGGTTTCCCAAATGGCATACCAGCTAACTAAGATTGATTTTTTTTGAATTTAGCTTTTTTTTTTTCTTTTAAATTATTATAATATAAAAAATAATGTTTAGAATTTTTAACTTTTTATTAAATAATGTATTTTATTTATAAATAAATGTAATTTCCATCTTTATACTAGTAAAATAATATGTTATTAATTTATTATGTCAATCATGATTATATTAAAACTTTCTACCTGTTCATTTTAGTGATTATAGTGATGTAGTTATTATACCTGCCTACCACATAGTATATTATAATAATTTTAATGGTCACATTCTTTTGACTTTTAATTAGTTTTAAATTTGAAAAAATATTTATATAAAGTTTTGTATAAAACTTATATTAAATTAAATATTAATTTTATAATTTTTGAAACTATAAATTATATTTTATGGTAAGATTATTTTTATGTAGATTAATTATTTTTATACAGATTAAAATAGAGTTGTCATAACTAAAATGATTTCAAAATTTTAAATTAAAAAAAAAAAATACAAAATGCTAATTGGGTATGTATTTATATATTTAATTATGACTGACGTCACCATATGTACTTGGCTTGGGATGTGTGTTTTTTGATCATATAAATATAGTTTGTACGAAGTAAGCTAATGTTTAGACGATTTGCATTTTTTTCAGTGCTTTTCCTTGAAAACCGACGATGGGAAAAATCGCTTAAATCGCAGCTTTGATTGCTAGAATTGCAATTTTTACTGCAAAAATGGATTCATCAACCTCGATTGCGCCTAGAGGCACCCCGATTATGCAATTTCAACAACCCAAACTGCGATTTCAACAATTTCGACAGGATTTTCATTGGGAAATCCACCAGAATACTAGTGCAAATCGTCTAAACATTAGGTTACTCCTATCTTGTACTTATGTGAACTTGACTCACCTCCACTTGCAATTAGCAAGAATGCACTACGTCGAGTACCAGTCACTCGTTACCAATTTTTTGTGCCTGGGTAGCTAAGAATTAACAAACGTTCCAGCTTACCAAACACCATGAAGATAGTCGAATCTTGTAGCGTTGATAAACACCATCAAGAAGCTGAATCTTGTAGTGGTGATATAGCTAAATTTGACCATTCAAATGAGACTGATACCAAGTGACATCCATGGAAATATCCTTAAACAAATAAGTATTGGAGTTCCTAGTTATTTTCTATAGACTTGCCTGTTGTATACAGACGCGCAATAAGCACCCCGCAGTTCAACATTTAACGTTGCAGCTGTAGTCATACCAACGGTTGGATTGAGAGTTCGATCAAATTCAAGAGTTGGTATCCCCACAAGCACACCATTAAATGTTGTGGCGTGGAATGCTTATTACACGCCTTGTATTTGTATTGTAATTTTAAAGTTTTCATTTTAATTATTACATAAATTGGGTGTCACTTTTTTTTTGGGAGTGAGCAAAGCTCTAGACCATTTACACCTTTTCTAGTGAAATTTGTCGAAATATGATGAGGGAATTTTTGCTAAAATTGAAATTTTGATTGCAAACATGGATTCAACGCCCTCAATAACCATGGGATACCTCGATTATGCAATTTCAACCATTCTTACTGAATTTTGATAAAAAATTTAATTGAAAATTTGATACAAATAATCTAGAATTTAGTTTACTCTTTTTTTTTTCTTTTTTTTTAAAATAATGAACATCAAAAAGTTGACCAGAAATCTTATTTAATAAAAAATAACATAAATTTTTTGTATAAATGCAATCCATGACACGAAAAGTGAATATGCAGACAAGTTATTTGCCTTAATTGTTTTATTGAATAGAGAATGCGATCAAATTTGATAGTTTTTTCTTAAGAAAATTAGGGTGCCTTGGATCTATATCTACATTTTCAATATTATTGAACCAAAGGCATCCATCTCTTCAAAAAGACTAATGAAAGTTTAGATATTTGTTTTTATTCAATTAGCCATGTAACTTGAAATATAAAATCGAAGCTGCTTTGTTTACAGTTGGGTGAAAGAAGAAATTGATACATTTCTTTGGGTAGTAGCTTTTTGAAGGCCATGTCGATTCTGATCTTGAATGAATGCATTGGGTGAATGATAAATTGTTATATGATATAATATTCTTTAATGGCGGAAAAACCTAGTTTAGGTTCCTTAATCCATTATTTTGTGTTGTTATGCAGGCTTGTTTTCAATGAGTTGGTGGTTTCGGCTGGCCTGTTTTCATCTCGATGGTGGTGAGGTGCGTTCCTGCCGGCAGGAGAGCATTTTTTAGCTTGGTTTCAGTTTTTGGGTGTCCGAAGGGGGAGGTGTATTGGGTTGTGTTATTTCAGTGTTTCTCTGACTGGAGTTCAGTTCGTCCGTTGGACGGACTTAGTACCAACCATGATAAAAAGTGGGAAGTTACGGTCTCCAGTTTTTTGGGGGTGGGTCTTACCTATTAGCCTTTCTGCTGTTGGTTTTCTTATTTTTTGTGTTGTGGGTTTTCTGTCAAGGTCTCTATGGTTTTATTTTACTGTATGGCGTGTAACACCCCGGTTTTGACCCCATTTGCATTAAAATGTATATGATGTAAATATTGTATTTTAATCATGGTGAGGAGCTAAATGCAAAGGCCTCACCGTTGATTTAGTGTTTTATGTTTCACCAATTAAAATCGATGCTGATAGTTATCGTGCTAGCCGATGGAACAATATATTTTGGACATCATGTAAATATGCAATTTAATTAAAATAACCACTATTAAATTTAGCACATAGATCTATGGACCAACGCACAACTCACAAGATAGATCATACAAATTTACTCAGAAATTGAAGAATGAAACAGTGAAAAAATGGCTTGCAATTGTGAATGCTTTCATTAATCAAAAGTAATTAGATATTTAATTACAATGTAGTACAATGGCTAAATAGCCTCATGCAATTCGAATCCATGTGAGGAAATTTGAATTGGCTTGATTCTACTTGACTGCAAGGCAACTGAACTTGTCTAAATCACTATTAGAGTTCAAAAACCCGACTCAAGTGTCTAATTCAGTCTTAATTATCAGTTAACTAGTCTAACTGACTGAGGTAGGTGAGTAAATGCACCTCACCCACATGCAACCATGCATAGCTAGCGCTAACTGAGTATAATTGAATGTAACAGACTAGAACTGAATGTAACTGACTCCTAACTGAGCTTGACTAGTCACCAACTGAACTCAACTAATGGAGGTTGGTATCAACACTCCCAGTGGATCCTAATTTGTAGGGATTGATCTAGGAGGCTCCTAAACAGATGCATGTAAGTGCAGTCAGTGGAAATTATCCTCAATTAGTGTTTCCCACACTTTAGTAACTGGTACATGTGCCCCAATTAGGCCAAGTGGACCCAATGGTGATAGTGACTAAATATAGGCTGAAAGGACTCCGGATTTAGACATAATTGACCAAATTGGAAAAGGGAGGATTATAATCCTAATACCCCCCTGAATGCTAACTTGGACAATTTGTGGGCCCTAGTAACTAAGACCATAGGTCACCCATTACATCAAGTAAAGTAACTGCTCAATACAAGGAGCTGGGGAAAAAACCACATGGGAAAAAACCCTCCGCTCTAACTAAGCAGATAGAATCAGGATTCAAGTTTAAAAAACTTGAAAATATGTTGCCGCAACCTTCATCTCTGTGATGTAGTGAAGTAGCATGCATGGTGTTCTATGCACATGTATCCTGGGGCCTGGCATGTAGACTTCTCCATATTCTCCCAAAATGATGATGGAAGGAAGGAGGAATGTAACCTTTGCCTCTTTCTGGATGAAGAGGTGTATGATCTACTCTATTCTTCTGAAGGCAGTGTAA
Organism: Pseudotsuga menziesii; assembly: GCA_001517045.1. Lineage (NCBI taxonomy): Eukaryota > Viridiplantae > Streptophyta > Pinopsida > Pinales > Pinaceae > Pseudotsuga > Pseudotsuga menziesii. Next base: position 141,573 of record LPNX010197921.1, on the reverse strand, counting down.
CTGATCATACATTTCCATGTAGCATCTCATGGGGATTTTGTTGCATCTCTCTGAAGGAGGTGAGATTGCATGACATAGCACAAGGTTCTTTGTCTTTTGTGTGTCAGATGGATTTCTAGTCATCTTCCTAGATTCTTGCTTGGGAGTAGGGACTGGAATTGGATCTGAATCACCATGAATCTCAATCTCATACACTAATACAGCTAGTTCTGCAATGCTAGTGGAAACTGCAAAAGAAGTAGATGGAAATTTTTTACCTTCCCTTTCAAGTGGCAGCTGAGAGTGCATTGGTTCTGAAAATGGCATGAAGTGTGAGAAATCATATGCCTTGGAGGCATGATTTGTAGCACCCTTCGCTATGATGTTCCCAGTAGAGACATATGTGATCTCCACTGATTCAGGACCAAATATCACTCACTTTAGAGAGCTAGTATGAGTCATATGGTATACAGATAACATATTTGCAGCTAAGGAGAGCACATAAAGCACATATTTGAACTTTCCATGTTCAAGCTTGATAGAACCCTTCCCTTTGGCTTGAATTTGACTGTTATTACCCATCTGATTACTAGGACCATCAAAAGACTGTAAATAAGAGAATGATTCTCTAGATGCAACCATATGATTGGAAGCTCTAAAATCAATGAGGAAGGCATGTGTTGTTGAAAATCTAGCCTTCAGTGCATGGCATGTCTCTTCATGTTCTTCAGTTTCTTCTCTATGGTCAACCTTCCTTGCACTAGCAGGTACAACAATGTTATGTTTCTTCAAAAGAAGAGCCATTTCATCAATTGTTCTTCTCATACAGGAGCTTTTGGATGAAATCCCCTTCCACAGTAATAACAAAGGGTCTTTCCTTTGTCATTCTTCTTGCTTCTCTTCGAACCAGAAGGCTCATTTGACTGCTCTTTATCCATAGGAGACTCATCCTTTTGCTTCCCCTTACCATTCACAACCTTAGGTCCTCCTGCAACTAGTGCTTGATATCTGGAATATCGAATGATCCCTATTTGGATCAACTTGTCATGCTCATGGGTGAGAGATTCAATAAAGGCCTTAAGAGTGGGAATCCTCCAATTTGGAGTAGTGAGCTTCCCTGAATGAAAGGTTGATACAAATACTAAGTAGTCTACACCAAGTTTTGAGAGGATGGCAAGGATGAGTTGATCATCCTCCTTCTCAACCTTGCACAACTTCACCTGGAACACTAGGTGCTTGGATTTGGTGAAGAAATCATTCAGTGTTTCAAAATTGGCTAGATGAAGAGAAATCAGCTCATTCTCTAGCTAATAGATCCTCAGGTCATCTTGCTTATCAAACAAGGAAGCAAGCTTATCCCAAACCTCCTTGGGAGTCTTCAATCCATTTATTTGGAAGAGAAGATCTCTAGAAATTGAGAGGTACAAGCATCTATATGCTTCATTAAGCCTATTCCAGTATTTTTCTTTGTCAACATAATGAATCGGCTCTGCCTTTGTCTCCATTGTGAGTCTGAAGAGTCTTTTGGAATGAAGCTGCATCTCCATGTCCTCCTTCCACTGGTGGTAGTTTCAAGGAGTGAGAAGCTCCATTGGAGGGGCCATTATGCTGCTTGTAGCAAATACAATGAAGGAGATTGAGTTGTTGTAGCGAATACAGTGAAGGAGGTTGAAAACCTGTAAATCACACAATCAAACAGACAAAGTAAGGTCGACAGCCTGCACTTTTGGAATTTTCTTCACACCCAGCATAGTTGATCAAGTAAGCTTGATCAACAATTCCTTTACTTGGGATATTAAGTGGTAAATTCTCTGCTTTTGGTGCAGTGCTGGAAGGAGCAATTTTGCTCAATTTTTTTTTTGATCCAAGTATGAATCTGTAGCAGGAGAAGTTCCTCATATTGCTGAGGCTTTGATACTATATTAATTTGAGCACATAGATCCGTGGACCAACACACAACTCACAAGATAAATCATACAAATTTACTCAGAAATTGAAGAATGAAACAATGCAAAAATGGCTTGCAACTGTGAATGCTTTCATTAATCAAAAGTAATTAGATAATTAATTACAATGTAGTACAATGGCTAAATAGCCTCATGCAATTCAAATCCATGTGAGGAAATTTGAATTGGTTTGACTCTACTTGAATGCAAGGCAACTTTGTCTAAATCACTACGGGAGTTCAAAAACCCAACTCAAGTGTCTAATTCAGTCTTAATTATCAGTTAACTAGTTAAACTAACTGAGGTAGGTGAGTAAATGCGCCTCACCCACATGCAGCCATGCATAGGTAGCGCTAAATAAGTAGAACTAAATGTAACTGACTAGAACTGAACGTAACTGACTCCTAACTGAGCTTGACTAGTCACCAACTGAACTCAACTAATTGAGGTTGGTGTCGGCACTCCCAGTGGCTCCTAATTTGTAGGGACTAATCTAGAAGGCTCCTAAACTGATGCATGTAAGTGCAGTCAGTGGCAGTTAGCCTCAATTAGTGTTCCCTGCACTTTAGTAACTGGTACATGTGCCCCAATTAGGCCAAGTGGACCCAATGGTGCTAGTGACTAAATATAGGCTGAAAGGACTCCAGATTTAGACATAATTGACCAAATTGGACAAGGGAGAATTATAATCCTAACACCCACAACCAACTATGTCAAAGCAACAATAAAGATATGGGGGCATGATTTCCTAAGGAATAGGGAGGGAAATAATTCAAACCCTTGATCCAATTGGGAAAAGCCAAATGTCAAAGGGAGAACCCAAAAAACTGTCAACTACCCATTTTGTATTTTGTGCCCAATCATTTATTTATTCCAGAAATTGGTTGAGTTAGTTAATGCATGGGGATGGGAAGACTATGGCAGTCAAATTCGAATTTGAGAAGCCATCAGTTTTTGAAAATTGTTTGTTGACTTCTTGGGCAAGTAAAAACCAAAAAACGTCTTCCCATTCCATCATGCATTCATGACTTTCATTCCTCACCCATTCTCATTCATGTTTGGGGATCTCTCATGCAGGAGAAGCTTGCTTAGTTCTCTCTCCCTCACGATTTCATGCCATTTCTTCATTTCTCCATGCCCATAATTCGTTTGTTGTGTTGTTGAGTGAATGTGCAACAAAGATCCACATTTTGGGGTTTTTAAGGGGGTGGTTTTTACCCACGTGAAGCCAACAGATGTTTTCTAAATTCAAATCCATGAGCTGGGGGTTTGTAGAGGTTGCTTTTGCCTCTGTGAATCCATTAAACCATTGTTGAATTTGAATTGCTCACCCAGGGGTTGATTTCCCCATTTACCAATTCGTTTTCTAGTTGCAAACTGTTTTCCCCTCATACCCAACATGTGTAGTTGTTGTTGTGTGCACCCTTGTGCTTGTTGTTCTATAAATCCTTGTTTGGTCTGAAGCATATGAGTGGAAGAGGGAATAATTGGCTTGATAAACCTAGTGTAGAGAGGAACCTCACAGAGAGATCAAGAGGGGTTGGTTATTCTTTCTTGCACACCTTGAAGAGCGTTGGAAGGGAAGGCATACCCTGAGGGAAAGTATAGGAAAGAGAATGGGGTGTTTCCTTGTGTTGGGTGTGTAGGTGTTGGGAAAACCAAGCCAGATATTGTGTAGGTGTCCATATCTATGTGGTTGAGCTCACTAGCTTAGCAATTCAACCTTTCCACCTCCTTAGCAGCCTGATAAACCCAAATGTAGCTTTGTCTTGGCTGAATTTTGATATGTCTTTGGCTATGTGTGAGCCTGCTGTAGTTCCCTTATTCCTTGTGGGAATCATTCCCAACTCGGGGGTGGCAGTGTTGCTGAGAGATTGATGAGCACACTGGCCTATGGTTGGGTGGAACGTTGCATCGACATAGCTGGTTGCGGGAAGCTTCTTTTCAAGATAAGTTTTCTTATGTATTTACCTTTGCAACTATATTTGTTTTAATGAATCATTATGAACATGGTGAATGTTTGAATGGATGATTTTCTTCTCCTGCATAATTGCATTTGTTAGGCATCTGTGTATGTTTTTATTTCCAATGCATTTTTTCATTATTATGTTCATGTGGCTTAGATTTCCCGTTCTAGTAGACTAGAAGTAGTTATATCATGTCCTCTCCATCATCAAGATGAGGGGAGGGGACGTGACAATGTGGCATCAGAGCTATGTTGCATCATTGGGCCTCAATGGGCCAAGAAGAACATTTGATAGAGGCAGGATTACCCTCTGTTGAGCACAGGCTAGCAGAAAAATTTTCAAAATTTTTCTAACTGTTGGAGTGTTGACTATGTCAGCTGAGTTAGCCGAGTTGAGCCGACACATATTAGCTGAGTTAGTTGATTCGAGCCGACAAAGATCGCAGTGACTGTGTCGACATGAAAGTCTAAGTTGCGTCGACGAGAAATTTTTTTTTTGAAATTTCTCTAAGTATTTTAAGGTCGGTTGAACTAGCCGAGTTGAGCTGTTACATGTCAGTTGAACTGGCCGAGTTCAGTCAATACATGTTGGTTGAACTGGCTAAGTTGAGCTGATACATGTCAGAATGAAAGGCTAAGTTGAGCGGATAAAGAAGGAAGGGAAAGAAAAAATTTCAAAAATTTTTCTAAGTGTTGAAAAATCAGAAAAGTTTTGTGAGTTTGCCGATTGGAAGAGAATGGTGAGTTTGCTGATACGTGTCAGGTGGACTCGGCAAGTTGTACTAACACGTTGGGAGAAAAAACTGGGTTTCGTCGATCAGAGGAAAAACAAAAAATTCATCGAAACAGAGAATTTAAGCCAGTTTTTCAGTGGGATTGCAGGTGCACAAGGGATTGATTAAGACAGTTTTTAGTGGGATTTATTAATCCATTTTTTCAGTGGGAAGCCACAAGGGGGCAAGCCCCCTTGACCCCCATCGCCCCCCTGAGAAAATCGTTGTTTGTGAAAAGAAAAGTTTGTGTTTTGACAAGTTGTCAATATATGATTTTTCCAATGCAGGTAAGTAATGTATAAATTCATGTGAGTGTTGCGCAGCTAACAATTCTGTTTATGAACACATTTTGCAGAATCATAGTCACATCAAAAGCAGCATTCCACATAGTGCATATTGAAGAAGTGGCTTTTTGGCTCAGCCATGAGAACCTACAGCATGAATGATGCACAAGGTCCCTATGAGCATGAGGAAGATGTTATGGGGGAAAACATCCATGTTGGGAATGCTGAGATAGAGTAATATTTCAAGATACTCCCCAAGATTTTGCAGCCACCATGAGAAGCCTAAGGGTGGAGATGCAAAGTTACAGGGAAGATAATGAAATATTGGTTTAAGGCTCGGGAGGAGTAGAATCAGCTGAATGCAACCATGCTGCAGAGTTTGACATACATCCAGAGACATATGAACTCTGGGGATCGGAGAGTAAGACCAGAAGGAAGTAGGAGGGGTGCTAAAAGAAGAAAAATATCTTCTAGTGGATCATCTGACCTTGAAGGGTCCAGCGAGGATTCAAGTTCTTCATCTCACAAAATTAAGAGAAATATACGTTATCAGAATAGTTCACGTGGTGAATTCAAGAAGGCTAAGCCTCCTACATTTGATGGTGAGGTAAAGAATGGTCAAGAAGTTGAAGCTTGGCTTCTTGGGATGAGAAAATATTTCCAAGTCGAAGACTACTTTGGAAATATGAAGGCTAGGGTATCCATCTTCAATTTAACTAGAAGAGAATCCATGTGGTGGGAGAACTTCAGGAAAGTAAAGAAGATCAATGAAAGGAAGACTGTGTGGAAACAGTTCCAAAAGTATTTCAAGCAAAATTTCCTTTCTGACAAGTACTACGATGACAAGATCAAAGAATTCCATGAGCTGATATTGGGACAATAGACCATCGAAGAGTATGCAAACAAGTTCCTGGAACTTTTGAGGTATGTCAAATACATCAAAGATGATAAAGTTAAGATCCGACATTCTAAGCGGGATACCTCAAGCATACCGAGACAGAATTGAGTTTTATGAACCTAGAACTCTGGGAGAATCAATAAGGAAAGCTAAGTATTGTTATGAGAAAAGCAAGGGAAAAAGTGATCATCATAAGGCCTAGAAGGATAAGAAGAATGAGAATTCTGACCAAAGAAAGAAAGGTTTCAAACCTTCTCATTTTCGAAATCAGCAGAAGAACCCATTGCAAGCTGAAAAGCAACCAGCCAGAGTGGTGGGAGAAAATCCAAGAGATCTACAACAGAACAAAGAACCACTCGAATGTTGGAAATGTGCAGGACCCCACATGCGCATGAATTGTCCATTTGAGAATGGGAATGCAAGGCCATATTACAACATTCAAGAAGCATAAACAGTGGGTCAGGTAGCAAGGATTGTCCCTAGGATTTATGCAACACTGGAGGACCGTCAGGCATACCACTAGTAAACCGCAATTGAGGTTGTAGGTAAGATTGATTAGAAATCTATTTCTATTTTAATTGACCATGGATTTACTCACATTTATATTACTCCTACATTAGTTGAGATTTGTGCTTTTAAGAAGTTAAAGCATAGAAAATCATGGTTAGTTCAGCTAGCCACTGGAACTAAGAGAAAGGTTAGTGAAGTGGTAGAGAAATGTGTATTGGTTATGAATGGATTGGTCACTTGTGTAGATATGAATGTTCATATGAATGTTCTACCACTTGCTTCTTGTGATGCTCTCATTGGAATGGATTGGTTAGAATCTCACAGAGTAAATATTGACTATTATAATAAGACTTTTGAATGCATGGATGAATAAGGGAACCCAAGGGTTGTGAGAGGCATTCCAAAAGTGATTTTTGTTAGGCATATTTCATCAATGCAGCTGAAGAAGTTATGTAGGAAAGGTTGTCAGTTGTATGCAGCCCATGTTTTGGAGGCAGCAGAGAATGAAACTCCTACGTTGGAGGACTTTCATGTATTGCAGGAATTCAGGGATGTGTTTCCTCATGAAATTCCAGGGCTTCCTCCCAAGAGGCACATTGATTTTACAATTGAAATTGTGCTAGGAGCAGCACCAGTTTCCAAGACACCCTACAGGATGAGTACACCAAAAATGATAGAGTTGAAGATGCAACTGCAAGAGTTGTTGGAGAAGAAGTATATCAGGCTAAGTGTGTCTCCTTGGGGAGCACTAGTTCTATTTGTGAAGAAGAAAGATGGTACAATTAGGTTGTGTATTGACTACATAAAGTTGAACAAATTCATTGTGAAGAATAAATACCCTTTCCTAGGATTGATGACCTCTTTGATCAAATGAGAGGAGAAAAGGTGTTTTCCAAGATTGACTTGAGGTCTAGTTACCATAAGGTAAGGATCAAGGATGAATACATTCATAAGACAGCCTTCAGAACAAGGTATGGATATTATAAGTTTGTAGTGGTACCATTTGGTCTCACAAATGCACCAGCTACATTTATGTGCCTTATGAATAGCGTCTTCAACAGGTACTTGGACAAGTTTGTTCTTATTTTCCTTGATGACATTCTTATTTATTCTAAGAATGAGGAAGAGCATGAAGAACATCTGAGATTGACATTGCAATTGATCAGGGAGCATAAGTTGTATGCAAAGTTGAGCAAGTGTGACTTCTATAAAGATAGGATTCATTATTTGGGTCACATTATCTCATATGAGGTCATATCTGTAGACCCTGAGAAGATTGAGGCCATTATGAATTAGCCTACTCCAAGAAATGTGACAGATGTAAGATCTTTTATGGGATTAGCGGGATACTATAGGTGATTCATTGAAGGATTCTCCAAGGTTGCACATTCCATCACTTCTTTGCAAAAGAAGGGAATAAAGTTTGAATGGACACCAAGGTGTGAAGAAAGCTTCCAGCAGTTGAAGAATATTCTCATAAGTGCACCAGTCTTGAACATTGCAGACCTAGAAAAATATTTTGTGGTGTGTACTAATGCATGCGGCCTAGGAATTGGGGGGGCACTTATGCAAGACAACCACGCGATATGCTATGAGTCAAGAAAGTTGAAGGAGCATGAGAAGAACTATGCCACTCATGATCTAGAACTTGCAGCCATAGTACATGCTCTCAAGATGTGGAGGCATTACTTGATGGGAAAAATATTTGAGCTAAAGACAGACCATTGTTGTCTGAATTACTTGTTTGAACATCCTACTCTAATTTCTAGGAAAGCTAGATGCATGGAGTTTTTATGTGATTTTGTTTTTGAAATCAAACACATAAAAGGAAAAGAGAATACAATGGTTGATGCGCTCAGTAGGAAAGTACATGAAATGCATGTGGCATCTCTTAGTATTTTCCAGCCAGACTTGAGACAATAGATTGTTAATCATGTTGTTGAAGATGAATTGTATGTACATGTAAAGGACAAATTACTAAAGCCAGAAAGCAGTATTTTTGGCCAGGAATAAAAAAGGACATGGCTGAATATATTTCAAGGTGCATGAAATGTTAGCAGGTGAAGGTTGAGCATCAACACCCAGCAAGTTTGTTGCAGCCTTTTCCAGTTCCAAAATGGAAATGGGAAGTTATTTCCATGGATTTTTTTACAGGATTGCCAATGAAACCCAACTCGGTGGTGGAAATGTTGCTAAGAGATTGACGAGCACACTGGCCTATGGTTGGGAGGAACGTTGCAGCGACATAGCTGGTTGCGGGAAGCTTCTTTTCAAGATAATTTTTCTTGTGTAGTTACCTCTGCAACTATATTTGTTTTAATGAATCATTATGAACATGATGAATGCTTGAATGGATGATTTTCTTCTACTGCATAATTGCATTTGTTAGGCATCTGTGTATGTTTTTATTTCCATTGCATTTTTTTATTATTGTGTTTATGGGGCTTAGATTGCCTGATTTGATAGACTAGAAGCAGTTAGATTGCGTCCTCTCCATCGTCGAGATGAGGGGAGGGGACGTGACATGGACACAGACTTCGGAGGGGGGGTTCATACAAACTCTCGGGCGAAGCTCTCATTTGTGAAATTTGTTCATGTTGGTGGAGATAGAGCTGCCCCAAGGAGTTATTCAGCTCCAATGTCGTTTAGTGGCGGGCACATAAAGTCAAGACATTTGGAGGGTACTAGCCCAAGGGGTGACAGAAACCAGGCACATTCAGGGACCTTTATCCGTTTCGAGAAGGTTAAAGGGTCAAAGTCGTTGAGTGTACTTGGGAAGGATGTGACTATGGATATGGTGGAGGCACTATCACGGAGAGCTCTGGTAGGTAAATTCGAGTATTTGAAACTTAGTCGGTCTGATATTCTTGAATGGATACACGTTGTTTGGAATCCAATCATTAAATCGATTCTGCAGGTTATCCTGTTGGAAAATGGTTGGATTATATTTCAGTTTCTCTTCGAGGATGACATAAATGTCATAGAGAACCATTTTTGGGTCATTGGGCATGGCTCACTGGTGTTTAGTAGGTGGCATGTTGGGTTTGCCCCGAGACTTGAGAAACTTACAAAGCGACATATGTGGGTTATTATACCTGGTGCTCTAGTTCATTACTGGAACTTGAAAGGGCTTATGGGCATTGCAAATGTTATAGGCAAATTCATTCTTATGGAGGACAACAGTTACTGGGATTCTAATGGGTGTCACCCATGGTGTTGGTTGAGCTGGAAGTGGGCGAGGGTTTGTCGGCTGAACTAGAAGTTCTCTGGGAGGATGGTTCCTTTATCCAAACCCTGGAGTACTGGAGGATACCATTCTAATGCCACCATTGTCGAGCAAATGAACATTCCAAGGACAGGTGCTATGAAGCTTTCCTGCAGCATGACACAGGTCCGGTGGTTTCAACACCGAATATAGGTATGGAACGAGATCTCAGTTTCCCCCTTCCATTGGATAAGGAATCATCTACTTCCTTTGTGGGTAATTTTTCCCAAACTATACCTAATCTACTCAATTTTATATTTGTTGTTGATATTGTTGAATCATTGGTTATTCTGGTAAAGAAGGTGGAGGTGGGGGATGTAACTCCTGACCCTAGGGAGATCGATGGGGGGGATGGATCTAGATGGCTATCGGTATCCCATCCTTTGATATATTGGGTAATCGTTCTATCTCTATCCCTAATCATGTGGTGCATTTGGAGCCGGTGGAGCCTGTGATTATCCATTCTTCGAAGGACTTACCTATTCCCCCTTTCACTGAATTGGATTTTCCCCCTTTGCGTCATTGTCCTGACTGTTCCCTATACATCACACTTTCCACCTCTCCCATATCCAACTCTTCATAAGACAAAGGGAGATTGGAGGTTTTGGCTGATCTCTCACTTTTTCCTAGGGATATCTGTACACTTATTCCTATCTTTTCGACTGAGGAAATCGATAGCCCTGAATTTCTCCCTATTTCTTCGATTAGGGCATTGAATGTCTCCATACATAAATGAAGGAAACCCAGGAAGGGGAGGGAGAGATGTAAGAAGGTAAATGATAATATTTGGGCAGATCCAGGTATCAATCCAAAAGTAGTTTCTCTTTCAGAGAGGGGTCTTCCTCCTACAGCTAGCATTGTTGTCCCTAGGCATGATTCCATTCTACCTTTGTTTCGCTTCTCTCCTCCTAACTCTGATTCCCATGACTCCCCCCAGGACCTTAGAGATTTGTCCCTTAAATAATGATATTTGACTCTTACAATGTTAGAGGGCTATGCAGCGTCCCAAAAAGGTTTGCACTTAAGAGGATTATTGACATTAATCATGTGGACATTGTGTTACTTCAAGAGACTATGATTGGGGCTCATAATGCGTGTGAGTTTTCCTGCGTATGAATCCAGGATGGAGGGTTTCGACATTAGATTTAGATGGCCTTTCAGGGGGTACCCTGGTGGTGTGGAATCCCTTTGTGGTTGATATGAATATTTTTTCAACTTTTGCAGGTATATGGCTATCTGAAAGGTTTGGACCCTACGATCAATATTATGAATATATATGGTCCATATAGGGATAGAAAAGTATTTTGGGATCGGTTAATGGAATCTGGTCTCTTACAAACTCCTAATCTGATCATTGTCATAGATATTAACTTTACCATGTCACCATGCAAAGTATGGAGAGCTGGGAGAATGGTCAATCTGCTTGTGGATTATTTCACAACCTTATTTGATGATTGATAGATGTTGGATATTACCCCAGTGGTGATGGCGCCTACATGGACAAATGGTTGATGTGGTGGATGAGGGATAGTGAAGCATTTGTATTGGTTCCTTATGTATGAGGACTTGGGTGAACAACTTGGTAAATACAAGTCTTGGTCATTGGCTACAGGGCTGTCTGATCATCGGGCAGTTTTTCTACAAATGGATTTTAATAAATCTTTCAATTGCTATGTGTTTAAATTCAACCATACTTGGTTGATGGATGTGTAATTTAACCTATTTATTCAGGAGAAGTGGTATTCTATTTTAGATTCGACACCAAGTCACTTTAGCCCGATTTATAATCTATTGTGGATTTTAGACAAGCTGAAGAAAGAAATTATTGGGTGGGAGCGTAATAAGAAAAAGGATATGGACCGTGCTCTGGGTAAAGTCAAGGATGAAACACAGGTTTTATCAAGGGAGGTAGATGAACATAATTCCTCTAGGGAAAGACAACAACATATACTAAAAATGGAGACTACACGTCAGTATTACCTCCTCCATAAAGAAGAAATTATCATGTAGGAGAGTAGAGCCATGTGGATTATGGTTGGTGATAATAACTCAAAGTACTTTCATAATTTCAACAATAAGAGGAGGCTTTTTAATGTGATCTGTGAATTTAAAGGCATAGATGGTTTGTTGGTCTATGACAACAAATCTATTCAAAAGGTGGAAAATTCACATTTTCAGCAGCATTTTTCTTCCCATAAAGACTTATGAATCTCAAATCAACTCAGTGTTATTAGAAAATATCCTTGTTTCTTTGATAAGGTAGATTGTGTTAACATTGGGGGGAGTGTCACTGAAGTTGTGGTTCTTGAAATCTTTAAGGGATTTAAGAAAGAAAAAATTCCAGGCCCTAACGGGTGGACTGTGGAATTTTTTCTCCACCTCTTTGATTTGTTGGGAAGTAAGGTGACTATGGTGGTGGAGGATTCACATCAATCGGACATGATTCCAGATATTTTAAATTCAACATATATTACACTTATTACCAAGGTGGATAATCATAATAGTTTTCATGATTACGGGCCCATATCATTATGCAATTTATTGTATAAATTGGTGGCAAAGATTATTGTTGATCGATTAAAACCTATGCTCAGTCGGGTGGTATCTGTGGAGCAATTTGGTTTCGTGTTGGGGTGTCAAATACTGGATGCGTTTGGATTAGTACATGAAATTATTCACTCGATTAAGTGGAAAAATTTGTCATATTTCATTCTAAAGCTTGACCTGGAAAAGACATACGACAATATAGACTGGTCTTTCCTTCGTCTTATCCTGTTACAGGTAGGTCTATCTCATGACATCTCATCTTGGATTATGTCTTATGTTTCTACTTCGATTTTGGTTGTCCTAGTAAATGGAAGTCCATCTCCTTTTCTTAACACAACTTGGGGGATCAAACATGGGTTCCCATTGTCACCTTGTCTATTTATACTAACCATTAAAGGACTCAGTTGACTATTCCATTCATTAAAGGAGGAAGGTCGTATCAAACGGGTCAAGGTATCGAATGGTTATTATTTGACCCATATTTTATTTGTTGATAGTGTTATTATATTTGGTGAAGGAAGTATGGCTGAGTGGAGTCACATTAAGGATCTGCTGAATATATTTTACTCAGCTTCAGGATTACCTATCAATGCATGGAAATCTATTTTCTATCATAAACGCAAAGTGGGTATGCAGGTATCACAAGTTATAAATATATTTGGCTTCATGGCATCACATTTTGACGACGGTTTGAAATATTTGGGCTATTTTCTTAAATATAATAGCTATAAGAAGAAGGATTGGCGTTGGTTACTGATGAAATTTCAAAGTAAATTGGATGGTTGGATGTCGCGGTGGTTATCACTTGGGGGGGTATTAATGCTAGTCACCTTTGTGCTTTAGTCCGTCCCGATTTTCTGGTTTTCATCACTACATAATCTGGAGGGAGTAAAGTGTATTTTCTGGATATTTATTTTTAATTTTATATGGAGGGGGGAGAAGATGGAAGATAAATATCATTTGGCTGAATGGGAATGCCTTTCTAATCCTATAGGGTTTGGTGGGTGGGGAATTAATCACCTGAGTATATTCAACAGAGCGTTGTGTGCTAAGAGTTTATGGTGGGTGCTTACAAATAATGGCCTGTGGGGAAGGATTATTAGATGCAAATATTTGAGGAGAATTCCTATGGTGTCATGGTTGAGATCAGGCCAAACACAGGTGGTAAATGGATCGGATATTTGACACAACTTGTTGAGCACTCTTTCTATTATAAAACCCAACTTTAGCTGGCAAGTGGGCATAGGTAATCAGGTATTCATGGGAGTTGACCCGATAGTTGGTCTGGGAGAGAATTGTACTCTGTCTTATCACTTACTTAGGAATCTGCAGGATCATAACATTTATCCACTCATTCACATTTATTCGTTTGTGGGAGATTCAAGGTTTCAGTGGAAATATTCGAGGGACCTTTTCTTCAGTGGGGATTTGGCCCAGGAATGGGATAATTTTGTCAGAAGTCTGAGTATTGCAGGAATATTGTTGACAGAGGAAAGTGATCGCATTATATGGGAATACAATAAGAAGTCATGCAGAATTACGACTGAGCTGGTATATAAATATCTCTTTGACACTTTATTGGTTCAACAAACCTCACCTTTGTTATCTAGACTGCGGAAGGGGAAGCTGCCACTAAAAATTAAATGTTTCAGGTGGTTATGTTTACAACACAAAATCCTAACATGGGACAGGTTGCAAAGACGTTGTGTACAGGGTCCAGGATACTGTTACTTATGCTTCTATGAGGTGGAAATAGTGGAACATGTATTTGGAATTTTTATTACTTTCAATCGGTCTAGATGAAGTTCTGCAATCATTTGTAGGTACCTTTACTATGGGACAAGGGGATCTTTGATGAAAATGTCTCTTTTTGTTTAAATTCTTCTTCATTCTCATTTGATTATATCTTGGCCATCATATAGGTGGTGTGGAGAGCTCGAAATCATGTGTTATTTCAACAAGGTATCGTGGATCCACAGATATCCTGTACAAAGTCTTTGGTGTGGTTACATTCATATGGATCCATTCATAATAAGGATATGCTTGTATTATTCTCTTACTGCAAATAGAAAATATGTCCACGATTGGGTATTTTGATGGAGCAGAGCAGGGAGATAAGTGTGGGGATGGGGCTGAAAATGGGTATTGGAAGGGGCATGAATACGAAAGTTGAGCTATTGGCTCTTTGAGGACTGCTCATATTTGCACAAGAGAAAAATATACATGAGCTCTTAATCTTGGGGGACTCACATGTGATTGTGGATTTGGAAAATGAGAAACATTTATTATAAAACATTGAGTTAGAACACTGGAAATGACAGATCAGGAAAATTATTAGCTACTTTCAGCACATTTCTTTCATCCACATTTATCGTGAACTAAACATGGATGCTGATTGTATTTCCAAGCAGTCAATTGGGTTTGGAAATGGGGTCATGGTTTGGGAACTTTTTCATGGAAATAGTAGGGTAGAAACTAAACAATTCAGTTATATTTATATTTATTTTTGTGACTGTTAGGTTCGATGGTGGCCTCTTACATCTATTTGTTGGAAAGGGTGCCATGTCTTTTTATCTTCTTATGGACCTTTGTTTTTTTAGGGCTATGGTAGGTTTGGTTATTATGTATTAGAGAACATACTAATTATGAGGGTTGTTTGTAATTATGAAACAACTTTCTAATATATAAAGTTGTGTTTTCAGTGTGAAAAAAATGTAACTTAAACAAATTATTATTTAATAAATGATATTAAATTATTTTATATATTTGGTAAACTTGAAATTAAACTAATTTATATAATTAAATAAAAGTTATAAATAGGTAATGTTTGTTGGACATTTGTTAATAGATTTAGTTGTAACAAATGATAATTAGCAAAATCATAAATAATAATTTAAGTATTCATATTTTCAAATTTTTGGTAATAAGTATTAGTTATATGACTTGGATTTATAGTACATTGAACACACCAACCATCATCAATCTTTTATAATTGAGATGTATTTGCACTCAAATTAAGTTGTATTAAGATATAATTGTTACCCATGTATGTGACCATATATCTATCATAATGGGATATAAATCTTAGCACCTTTATGTATAGTAAAAAATCTGTGTATTCTTGATGCAATCCTAACCAATTTAAAACAATACAAAACCATGTAAAACATTGTGTAGGAGGATATATATGCAAGGGTATACATTTAACTCAATCTACTCTACCTCAATTATCACACACACATATCACACTAACAAAGTCCACTCTCATTGCTACCAACAATATTATTAAGTTAAAAGATTTATTTATGAAGTTATTTAGTTTTAATTTCATATAAAGTGTAAATAATTGTTTTAAATGTCACTTGATTAGAAACAATTCAAAATAGTATTAATGTTAAAATACTAATTTGGAAAACAAATTTAGATATAAACAAAGTTTGAAAATATTTGTTTTAAGTGGATATTTGTTTAAAGTGTAAATATTTGTTTTAAGTGGATATATAAACAAAGTTTGCTTTAGAAACAATTCAAAATAGTATTAATGTTAAAATACTAATTTGAAAAACAAATTTAGTTAACTTAAATTGCTTTAAAAATTAGCATAACAAAATTATCTCTTAAATAATTAAAATGATGTTTAAATTAGAAAGTTACTAAGACTATTACTATTCCAAAAGACAATGATATCAACATATCACATTTTATTCTTAAATACTTTGAGTTATTCTTAAATATTTAAATAATAATTAAAATTATGTGTTTGTTTATTGGAGATTTTTTTTTTGTTATTTTATGTTTGGATATAATCATTTATGCATGTTGCAAAAATAGTTTTACACTCCATTAATGTTAACTAAAAACTATCCAAAATTTAGAATATAAATTTATTAAGTATTTTAGAAATGTAGACTTGTGAATGTCTATACGAACATCATAAATTCGTTAGTTTACAATTTTACATAATAGATATGATGCTTCTTAAACTTAATGACCTGTAATATCAAAACATTATTGTAAAGTTATTTTCTATAAACAAAGTTATAATTAATATCATTCATATTATAATGATTACAGTACATAGTTTAACATATTATAAGGTAATTGTAAAAGATTTTGTCACGTCCCCAACCCTCCGACCGACGAAGAGGATGCGACCATGGCGTTAACCATCCGGGCTAAGAGCCCCATGAACATGTGAATTCATAAACATGCTAAAATGCTGAAAGAAAATGTTGATAACGGAATGCATTGAAATAGAACATGCACACATGAACATTTATCATGCACAGATGCAAATATTTATCATACGCAGCGGAAACAACACACATTCATACAAGCATTCATTCAACGTGTTCATCATGATCATTAGCAGAAATTATGGTTGCAGAAATAAAATGAGCAAGATCACTTATCTTATGAAGAAGTCAATCCACAACCAGCTACGTCGCTGCAACGTTCCACCCAACCATAGGCCAGCGTGCTCCTTAATCTCTCAGCAGCGCTGCCACCCCCGAGCTGGGCATGATTCTCCAAGGAATAAGGGAACAAGCAGGCTTACACATAGCCAAGGATACACAAAACACAGCCAAGCCAACACAGTTGGGTTTATCAGGCCATCAAGGAGTTGGGAAAGGATAAATGCTAAGCTGGTGAGCTCATGGCAGAGCTAGGAACACCTACAACAGAACTAGCCTGACTTCTAAGACACCCACACACACCCAACACAAGGAATCAGTCCCTTCTCTGCTACACAGTCCCTCAGCCCTGCATTCCCTTCCAGTGCTATTCAGGGGTTGTGGAGAAGAAAGCCAGCCCTCTAGCTCTGTCTATGTGGTTTCTAGCCACCAGGTTTATCTAGCAAACCAAGCCCCCATCCCTACTCTCTACACAGTCTGAAGACCAACCATTGCACGCAGGCAATTAATCAGCTATTACAGCTTAAACAGGGAAGACGATTCTTGAGTGAATTATACAACCCCAAACATATCAGTGAACATGGGGAAAACAACAGTCCCAAAACGAAATCAGTGAGCACTGCTCACAATAGGCGAAACACCACAGCCCGTCCTGGGCAACAAAGCCACCGGGAAAACATACATAGACCACGCTAAGGAAGAGAAAAATGCAGACTTCCAACCTGTGCGTGAATCGAGTAGACTCCCGTCCCCAAAATATAAAGAAGACCACAACAATCACCCCATAAGGGAGACCACAACAACACAACAAATATTGAGGAGAATGGTGGCAACCATAACTCACGGGAGGAGTAACAACCCAAATCTCAACATCAAAATGACAGGAAATTACATGACCATATCAGTCTGTGAGGAGATCATACAGCCAAAAAATGTGAGGGAAAGAGCACAGATCCCAGCTCACTGCATGAGTCGAAAGCCAGGAGAAATCCTGTGCGTGAGAACAACAACAGACAATGGTCCCTGTGTGAGGATGAATAGCTCCGCCTATGCGTGAGAACACTGTGTGAGAACCATCAGACTGTCGTGAGGAATGAACAGACAACCGAGAGGAATGAACAGGCCATGGAGATAACACGCAATGGAGAAAAAAATGAATGAAGGGGGTTAAGTCCCTCTGTCCATCGTGAGGTTCGTTGCTGGTGGAGTGTGCATGTGGGCAAGGACTGGCAGTCCTGCCACACCACTCCCAAAAACAATAACTACCTTAACCACCACCAGCAATTCTTAATGGAGGTGGTTGGGTAATACAAGGTGGTGACACATGGATTTTTCCCTCATGGCTCAAGGTTTGACATTTCCCCCACCCCACCCTTATCCTTGTGAAAATCATGCCCCTTCTCAATTTAGTTGCCGCGATCGTAGCTAGTCGGGTTCATTTTAATTAAAGATGCATATTTACATGATGATAAAACTCAATATGTATGTTGCATGCCCCGATATACCATCGGTGACATTTTAAATCCGAAACATAGCATAACCAATCAATGGTGGGGCCTTGGCCTTTAGCTCCGCACCATGATCATTACAATATATATACATCATGTACATCTAATGTAACGGGGTCAAAACCGGGGTGTGACATTCCCCTCCCCCTTCAATAGCACTGTCCTCAGTGCTTTACAACATTGAACAAAAATGGATGTGCCAATCACATGGCATCCTCCAGCTCCCATGTAGCCTCTTCAGGTCCGTAGTGCTCCCATTGCACCTTTACCTAACCTATGGCTTGGTTCCGGAGCATTGTGACCTTCCTGTCGAGGATGCGCATTGGCTTGATTTGGAACTCTCCCTCAGGTTCCACCTGAATCACATCCCAATTTATCACATGGTTAGGATCATGTACATATCTCTTAAGCAAAGAAACATGAAAAACATTATGAGCTCTAGTGCTAGCAAGCAATGCAAGTCTATATGCAACTGGCCCTATTCTTTCAAGCACTTAAAATGGCCCACAGTATCTTGGTGACAACTTGGCACAACTTCCAAGCTTCAAGGAACTCTTCCTTGCCCTCACTCTGAGATAAACATGATCCCCAACATTGAACTCCCTGTTCACCCTATGCTTATCTGCATAGATTTTATGTCTGTCCTGTGCTACTTTCAGATTCTGCTTGACCTTTACAACCTCTTGCTCCATTTCCTTGATCAATTCTGGTCCAAGCACAATCCTGTTCATTGGGTTATCCCAAGTCACAGGTGTCCTACACCTTCTTCCATACAAAGCTTCATACGGACTCATTCCCAAGGATGCCTACTGTCCATTATTATAAGCAAACTCTACCAAGTGTAAGTAATCTTCCCACTTGGTTGGTTTGTCCATTACGTACATGTGAAGCATATCTTCAAGCACCTGATTAACTCTCTCTGTCTGCCCATCTGTCTGAGGATGGTATGCAGTGCTGAAGTTTAGCTTTGTACCCAAATATGCAAACAACCCCTTCCAAAAGTTGGAAGTAAACTTGACATCCCTATCAGAGACTATTGCCTTCGGCAATCCATGCAATTTGAATATCTCCTTCATGAAGATCTTTGCAATGTCATCAGTCTTATGCGTAGACTTAACCGGTATAAAATGCGTTTCCTTTGTCAACTTGTCCACCACAACCATGATGGAATCATGTTGTCTCCAAGTCATCGGCAATCCTGTAATAAAATCCATGGAAATAACTTCCCATTTCCATTCTGGAACTGGAAAAGGATGCAACAAACCTGTTGGATGTTGGTGCTCAACCTTTACCTGTTGACATTTCATACACCTTGAAATGTACTCAGCCATATCCCTTTTCATTCCTGGCCAAAAGTATTGCTTTCTAGCTGTAGCAATTGTCTTCTGATATCCTGGGTGACCAGAATACGGAGCTTAATGGATCTCATCCATAACAACTCTCCTCAAATCTGCTACATATGGGATATAAATTCTACCTTTATAAGTGAGAAGCCCATCTTCTTCCAAATTATATCCCTCATACCTCTTCTCAAGACTTTACTGTTGCAATTTGTCTTTTACATGTTCATACAATTCATCTCCAACAGCATGACTAACAATCCGCTGCCTCAAATCTGATTGGCAAATACTAAGAGATGCCACATGCATTTCTTGCACCTTCCTGCTGAGTGCATCAACTACCTTATTTTCCTTTCCCTTTATGTGCTTGATTTCAAAATCAAACTCACATAAAAACTCTAGCCATCTTGCTTGCCTAGCATTCAGAGTAGGTTGATCAAACAAATACTTCAGTCCACAGTGATCTGTTCTGAGCTCAAATCTCCTACCCATCAATTAATGTCTCCACATCTTGAGAGCATGTACTACAGCTGCAAGCTCTAGATCATGAGTGGCATAGTTCTTCTCATGCTCCTTCAGCTTTCTTGACTCATAACATATCACATGGTTGTCCTGCATAAGGACTCCTCCAAGCCCTTGTCCGCATGCATCGGTACACACCACAAAATATTTTTCTGGATCTGCAACCTTCAATACGGGTGCACTGGTGAGAATATTCTTCAACTGCTGGAAGCTTTCTTCACACCTCGATGTCCATTCGAACTTCATCCCCTTCTTTTGCAAAGAAGTGATGGCATGTGCAACTTTGGAGAATCCCTCAATGAATCTCCTGTAGTATCCTGCAAGTCCCATAAAAGATCTTACATCTGTCACATTTCTTGGAGTAGGCCAATTCATAATGGCTTCAATCATTTCAGGGTCCACAGATATACCCTCTTCTGAGATAATGTGACCCAAATACTGAATTCTATCTCTATAGAAGTCACACTTGCTCAGTTTCGCATACAACTGATGCTCCCTAATCAATTTCAATGTCAATCTCAAATGCTCTTCATGCTCTTCCTCATTCTTAGAATAAACAAGAATGTCATCAAGGAAAACAAGAACAAACTTGTCCAAATACCTGCTGAAGACACTATTCATGAGGCACATAAATGTAGCTGGTGCATTTGTGAGACCAAATGGTACCACTACAAACTCATAATGCCCATACCTTGTCCTGAAGGCTGTCTTATGAATGTCTTCATCCTGGATTCTCACCTGATGGTAACCTGACCTCAAGTCAATCTTGGAAAATACCTTTGCTCCTCTCATTTGATCAAAGAGGTAATCAATCCTAGGCAAAGGATATTTATTCTTCACAGTAACCTTGTTCAATTGTCTGTAATCAGTACATAACCTGAGTGTACCATCTTTCTTCTTTACAAATAGAACTGGCGCTCCCCAAGGAGACACACTCGATCGGATATACTTCTTTTCCAACAACTCTTGCAGTTGCATCTTCAACTCTAACATTTCCAGTATACTCATCCTGTAGGGTGCCTTGGACACTAGTGCTGCTCCGGGCACGAGTTCAATAGTGAAGTCAATGTCCCTCTTTGGAGGAAGCCCTGGAATCTCATCAGGAAACACATCCCTGAATTCCTGTAACACATGATAGTCTTCCAACCTAGGAGTTTTATCTCCCATTTCCTCCAAAATACGAGCTGCATACAACTGGCAACCCTTCCTACAAAAATTCTTTAACTGCATTGCTGAAACCTGCCGTACTGAAATCACCTTTGGAATGCCTTTCACAACTACTAGGTTCCCTTCTTCATTCATGCATTCGAAAGTCTTATGGTAACAGTCAAGCTTCACCCGGTGAGCTTCTAACCAATCCATTCCAATGAGAACATCATAGGAACCAAGTGGTAGAACATTCAGATCTACACAAGTGACCAATCCATTCATGACCAATGGAAATTTCTCTACCATTTCACTAACCTTTCTCTTAGTTCCAGTGGCTAGCTGAACTAACCAAGACTTCCTATGCTTTACCTTCTTAAAAGCACAAATATCCACTACTCTATGGGTAATGTAATTGTGCATAGAACCAGGGTCAATCAAAATAGAAACAAATTGCTCGATAATCTTACCTGCTAATTCAACCACAGTTGATTGGTGATCTACTTGACGGTCCTCCAGTGCTGCATAAATCCTAGGAACTGCCCTTGCTACTTGACCCACTATTTCTGCTTCTTGAACATTATAAGCTAGCCTTGCACTCTCATTCTCGAGTGGACAATTCCTGCGCATGTGGGGTCCTCCACATTTCCAACATTGAAGTGGCCCTCTATTCTACTGTGGATCTTTAGGCTTTTCTCCTGTCACTCCAACTGGCTTACTCGCAGCTTGGAATGGCTGCTTCTGCTGATTCCTGAATTTAGAAGGTTTAAAACCTTTCTTTCTTTGGTCAAACTTCTCATTCTTCTTGTCCTTCCATGCCTTATGGTAATCCGGCTTACCTTTGCTTTGCTCATAGCAATACTTAGCCTTCCTTATTGCTTCCTCAAGAGTTCTAGGTTCATAAAACTCAATTATATCTTTGTAAGACTGAGGTAATCCACTCAGAAAACGCTGGACCTTCACTTTTTCATCTCTGATGTACCAGACATACCTCAATAGCTCCAAAAACTTATTCACGTACTCTTCCATGGTCCACTATCCCAATCTCAGCTCATGGAACTCCTTAATCTTGTCATCATAATACCTATCAAAGAGGTATTTCTGCTTGAAATACTTCTTGAACTGTTTCCACTTAAGTCTCCTTTCACTGATCCTCTTTACTTGCTTGAAGTGTTCCCACCAAATGGATGCTCTTCCATTCAAATTGAATATGGAAACTCTTGCCTTCATGTTCCCTGAGTAATCATGCACTTGAAAGTACTTCTTTATTCCCAGAAGCCAAGCTTCAGCCTCTTGTCCAGTCTTTACCTCACCATCAAATGTAGGAGGTTTAACTTTCTTAAATTCATCACGAGAGCGATCCCTATGGTGTCTCTTTCTTTTTATTTTATGAGAAGAAGAACTTGAATCCCCGCGGGATTCTTCAGAATCAGGTGACCCACTAGAATTCCTTCTCCTTCTCCTAGTACTGCTCTTACTGCCTTCTGGTCTTGCTGTACCTCGTCCAGGGTCTATCTTTCTATGTAATTCTGTCAAACTCTGCAACATAGCAGCATTCAACTGATGCTGCTCTTCCTGGGCTTTGATCAGGCTTCTCATGGTGGCTGCAACATCTGACAGTGTCTCTTGGAATCTCCTTTCATTAGACTAAATGTCATCATTTCTATTACGGACATTTTCTCCCATGGCATCTCGTGCATGCTCATAAGAATCCTGAGCATCATATCCGTCATGGGTTCTCATAACTGAACCACCACTTATTTATCAAAATGCACTACCTAGAATACTGCCCTTGAGGGTGACTATGAATCTGCAAATGTGTTAGTAACACAACTGTTAGATGCATAACATTGATATAAACCAGCATTGCTTACCTTCTCTTGGAAAAATCATAATGCAATTTTTTTTATTTTTTTTTGGTAAATCTATGTTTTTCGCGCAATCTAGCGCATAAGGTCACTGCCTCTTTCTCCTTCTCAGCCCATGAAAATCCACTGAAAAATAGCTGAAAATCCCACTGAAAACTCAAATTTTCCTTATGCAGAATCGACTCTCATTTCATCTATCAATTCGACATTTCGGCAGTCCAAACCACTAACTTCTCCGCTGTATCGGCTATCGGAACAACTAGCTTCTTCCGCTGTATCGGCTATCAGAACAACTAGCTTCTTCCGCTGTATCGGCTGTTGGAACAACTAAATTTTTTCGACGTTCATCAGCTGTCGGAACAACTAAATTTTTCCGACGTTTCAGGCCGATCCTCCTCTGGCTTCCTACGTATCAGCGAACTGATATTCTATTTTTCTCCGACGTGTCGGCGGTCCAATCCTCTAAAGTTTTCTGATGTTTTCTGTACTTAGAAAATTTTCAGAAATCTTTCATCTTCCTTCTGCCGCCGCATCGGCAACCTCATCTTCTTTTTTCCTCCGATACTTGCCGCTGCATCGACTACTCAAACAGCTAAATTTTTCCGACGGTTTCCATACTTAGACGAATTTTCAACTTTTCGAATTGTTTTCCCCCTTTCTACTTTCTTCCGTTGACAGCATCAGAAGTCCTTTCGGCTAACTCAGCTGACGTATCGGCTGCTCAAATAGCTAACACCTTTCGATGATCTCAACACTGCTTAATCGACTCAACTGTCTTCTTTTCGTCAGCGAAATAGTTCCATCAGCAGCCGCAATGGTAGAACATGATCTTTGATCTTCTTCCAGTTGGTGAACTAATTTTGACCGGCATCGGTAGTATTTTCTCGTTGGAAGTCTAGTGCTCTAGACTTCCGCAACGGCGGGCGTGCGAACCACTATCTTCTTCCGATAGCCGACGATTTCTATACTTAGAAAAATTTTAAACTTTCTTCTACGGCGTCGGTGGTCGGAGGCCTTATCCGTCAGACGCGTAGTCATTTAGCCATCCGCAATGGTGGATGCTCGAACAACTTTTTGCTTCCGATGATTTTCTTTCCAACTGTGCCCCGTCGGGCATGCTTTCGCCTAGCTCTTCCGCTACATTGAAAATATTTTCCACTAACTCTTCTGCTACATCGAAATTCTTTTCCACTAACTCTTCCGCTACATTGGAAGTATTTTCCACTAACTCTTCCGCTACATCGGAAGTATTTTCCACTAACTCTTCCGATGATCCGACAGTTCAAACACTTAGACAATTTTTTTTTTGTCATCAACTGCTGATCTTTGCTGAGCAGAAAGAAATTATGCTTATGTCACTGCATATTCGTGGTCCCTTCAGGCCCATGCTACAACCTGGCTCTGATACCACGTTGTCACGTCCCCAACCCTCCGACCGGCGAAGAGGATGCGACCATGGCGTTAACCATCCGGGCTAAGAGCCCCATGAACATGTGAATTCATAAACATGCTAAA
This sequence comes from Pseudotsuga menziesii, assembly GCA_001517045.1. Classification (NCBI taxonomy): domain Eukaryota; kingdom Viridiplantae; phylum Streptophyta; class Pinopsida; order Pinales; family Pinaceae; genus Pseudotsuga; species Pseudotsuga menziesii. The sequence continues at coordinate 117,091 of LPNX010197921.1, read as the reverse complement.
ATGCTGACAACGAAATGCATTGAAATAGAACATGCACACATGAACATTTATCCTGCACAGATGCAAATATTTATCATACACAGCGGAAAGAACACACATTCATACAAGCATTCATTCAATATGTTCATCATGATCATTAACAGAAAATATGGTTGCAGAAATAAAATGAGCAAGATCACTTATCTTATGAAGAAGTCAATCCGCAACCAACTACGTCGCTGCAACATTCCACCCAACCATAGGCCAGCGTGCTCCTTAATCTCTCAGTAGCGCTGCCACCCCCGAGCTGGGCATGATTCTCCAAGGAATAAGGGAACAAGCAGGCTTACACATAGCCAAGGATACACAAAACATAGCCAAGCCAACACAGTTGGGTTTATCAGGCCATCAAGGAGTTGGGAAAGGCTAAATGCTAAGCTGGTGAGCTCATGGCAGAGCTAGGAACACCTACACCAGAACTAGCTTGACTTCTAAGACACCCACACACACCCAACACAAGGAATCAGTCCCTTCTCTGCTACACAGTCCCTCAGGCCCTGCATTCCCTTCTAGTGCTATTCAGGGGTTGTGGAGAAGAAAGCCAGCCCTCTAGCTCTGTCTGTGTGGTTTCCAGCCACCAGGTTTATCAAGCAAACCAAGCCCCCATCCCTACTCTCTACACAGTCCGAAGACCAACCATTGTACGCAGGCAATTAATCAGCTATTACAGCTTAAACAAGGAAGACGATTCCTGAGTGAATTATACAGCCCCAAACGTATCAATGAACATGGGGAAAACAACAGTCCCAAAACGAAAACAGTGAGCACCGCTCACAACAGGGGAAAAACCACAGCCCGTCCTGGGAAACAAAGCCACCGGGAAAGCATACATAGACCACGCTGAGGAAGAGAAAAATGCAGAATTCCAACTTGTGCGTGAAACGAGCAGACTCCCGTCCCTAAAAAATAAAGAAGACCACAACAATCACCCCATAAGGGAGACCACAACAACACAACAAATATTGAGGAGAATGGCGGCAACCATAACTCACGGGAGGAGTAACAGCCCAAATCTCAACATCAAAATGATAAGAAATTACACGACCATACCAATCTGTGAGGAGATCATACAGCCAAAAACATGAGTGAAAGAGCACGGATCCTAGCTCGCTGCATGAGTCGAAAGCCAGGAGAAATCCTGTGCATGAGAAAAACAACAGACAATGGTCCCTGCGTGAGGATGAATAGCTCCGCCTATGCGTGAGAACCATCAGACTATCGTGAGGAATGAACAGACAACCGAGAGGAATGAACAGGCCGTGGAGATAACACGCAATGGAGAAAAAATGAATGAAGGGCGTATTCATCCCTCTGTCCATCGTGAGGTTCATTGCTGGTGGAGTGTGCATGTGGGCAAGGATTGGCAGTCCTGCCACACCACTCCCAAAAACAATAACTGCCTCAGCCACCACCAGCAATTCTTAATGGAGGTGGTTGGGTAAGACAAGGTGGTGACACATGGATTTTTCCCTCATGGCTCAAGGTTTGACATTTCCCCCACCCCACCCTTATCCTTGTGAAAATCATGCCCCTTCTCAATTTAGTTGCCGCGATCGTAGCTGTTCGGGATCATTTTAATTAAAGATGCATATTTACATGATGATAAAACTCAATATGTATGCCGCATGCCCCGATATACCATCGGTGACATTTTAAATCCGAAACATAGCATAACCAATCAATGGTGGGGCCTTGGCCTTTAGCTCTGCACCATGATCATTACAATATATATACATCATGTACATCTAGTGCAACGGGGTCAAAACCGGGGTGTGACAGATTTAGTTCAATGATTGTAACTTGATATTAATTTGCACTTCTCTCTTGTTTTTAGACTATGCATAAATAATACATTGTTATAATATTTAAATATTTTATAACTATTTTAGCTTTAACTTTGAACTATGAACAATTATTAAATTAAAATATCTATAAATTATTAGATTAAACTGTTTTTAAAAGGCGGGTGTAAGTACCTTTATTACTAATTTCACTTGTTTTAATTTTTAAATTAGATTTATTATAATATTCTAAAGTAGTATTTAGAATTTTATTATTCATTAGAATAAAAAAGTACATCTCCCAAACATCATCTCTCATCAAAGTAATATCTGAAGGATAGCTATAACAAAAAACTTCCCAAACGAGATTCAAAATATGTTTTTCAGCACAACCAAAGGTGTCCATCATCAAGGACAAAACTATCATATAACTAATTAATAGCAGAAAAAAATTTCAAGACTAAAAAACAAGGATGTATCCATCGGGCTTGAACATCTTCAGAGTTAAAAAAAGTAGGTTGAGCCTTTTTTCACCTGAGTTCCTTCAATGCATTCTTCTCATAGAAGAATACCTACTGTAACAGAATGTGCCTCTTTTGAGAGAGAGTAAGCAACTTTTTTATGCTTTCTATAGATATGATTGATAACAAGATCATAAAAATGAGCCAAAATAGTATTTATCCTGTTACACCATTATTCATTTTAGCAAGTCAATCCCCAAAGATATCCAAAGTATCAATACCCAAAATAATAACAAATTTCACTAAACACCACAATGCTAAAAGTAAATCTTTTGTGCTTGTTCCACGACCACAATTAAGTTTAAGACTGAAAATATGTTCATCATTTATCTTGAGCAAAGCTCTAGCAGCACATATGTTGGAGACATTTACCACCATACACACTCTTTTTTGTCAAATTGGCCTAGTTAAACCACTATCCTAAGTATTATTGACATTAATTGACATCAGTGGAGCATTAAATTTCATCATCCAGTCTCACCCATGCCTACATTCAGTCAAGGAGGCTAACTTAGCCTTCTCCTACATTCGGGGAGGCTAACTGGAGCACTCTAGGGGTGATCTGAGTGATATTAATGCACCTAATTGCTAACTGGTGGTTACAATCACTTAAACAAGTCAGTTAAGGTGCCTCCTCTCATTAAATATATTATTTAATGAACTGGAGTCAACAGGGGCGCCTCCACCAACTTCTAATGATCAGTTCAGCTTCAGTTAACCTCATCGGGGTTCATTGAAGTCATTGAAGCACTAGCACTTGATGGTTGGATTGCTATGACATGTGTTTGATCTCTTTCAGTTGAGATTCAATCATTTATTGCACTCCGACTTCAGTTAGGGTTTGGTGAGTCAATTAGGGTTTTGGTCAAGTGTTTAACAGAGTGCGAACCAATGGCTTACAGTCAGTTAAGCTAGACTCACTCATTGAATTCGAATGACCTCCTTAGGTATTTGAATTCCTCATTGATTCAAGATATTGCTTGACATTGTTATTGTAACTATTCATTGTTTATTGAATATACAGAGTGGCTACTATTCTGTAGACTGATTACACCATTTCATGAGTTATTTGTTGATTATTTCTTGATGAGATTCATTATTTGTTCCTAGATCAATGTGCAAGATTAATATGGTATCAGAGCTTATGGTGGGACGAAGATCTATCTCTCAAAAACAAGATTTTTGACAGATTTCTGCATGAAATTTGAGCAATAGCTCAAAAATCCAGCACTGCACCAGAAGTCGAGGCTTACCACTTAATACCCCAAGTAAAGAACTTGTTGATCAAGCTTGCTTGATTGACTATGATGGGTGTGATGAAAGCCTAAAATGTGCAGGTTGTCCAACCTTACGGTGCCCCTTTTATTTTGATTTGCAGGTTTTAACAGGTACAACTTCGAATGGACTCATCAAACCCTCTTCTCACCCCATTCACAAGCTATTCGGAATGGAAGTTGAAGATGATCGCATCTCTGAAGAGACGAGGTGTCTATGAGGTGTCTATTGGACTTGGAAAAGAGTCTTATGAGAATGATAATGACTGGCTAAATGATGGTGATAGAGCTTTTGGAGCAATATGTCTGGCCCTTTCTCCTAGCTTGCGCTACCTTATTGGTTCTGCTGAATACCCAAAGGATCTCTGGAAAAAATTGGACAGAACCTTTGGCAAGCACAATGAGGATCATAATAGCACTTTGGAGATCACATCCAGCACCACAAGAGTTCTTTACTCAAAATTCTCAGCCTCTACTCTCTCTGATGAAGTTGTTCAAGATGAAGATGAAGCAGAATCTTCTACACATTCAATTCGAATTGAAGAAAGTCTCCATGCAGTGACTCCTTGTCCTGATGCTCCAGAAGTTCATGAGATCTCTGATATCTCATCTCCTCATATTTCTGAAACATAAGAAGACATTCGAATCTCTGATATTGAATAAAAATACTGCTGCACTTCCATGTAAACATTCACCAATGATTTTCCTTTGAATTCTGTGCAAAATTTACCAGTGATTGCTTCCGAAAGTGAAGAGAAGTTTGATTTTTCTCCCTCTAATGTTGCTGCTGGTGTGAAAATATGTAATACCTTGGATATTTTGGAAAAAATATCAAATCACAAGAGTGATCAATTCGCTCCCCGTGATCTAGATCTGCCAGCAAATTCCTGCAAGATTGCATACATCAAAATTCAGAATTTTGAAGAAAAAGACAACTGTGCATCCACCGTCTCGGTTGACCATATTTTTGGATCTGATATGAACCTTATTGGATCTAATATGATATTATTTGGATCTGATCTGATATTTCTTGGTTCAAAATTTCAGGTTCATAAACCATCAGTACTGCTTGTAGTTGTTCTCATCAACGGTGTGAAGAAACAAGTACCGCAAGTCTCCTACAAAACTGCTGCTGGGGATTTGATTTCATTTCACAGTTTTGGATCTGTTGTGAACTTATTTAGATCTGATTTACATTCTGATATGATATTATTTGGTTCAAATTTTAAAATCCAAGAGTTTTCAGTATTGCTTGAAGCTGCTCTCACCAATTTCGGTGTGAAAAATCAAGTACCGCAGTTCTTCTTCAATTTTGCTGCTGGGGATTTGGTGTTAGTTTCCTCTTATGAGGTTGCTAATATTTTATTTTGTGAATCATTAGCTATTTCTGAATCTACATCAGATTATGGAGCTCAAGCATTCACTCTCCAGAGTCCTAGGGCTTCTCTACCTTTGGTCACATGCTCATCTCCTCACATAACTAGTAAAGAGGAAGACATTCTACATCCGCTTGGACACTTGCTCCTAAAAATTGGGGCTGATTTTACCACTCATGGTTTTCTGTTCAAGGCTGCAACACATCAGCTTCTTGAGTGTTCCACACATGTTTAGAATCCTCAAGAACCTTTGCTCTCTCTTCAGATGGTTTCAGCTACTCTACACGTGTCCAGTTTTCACCGTGCAGCTGTTTATATTTCTGATTCAGTTGAGTGCATTGTTCTTCTTCCAAAGTGGAAGATTCCTCCAGACATATTCATTTATTTTGGATTCATAGGTTCACATGCACAGTCTCAAAATGCTGCTACATAGAAGAACCAATTCTTGATTTACTGCTTAGTTTGAGGGGGGGTATTTTTCCCATGAGGTTTTCCTCGTTTCCTTGGTTATATTAAGCAGTTACTTTATTGTACAGGGTGACCTATGGCCTTAGTTTCTGAGGCCCTAGCATTTTTATGCATTTATGTTTTCTAACTCTTCCTGAGTATAGATTAAGGGGGGGTGTTGGAGACATTTACCACCATACAGACTCTTTTTGGTCAAATTGGCCTAGTTAAACCACTATACTAAGTATTATTAACATTAATTGACATCAGTGGAGCATTAAATGTCATCATCCAGTCTCACCCACGCCTACCTTCAGTCAAGGAGGCTAACTTAGCCTTCTCCTACATTCGGGGAGGCTAAGTGGGGCACTCCGAGGGTGATCTGAGTGATATTAATGCACCTAATTGCTAACTGGTGGTTACAATCAGTTAAACAAGTTAGTTAAGGCACCTCCTCTCATTAAATATATTATTTAATGATTATTTAATGAACTGGAGTCAACAGGGGCCCCTCCACCAACTTCTGATGATCAGTAAAGCTTCAGTTAACTTCATCGGGGTTCATTGAAGTCATTGAAGCACTAGCACTTGATGGTTGGCTTGCTATGACATGCATTTGATCTCTTTCAATTGAGATTCAGTCATTTATTGCACTCCAACTTCAGTTAGGGTTTGGTGAGTCAATTAGGGTTTTGGTCAAGTGGTTAACAGAGTATGAACCAATGGCTTATAGTCAGTTAAGCTAGACTCACTCATTGAATTCGAATGACCTCCTTAGGTATTCAAATTCCTCATTGGTTCAAGATATTGCTTGACATTGTTATTGTAACTATTCATTGTTTATTGAATATACAAAGCGGCTACTATTTTGTAGACCGATTACACCATTTCATGAGTTATTTGTTGATTATTTCTTGATGAGATTGATTATTTGTTCCTAGATCAATGTGCAAGATTAATAACATATACCATCTTGTGTCTCTATGTCAAAGAAATCAGTAGCCACCACGTAATCTGAAAATTCCCCAAGTTGTCTATGCACCTTACTCCTTACAATAACCACTTAATATTCTTAATAATAGTTTATAGTTCTCAGAGAGCTATAAAATAGATTAATAGGCTTACCCTCAAAGAGAACAGAGTTCTTAGTCTTCCATATATCCCAACAAATAAAATATGGGAGAATTCTATCCTCTATGTTGTTTTTATACCATCTCAAGAAGTTGTCTTCAATAGTACCATGACCCCAAGTCTGATGTATGTTTAATAGTTCAGAAATATGCCTCCAAAGTTGTAAATTGTAGGTGCACGTCACAAAAGAATGATTTATAGACTGCTCATTAGTCTTACAAAAAACACAAATGTTAGTCCCATCCCAATTCATATGCTGTAAATTATCTTATGTCAATCAACAATTCTCAAAATAATGGAACAAGAGACACTTAAGTTTTGAAGGTAAGTGTATGTTATCACCCTGTAATTTTCCTATGGTTGTGGTAGGAAGTCACAGGGGTAACCATTTCAAACCAATATTTAGACTATATTCTAGCTAATACAATCAGAGAGGGTTCTCTCTTTGTCACATAAACATTCACCTATACATATGGCTTTAAGCAGGCATTCAGAAGGCTAGATTTATAATAGGAACAGGATATTTGCAGACTTAAAGATGATAAAACAAACAGATGAAAAGAGCCATTGGGAAATGGAGTCACATCCTGAATCAATCAAGGGTATTACAGTGAAAATGAGTGGGTATTCCTTTGTATTATGAGGCAAAGTAGGTTTCACATTCAGTCAAATATCTTTAAAGACTGGTAGGAGAAAGAGAAATAAGCCCAACAAAGCAAGAGGCACCTATCTGTGAATGAATCTCTTGCACCACATTTAGCAATAGCAACAATAAGGCCAAAAACTTATACAGAGCACTTAACAAAGAGTGAACTCTATAACAGCCATCATAAACACATCACAAATGAAATATCTAATACAAGGATCACTTGTTGAAACAAATTCCTCATATGCAACTAGAGAGCATTAGTAGAAAATCACATAAATGAACATGATGCAAACAACAAACACGAACTGAATGTAGAACACCGTGATGAATCTCAGAAACGTAGAAGAACGCTCCTCATTATCACTTACAAGAAATCTTACTGAGACATGAAAACCAAGAGCGCAAATCTTATGGATGAAAGTTCCAACCCTTTCTTCCTCTATTGAGGGTACATTTATAGTTTCACAGGCTCCCGAGACCAACCTCAAAACAGAGTTGAATTCGGTTACAAAATTGAGAATTAATCCTGAATAATCATTTCAAATCTTAACAAACTCCTGAGGTGGTAGATTCACCACGATTTTCTCATAAACATGAAATAGGGGATCTCAGACACGCTGGATCAAAAATGGCAATGCGGCGTTTGAGATGCTGTCTCGCTTGACTCAAAAGGATGTTTCAAAACTTCATCTAACGGTTTTATTCTCCCAAAAAAAATATGCATCATTGAATTTTACCCATGCTCCAACTTTATTTCACACCTGCATTGATCCTTTCCCTCCTCATACCTTTGGCTATGTGAGATAAACCACAGTCGTAGATCTTTCCTATTTTAAATATTGACCGTTCCATGATGTGGCCCTTACACAATTTCACGATCCTTGGTCTTGTTAACCTTTGTGCATGTTTCTACCATGAAATAAACCAGGACCGTGGATCTAATCAGCACTACGATCTCCTCCATCCAAAATGTGGGGTCCTACTAGATTTTTCAATGCCTCCTCCTGCTAAACCACGCGCACTTTATCATCATGAAATAGATTTGATCCATTGATCAGATCTTCGCCAGATCTCCATCATCCAGAGGTACGAGGTCTACCATTCATTTCGTAGCACCTCCTTCTTTTATATTTCATGCATGTTTGGGCTGCGAAAACACATCTCATCCATACATACAACCCGCTCAAAATCGTGACCATCGAAATAATTCGTCCCTACAAGATTTCACAGCCTTGACATAAGCTATCCCTTGGGCATGTTGTCGCTGCGAAATCCATTCCCAACCGTGGATCTTCAACACTCTGAGATCGTGGCCTTTGAAACTTGAAGGATGTAAACAAGTTTCGCAATCCTCCACAACTTATCTCAACACACATTTCTACCGCTGTGATATCCTCTTCATCCGTTGATATACCTTACCGGTCCATCTGACAGTAGATATTGTACGCCCTTTAAACTTGTCTTGCCAAAGTCAAACATCCTTTAACAACTGTGCATCTTCTCTTCAACAGATCTTTAAAAACTGTCAATTTGTTTTGCTATGTATCTACATCGTTCATTTCCACCGCCGCGTAACTTGTAGAACCTTATTTTCATCCTTCAAGTTCCTATGATAAGGAATTTTTGGACCTTGTTCCTCCTTTTCATTTTCCTATTCCCCTTCCAACTTTTTAGCTCAAAATGGTGCTAACCCACCTGCAAAAGATCTTCAAAATTTTAGCATTGGTGCTAACTAGGTTCTAATAGTGGTTCCAAATTGAGGATGCTATCCTCCCTGTGAGGTATCAAAGAACTCCTTAGACCAAGTGTCTTATCCATTGGGATGCTCCCAATCTTGCCTGAAATTCTCAAACTCTGTTCTATTGTTTGCAACTGCAAAATTTGTTTATAAAGAAAAACCAAATGACAGCTTCTCTTAGGGACCTTACTACCTTCATCTCAGGATTTAATTCTGTCAAAGAGCCATCCACACCTGCAATGTTTAAAAGAAACGGTATATACAATGACAATGGAAGTCAACTTACTTTACAGAAAATAATGTTTGAGGAGCCTCCCATTTATAGGAGCTACAGATACTAGACCGCCCTCCATCTCATCCAATACATAGGAATTCTTTCCTCTAAAGGATGCAATTTTATATGTTCCCTTCCACATGTGATATAACTTACCATGCTTCCCCTTTTCTCCATATGGTGCATCCCACAACAAAACTACATCTCCCAACTGGAAATCATCAGGTATAGCCCTTCTGTCAAAGATTTCTTTCATTTTCTCCTGAAATTTTTGAGTTCTGTCAAATAACTGCTCCCTCTGCTATTGTAGTTCAATCCACTGATACATCCTCCTCCGAGTTGGATGTGTTTCTGTTTCTTATTCCTATAGCAATTTCATCACTCGTAAACTCAAGGAACTTGGAAAAATCACTTCAGAGCCATAAACTAGTTGTAAAGATGAGATGCCTATAGACTTCTTCACACTAATTCTATCAACCCACAAAGAATGTATTAACTTTGTGTGCCAATATTTCTTGTTATCCTGTAGTAGCTTCTTGATGATTCTCATGAGGCTCTTATTTGAATATTATTTTAGCTCATTTCCTTGGGGATAGTAGGCTGTGGAATGTCCAAACTGTATGTGGTATTTGAAGAAAAATTCCACCATCTTCTTAGACTTGAATGTAGAGACATTGTCAGTGACTATCTTCCTAGGAACCCTAAATATTGAAAGGATATACTCCTCCAGAAACTGCATGATCATTGTCTCGGTAGCTTGCCTTGTGGGGATGGCCTCAATCCATTTAGTGAAGTAGTCAGTAGTAGTAAGTATCCACCTGTGTTGTCCTGAGGAATGTGGATTTATTTATCAATATGAAATCTAGCCCCCATTGCTGGAAAGGGGCTTCAACCTGTATGGGTTTCAAAGGAAATGGTAATAACTTCCTTCTCCCCTCAAAGATCTGACATTTGTGGAGGGAAGCAACTTTCTTATGAGTATCGAAGAAGATGGTGGGCCTATAGAACCCTGATCTCATGATTTTGTTTACAGTGGCCTTTCAATAGTGATGGCCTCCACATTCTCCTTCATGGAATTCCTCCATGAGTCTCTTCTCCTCCTTCTCATCCACACAGTTCAACAACACCCCTCCTGGATCCTTCCAATACAATTTTCCCTCCAAGATGCAGAACCTGGATGATTTCTACTTGAGAAACTTGGCCCTTGTCCTTTCCATACCCTGTTGGGCCTGGAGATGTTGTAACACAAAAATGATATCAGTGTACCACGGGGATGAGATAAAATGCTCACCTACTAGGGACCTGGATGTTCCTGAGGATTTTTCTCTTCCTCTGACAGTTCAGCAATCATGTGCAGGATTAGAGCATCACAGTTGGATTGGGCCATAATATTTTCTAGCCCCTGGCCTTTCATCAATTTTTTGGGCTTGATCTCTAGGTCATACTCGAGCAAGACTGCTATCCACTTTCCCCTTTGTCCTTCAGGATCTGGTTGGGTCAGAATGTCCTTCACAACACTAGTGGGACGTGAGCAATGATATGGGAATGTATGATGTATACTTGGAAATCCTTTAAGGCCTGCACCATAGCATAATATTTCAAGGGAGCATCTCTCAGGGTCTTGCTGTAAAAAGCAATGGGTTGTTCATGTCCCTCATGATTCTTCTACAGCAATACCCCTACCACTGCGTGCTCTAAGGAAAATAAGGAAGTCTTTAGAAAAATCAGGACTTGCAAGTACAGGTGCTTTAGATATGGCCTTCTTGATGTCTTCAAATGATTGTTTGGCTTCAAGAGTCCACTTGATTTCTTTATCCTTTCCCAACATGTCTGTTATATATTTCACTATTTAGGCAAAGGTAGCAATAAATCTTCTCAAAAAATTTACCTTCCCCATAAAGGATTGAACCTCAACTTTATTATGAGGGAGCTCGATTTTGCTGATCGCCTCAACCCTCTTTGGATCTATCCTGATTCCTTCCTAAGAGATTATATGTCCCAACAGCTTCCCTTCTTTCATAGAAAAGAATGACTTTTTCGGACTTAGGGAGATGATGAACTTTCACCATTTTTTGAACATTCTCAAGAGGTGTGTGACATGCTCTTCATCAGATTTGGAAAAGACAGTGATATCGTCCAGATAGATAACCAGGATTTTGTCTTTTTCATCAGCAATGGCTATGTACATGGCCCACTGGAAGGTTTCCCCTTCATTCATACACCCAAATGGAATTTTAGCATACATGAAGGTTCCCTAGGGTGTGGTGAAGGTTGTCTTCTCTTGATCCTTCGAGTGTGCCACGATCTGGTTATAACCTGAGAAGCCATACAACGTGGAGATCCTCTATGAACCCACTACTTTCTCCAAGATATGATCCATTTTGGGAAGTGGTAATGATCCTTCAAAGAAGCTCTATTAAATTTCTTGAAGTCAATGCATATTATTATTTCCCCATTCTTCTTCCTAAAAAGGACCATATTTTCCACCCAGCATGAAAATATATGGCCTCAAATAACTTCTTGATATCCTTTTCTATCAGGGGAAACAGTTTGGGATTCATCCTTCTCAACTTTTGTTTGAAAGTCATCTCATCCTTCTTGATTGATATCGTATGCTGGATTATGCTTATGTCATAATCCTTCAGGTCACTGTAGCTCCAAGTAAACACATATGAGTATTATGTCATCAATGAGATGTATTTTTGCTTAGCTTCTGATGAGAGGTCTCTTGATATCTTGATGACCCTAGGATGCTCTTCTGTCCCAATATTTACATCCTCAACATCTTTATGACTTGGGACCAATTGAGGTTCTTTAGACACATCATTAGGATCAAAACATTTTTGTAAAGGAACTAGACCCCTAGGGATGGAGTTACCTTTCAGCTGCAGGATCTCCTTGCCACAGAGATTTTTCACATATTCCTATTGTTCATCAGACTCCTACAACTCTGGCTCCCAATATTCCTCAATTTCACTGCCATCGGCATCTGCAATAGGATAAACCTCCTCCTTTCAGGGCCTCTCTTTGGGAGAAACAATATGCCTTTACAAGGGTTCTCGAGTGGGAGTAACCTCCTCTAGAAGCTCATTTTCTTCATCAATAGTCAATTCATCAAACTCCCTAGTGAGAGTGAGGAACTTCCAGGTTTGACTGTCATCCTCAAAGACTTGCCATCTCTTCACATTATCTGGGACAGAGGCCCTGTGCTTAACTTTGACTTCATATTTCCCACCGGGGTGCAAAGGTACCTTGAAATCCATCGTAGAAGTGGTCAAGGAATCAACTATGCAATTATGTAATTTGGGGATCATATTTAAATTACATTCCTTAATCATTTATGAGTTCTTGAGCGTCATTTCTGTATATCCTCATCCTGGGATGTCTGGCCTAACATTCACCTGTCATTTGTTTGATTATTAGCTCAAACTCCCCATGAATCATTACACTCTTGACTTGGAAATCCTTCAGGATCTGAATGGCTAACACTATAGCTTCATACTCTTGCCCAGTGTTTGTGCAGTTGTAGGGGAGCTTGTAAGAGTAATTCAGATTTCTCCCTCATGGGGGTATAACCCACAGTCTAGCTCCTACCCCTTCTCTGAATTTTGCCCCATCGAAGCTTACATCCCACACCCTCTATAGCTCCTCTTGAGTAGGCACGAAAGAAGCATTCTGTGAACTACATCTGTCTTCGTCCCCTTCAGTAAATAAAATGGCAGATCCCATCTCTGTATCCAGGGAATATATGGAGTGATTGTGTGGCCTCTCAGCGCTGGTCACCATGTATTCCATCTTTTCTCTCTGAATATCCTTCTCTGTATCATGAAGACAAGGATAGAGGCATATGACATGTCCATTTGGAGGGCACCTTTGATTTTGGTTTCCCAAGATCTTGACAACAACATTCCAAACTTTGAAGGAATGTCAGACACCACCACATCCATGACAAGGGTTTTGGCAGGGATATGGGCTAAATAGATGACCAAGTCTTTGATCAATCCCATGCACTTTACTTTATTAGAATCAAAAGAGAATAGATATTTGTAGGGTTTGGTCACTTCCGATCCCAATTCATCCATGATTCTCCTAGGCATTAGATTGTGGGAGGCTCCTGAGTCAAGCATGGCATTGTGTAGAATGGCATTATGGATGTTCAGTCTAACATAGAAAGGGGGAACCTCTTCATCTGAAGGCTCATCTACATGGGGTCCAAATAGGATGGTGGGAATATCATCCTGAATATTCAAGGAATCTGATATGGTAGATATTTCCCCTGCGGGTTTCAATACTGTGCCAATTTTGGAGTGGTATTCAGAGTTTTTTAATAATTCAGTGAGAGGGACAGAGATTTTTATTTTGACAATTTCGGCCTCCAGGATGAAAGAAGTTTGTCCCTGATCAACACTTCATGGATTATATTCTCTTCTTTCCTTCCCTTTGGGCTCTGGCACATTTTTGGAGCCCTCTTGGGGGGTGTGTCACCTTTAGGCTTGCTGGTAGAGGCCTTGTTTCCTACGTCCTTATTTCTCACAATAGGGACATCTCTGTTTCTTAGGATAATTTGTCTCTGCGCATCTAAGACAGAAAGTTGATATCCTCTCCTGAAGTCATATGTCTCGTCTGGGGACCTCTCTCCTCTTTCAAGACAAGTTGTTGTGTTCTTATTTGGTGAGAAAGGTGGAGGGAGAGTCAGTGTCTAGCAGATGAATTTTGTCTTCAGCTCGATTTTCAACATCCTGATCCACATAATTTTATTGAAATGGAGGTCTGATAGGTGTATCGAGAGGGTTTCACTAGTCTCTCTCCCTATTATGGAGAACTTGTGGCATTCTAGCATTCTAATTCATGTTATGTTGCTCTTGATTCTCTCTGGGAGGTGGTATACCATCTACAAAGAGCCTCTCCATCATTCTTTCCATGGTCCTCAACAACGTGTCTATTTGGATCTCTTGTGAGATAGAGGTAGAGGGTTGTTTGGGTTCTTTATATTTTATTCTCTCTCATTTTTCTCCTTCCTTTCTTCTCCATTCTCCCCCATATCTTCTCCATTATCCATCAACTATTCTCTTCTTTCCTTCCTCCCTCCTCCATTATCTTTCATCCCTTTTCTTCTTTCTTGCAGCAGTCAAGTTTACCTCCACCTCTACAGAATCTTTCATCATATCTTCCAAGGAGGATGATCTCCTTTCACTCAGCCACAAGGAAAATTCACCATATTGAAGTTGGGCAGAACCAATGGGAGGTTTGAATTGGGCAGGAATGGCATTATAGACCTTCATAAACCTGTCAAAAAACTCTTGGACAGATTCACTCTCTCTTCTCCTCATGGAATGATATTGAGAGAGATATTGCTTGGGGTTCTTCTTGTCTGCCCACTTATCCTTGAAAGAGTCTTCAAAGGCTTGATAGCTTATGATATAATCATCTAGGAGGTTTTTGTACCATTTTATTGCTTCTCCCGCCAGACTTTGGGAAAATAATCTAACCTTCATATCATCATGATCAACTTCTTCCAGATCTATCCAATATAAGAACCATCTCAAGTGTTCTTCGGCTGAATACCCCCTCTCACCATGAAGAGGAGCAAACCTGTTTTTTATCCTTGGAGATATAACAGGGCTTACAAGGGGGGATAAGATTGGTGTGATAGATATTGGTAAGATGTGAGGAACCGCAAAAATGTGGGGAGTTGTGAAACTGGTGGATGAAGGCTGATCAGGCTTAGATACAGTGGGTGGAAAATAAGTGGCAGCAAATTGCCTTATGACATTGGAATTTAATAGGGTAGATTCAACAGTAAGCGTAGGGAACTATGGGTCAAGCAAGTGTTGGAAATCCTTGCCTAGAGGCTCTGAGGTCTAAGGTGACTTGGAAATGCGAGGGAAATCAAATGCAGAGGTATTAGAGACCACGTCAAAGAGGCTGGAATCATATTTAGTTCTAGGGAAAAGTAGTCCAAGCTCCTCATTGCAATGTTTAGATATATCATTAATAGACACATCACCTTCAGCGGGGAAGGAAAGAGTTCTCACCAACCATTGCAACCTATTGGCCCTTCAAATCAGACTCTCTGGATCAAAAATATCTTGGAAATATGCTGCATCAATATTTCTCCCCGTGTTGGTTGTTTTGGCTGCCAATATTTCCCAGTGGAGTCACCCTCAAAACTTGTGTGGAGTCGTCGGAGCATGTACAACCAATTTTGTGTCTAATACCGGCTGCTCAACCAGGTCGTAGATATAAGACAATGTCGTTCTTCCAGGGAAATAATAGTGATTATTCCCCGACAATAGCACCAAGATGTTATCACCGTGTAATTTTCCTATGGTTGTGGTAGGAAGTCACAGGGCTAACCATTTCAAACCAATATTTAGACTGTATTCTAGCCAATACAATTAGAGGGGGCTCTCTCTTTGTCACAGAAGCATTCACCTATACATATGTCTTTAAGCAGGCATTCAAAAGGCTAGATATTTGATAGGAACAAGATATTTGCAGATTTAAAGATGGTAAAACAAGCATACAAGAAGAGCCATTGGGAAATGGAGTCACAGCCTAAATTAATCAAGGGTATTACAGTGAAAACGAGTGGGGATTTTCCTTTGTATTCTAAGGAAAAGTAGGTGTCACATTCAGTCAAACATCTTTAATGGGTGGTAGGACAAAGAGAAAGAAGCCCAATGAAGCAAGAGCACCTATATGTGGATGAATCTCTTGCACCACCTTTATCAGCAGCAACAATAAGGCCAAAAACTGATACATATCACAACAGAGAGTGAACTCTATAAAAGTCATCATAAACACATCACAAATGCAATATCTGATAAAAGGAGTGCTTAATAAAATGAATTCCTCACATGCAACTAGAGAGCATTAGCAAAAAATCACAAAAATGAACATGATGCAAATAGGAAACATGAACTAAATGTAGAACACTATGATGAATTTCAGAAATGCAGAAGAACGCTTCTCATTATCACTTTCAAGAAAGCTTACAAAGACATGAAAACCAAGAGTGTGAAGCTTCTAAATGAAAGTTCCAACCCTTTCTTCCTCTATCGAGGGTGCATTTATAGTTTCACAGGCTCCCGAGACCAACCTAGAAACAGAGCCGAATTTGGTTACAAAATTGAGAATTAATCCTGAATAATAATTTCAAATCCTAACAAAATCCTGAGGTGGCAAATTCACCATGATTTTCTCATAAAACAGGAAATAGGGGATCTCAGACACGCTGGATAAAAAATGGCAATGCGGCATATGAGATGCAGGATCGCTTGACTAAAAAGGATGTTTCAGAACATCCTCTAACGGTTTTATTTCCCTGACAAAATTTGCATCATTGAATTTTATCCATGCTCCAACTTTATTCCACACCTGCACTAGTCTTTTTCCTCCTCGCACCTTTGGCTGTGTGAAATAAACCATAACCATAGATATTTCCTACGAAAAATATCAACCGTTCCATGATGCAAACCTTACGAGATTTCACGATCCTTGGTCTTGTTAAATTTCATTCATGTTTCTATCGTGAAATCAACCAGGATCATGGATCCAATCAGTGCCATAACCTCCACTGTCAAAAATGTGGGGTCCTTCCATATTTCACAATGCCACCTCCTGCTAAACTACGTGCACTTTCTCATCGTGAAATAGATTTGAGTCATTGATTAGATCTCCGCCAGATCTTTGTTGTCTAGAGGTGTGGGTTATACCAATCATTTTGCAACACCTTGTTGTTTTATATTTCGCACATGTTTGGGCTGCGAAAACACATCTCATCTATAGATCCGGTCCGCTCAAAATCGTGGCCACCGAAATAAGCTAGCCCTATAATATTTCGCAACCTTGACATAAGCTATCCCTCAGGGATGTTGCTGCTACAAAATCCATTCCCAACCGTGGATATTTAACACTGATTTGGCATCCATTGAAACTTGAAATATGTAAACAAGTTTTGCAATCCTCCATAACTTATCTCCCTGCACATATCTACCATTGTGAAATCCTCTTCATTCGTCGATCTACTTTACCGGTTCATCTGACAGTCAATCATGCATGCCCTTTAATCTTGTCCCACCAATGTCAAACCTCCTTTAAAAACCGTGCATCTTCTCTTCAGCAGATATTTAACAACCGTCGATCTATTTTGCTATCTATCTACGTTGTTCATTTCCACCACCGCGTAACCTATAGAAACTTATTTTCATCCTTCAAGGTCCTATGATAAGGAATTTTTGGACCTTGTTCCTCCTTTTCATTTTCCTATTCCCCTGCCAATTGTTTAGCTCAAATTGGTGCTAACCCACCTACAAAATATCTTGAAAATTTTAGCATTGGTGTTAACCAGGTGCTAACAGTGTCACTTCCATAATTGTTCAAAACACCATTTTGGCACATCAAATGTGGAGTTGTCTACAATGATAGAATATGCCATCTTTGCAGAGACTTGTCCCGAAGCTTGGTTACCAACCCAAACAATCTCATAATTTCTTTCACAAAGTATGATACCTACCATATTCAGTGAATTAATAAATTGAGACAATTCCTTACCTCAATTATTAATTAGGCCCAAATATCGAGCATTCAGCCAATAGGAATCCGAATGGATGAAACAGAGAGGTCTTCGAATATCAGCTAGAGTGGTAATACCATAATCAGATAAATATTCCAGAATATAGGAGAGAGAGAGTATAATTTTCCTCCAATCCCAAGATGGGGTCCACACCAATATAAACATTTATCCTATAACCCACCTTCCTAGCCAAACCTTGATTGATCCAAGGGAATGCCTTTAGAAAACCACGCCAAAAAAGTGAAGCATTTCTTACAATTTTATTTGGTTTTCTTATCCATTCAATACTATTTCCTTTAAGATATTTTTTATTTTAAAACTTCACACCACAAGCGTCTCCCAAACAAACCAAGCCACAAGTTTTTGATACTTAATGCAGTACCGAACCAATGAAGGTTTTTTATATCCTATCCACCCTGTTTTTTGGGCTTGGACAATATTTCCCAATTAGCAAGGTGATATCTCCCACCATCAGTATTTCTAGACCAAATAAAGGTAAGCATCTTCCTCCTGATAGCAGTAAGTATAGATTTTGGAATTTGAGCCATAAATAACCATAAAAGCAGAATCCCAATGAGAACGACTTTCAATAGAGTTAATCTTCCTCCTATTGAAAGGATCCTATAAGACCAATTTCCAATCCTATTCTCGTATTTCTTCACCAACCAAACCCAATCATTAAACCTATAACTGTTGGGTTTAAGAAAATATCCTAGATACTTGAAGCCCTCATTCAGCTTTAAGTTTGGAAGGGAAGGAATTCTGAAATATGTCACAAAACATGTTCACTGACTCTGTGACAAACAAACACTGATTTGGTGATACTCACTTCCATACCATAGGTTGTGCAGAATATTTTAATAATATCAACAAAATGTTGTCACTCCTATTTGGTTCCTTTCCCAAATAAAATAACAACATCAAAAAATTGAAGGTGAGAAATAAAAATAGCTGACAATATCTTGATACCCTTTAATTTTCATTCTGATTTATAGAGATTTATCATCCTACTTAAACCATCAATAACCAATAAAAATAAAAGAGGGCAGAGTGCACAACCCTGACGAAGTCCTCTAGAACTTTTAAAAAAACTAGTAGGAGATCCATTGACAGGGACAACAGATTGTGTCGAGCAAATACATTCCATAATCCAATTTGTTACTGTGATTAGCAGCCCAATCTAGAGAAGTATGATCCTTAAGAAATACCAATTGACTCGATCTTATACCTTCACAAGGTCCATCTTCAGAAGAATTGCATCCATATTATTGACCTTAATCGAGTGTATCGCTTCCTAAGTGATACCAACAACATCTAAAAAAAAATTATTCGCTAAAAAAAATGTTCCTTTGACATCATTTCGACAATTTTTGGCCTTAATATATTAGAAATTATCTTACTGACAAATTTGTAAGCCAAGCTACATAATGAGATAGGCCTGAATTCATTAAAAAAATTGGGCTTGTTATATTTTGGAATAAGGGCAATTAATTTGTAATTTAATGCTCCTGACATACATCCTTCCTCCCTGGATTGTTCCACCATCTATAAGATATCATTACCCATGATCTCAAAAAAAATTATAAAATGCTTCATCGTCCATCCATTGGGCCCTGTATTTCTTTCCTTAACGAATTGTTTTAGTACACCTTCAATTGCTAAAAGAGTGACAAGATCCTCATTGATAGAACCCTCCTCATTGGTGAAAAAGGAAGGAATATGTCTAATCACCTTCAATTGGGCTTCAATATTAGAAAAACCAGAATCTTTGAATTGAATTTTAAATGTGCTTATGCAAACCTTTTTAAATCCAATTGAGACTCAATAATATTTCCATCTTCATCCTGCAAATCCAAAATAGTATTGATATTTCTTCTATATGAATCATATTGATGGAAAAAATGAGTATTATTATCATCTAAAGGAACCCAAATGGATGTACTTTTTAATCTCTAGGACATTTCCTCCTTTTTTAGTAAAGATGACTTATGTTCATCCACCTCTAACAACAATAACTTTTCCTCCTCTATAAAAATTCCTGAAGGACTAGAATTAAGAATTCTAGACATCAAATTCTCAACATGAGAAAGGTTTTCCAAGTCTTTCGTCTTTTTCTCTTTATCCCACTGTACCACTTCCTTCTTTAACCACTTTATCTTGTAAACCAAGATTTATGTCACATTAAAATATTCAGGAATTTGAATAGAAGTCCACCACCCTAACTTTTAAACATAACTTCTCTTCCTTAATCCACATACTATTAAACTTAAAAGGATAATTTTGTCTTAATTTTTTCCCCTTCTAGTTGAAGGATAATAGGAAAATAGTCTAAAATCATTGATCCACACACCCAGATTCTAAATATTTGAAGCTTAATAGAAAGATCCTCATATATCAAGAACCTATCTAGCCTTTTACTAATACCAAAGACATCACTTCTTCCATTGCTACATGTAGGTTCAATTTTCACTGGGAGAACATCAATGAGGTTTCAATTCTTTAATAGTTGAATAAAAAAAATATGATAGTGGATCCAATCAAGTTGAGTGTCCCCAAACCTCGGCAACAGATACAATAAAATTTAAGTCCCTTGTAAGAACCAGATCTAGAAAATTTAACAAACCACTACTCTCTAGATGATTCCAAAAAGGTTATCTTTCTTGATATGGGCCATAACAATTAAAGACACTAATATTTCTATTATTTGTAAAATGTTTTCCTTACAAAAATATACCTCCACACAATTTATAAGATTTAAATTCCGAGACACTAGTATTCCAACAGGTAATGAGACCTCCAGATAACCCATTTGAACTTATAGCATGGATATTTCATCTAGGTAAAATCTTAGAGAAAATCTCAATCGCTTGCAATTCTCCACACATTTATTCTTGGATCGAGATAATATCCGGGGTAGTAGTTTTAAAAATTTAGGACATAGCCTTAACCTTCTCATCCCCCCCAACTCCACAAAAATTAAATGATAGGATTGACATTAAGACCCCTCACTAGTGGGTTGGCTTGCTCTATGGGCCCCGAAATGTTTTGAGTGGGTGGCAGTAGACTATTCTCTTCTAGCCTTTGAAATTTTAGTAAAAAATGGGATTTATTGGTGTTGGTTTGATCGATAATCTAGAGTGGTACCGCTAGAGACAGAATTCTCATTTTTATTCTTCTTTCTAATAGTAACATTTTGATGATGGATTGAAGACACAGGTAGAATATTTGCATTATAAGGGTTTTCAAAGTATGCTTGTAAGGGATTTTTTCAACAGAATTTCTAAGGGAATCTGATAAGGGTTCACTTGAAGGGTTTTTAATTAGATCATTTTCCAAACCCTCGCTTTCCATACTATAAGGAAAAATCAAGTTAGGTGCTTGTAAAGTATATTTACCAGCCTATTCCCCCTATCCAACAAAGGGATAAAAGTATCTTCACTTTCAATTTTTTACTCCAAAGGGTTTAATGAAGGAACATTAGGAGCTAGACTACTCCTCAAGGTCCCCCCCCTATCATCCACTATAAAATTTAAAACCCCCCCAGAAGAAGACTTGGAACCAATCATACAATTATTAAATCCAAAGTTGATGGAATCGATGGCCAAACTAATATAGGAATCAGTAGAATTAATACCAAAAAAATATTGTCTCTTTTGTGCATCTTTTTCCACAGATAAAATGTAATTTAATTATGTACATGAAATACCCTCATACATAGTAGGAGAGTATGAATGAGACATACCTTCCAAATTGCTGACCTCTACATTCGGAGGTGAATTTTTCCAAGGGTTTGGTCATGAAATAGGTTCCCAAGACAAAACAAGGTTTTCTTCCAGAACCTCAATCTCTCCCAAAAATAACAATGGAAATTTCACCTTCAAATGTCCAGTCTCACTGCAATAATGGCAATGAAAGGGGATACAGAAATAATCCAATCTCTCTTTAATAATCCTATCTCCCCAAACAAACTCCAGCAAAGCAGGGAACCCCTTTGTGATATCCATCTCCACCATCATGGATTCCATCCATTTATCAATGCCATATAGCATATGTTTATCCAATCTAGTGAAGTGTCCCAAGGATTTTGTAAGCCCTTCAAAGATGTTTGTCATCCAAAGTTCAATCGAAAACCCTAGCATTAGGACCCATAAATGCCTCAGTGTCATTTTTTACTTCTCTGAATTGAAAGAGGTATGCCATCGTTTCAATACTAGAGATCCCTCCTTATTCAACCAAACCCTACCAAGGATTTTTTGCACCGCCTCGGCCGATGGAAAATGAAACAAAACCATATGTTTATGAGCATGATAAACCTGGGAGCCAGCCCAAATTTTGGGAGCCAATTCGTATTTACCCAGTCCACAGGCTCATAATGACTAACCTTCGCAAACTTAATGTGTCCAACCACAACCCTACTAGAAAAAACAACAACCCAATCCATGTTAACGCCTTTACCCACCACAAACTGATCCACTTCCTCCTTAGCCCTGTAACATTTTAGTTTTCTTGTAACTCGAGCTCGAGCAACCTAGACTTTTGCATTCTTAATGCCAAAATTAGAATCCATAAATTGATCCTGACCATTTGTTAATCCCAAACTTTTAATTTTCCTGAGTATGCAACCTTCCTCCGGACACTGTTATAGACGATGTTCATATTGAATGATAAATAGAAATAATATGTTAGATGATGCATATAAATTTACATTAAGCTCGCCTTTATACAACTTGAGCAAGCATAGTGAAGGGTTACGCCCTTTCACTAGAAACCTAATAATCTATTTATTTATAATTAATAATATTAATTAAATATTCACACCATTTCCTTCCCCTTGGGAAAAGCTTTGTCCTCAAAGCTTGAGTATTTTCCTAATGTCGTCCTTCATTCTAATTTGGAGTCGATATTAGAATCGGACGAGATTTCTTGTGTAGAGACTTGCACTTCCTTTCCATTGACGATTATGCACTGTATTGTTTGATTGTAGGCTACATTTATGGCCAAGGGTATAGTCATCACCGCATAGAAGACATATGTTTTTCTTCTTTTTTATATTATCAGAGTAACTGTTAGATGATTTCGACCTATTTTCCATTTCATAGGCATATCATTGAGGGTTGTGGCATTGATGGTCGGGTGACCAAGTATCTTCACAGTACCTATATTGTGTCTCTTTTTCTTGTCAATAATGGTTATCTCCTCTTATTTTTATTCCTTCCAATTTGCGTTCTACAGATTTTGCTTTATGTATTTCTACTTCTACGTTAGGTATGTCATGTAGCTTTTACTCTTTTTGGAGGTATGGTTTAAGACCTCCTAGATATGTTTTGAGTCTTTGTTTGGTAGACAACCCAAATACTTGCGTCGATAAGGATACCCACTGATGTGTGAATTCCTCAACGATTCTAACCTGTTGTAGTCTGGTGAGTATACTGAAAAAAAATCGTCTTCTTTGATTCCTTGAACCCAATTAAAAAAATAATTTTTGAACAAGTTCCAGGTGTAGGAAAAATTGTCTCTCTTCCACCATAAGTACCAATTACAGGTGTACCCTTCCATATGCATTGACGCATATTTCACCTTCTCCTCGTCAGGTTGAATATTGTAAATGTCGAATTATTCTTCCGCTTTGTTTATCCAAGCAACGCATGGGTCTTCACTTCCATTGTATTTCGACAACTCTATTTTTGCCTTAGGTGGGTACACTATGTAAGGATGATATTGATTGCCTTTTTCCTTACGGTTTGATGGTGGCATGGAACTACTGGACGATGCAAGTGACATACTTGAACTACTTTGTTGTTGGCGGTGATTTTTAGCCATTTTATTCTCTACTATCTTACTGATAGCATCTATTTTTTGTTTAATCGTGCCTCCATATCTGGTAGTCCTTTTGTTTCTATCTCTTGCTTAAGCGTCGCATTGTTAATCTTTATTTCTTTTTGCAATTCTTCTTTATTCTTGGCAAGTGCTTCCTGTGTGTAAATATGAAATGAGGAAGTTAGCATGGCTAGACTGCTGACTTGGTATGTCTTAGGCATTAGTCTTTGTAACACCTCCATTAATGTATTACGGTTTGCATCATCGTGCTCAAGTTCTGGGTTATGGTGTTTATGTTTTGAGTCATAGTACTCATTTTGTCATCCAATTCTTTTTGTCTTTCGTTTAGGATGTCAAATTTTTCATCCAGTCTTCTTTCTAGTACTAGAACAACTTCGTCTTTGATTTATTTTTTAAGCGATGCATTGTTATTTTTCATCTCTTCCTTCAATTTTTTTTGGTTAGCGACAAGGGACTTGATGTCCTCCATTTTCTCGATTTGCTCTTTCACTTTTGCCATGGTCTTGGACCTTGTATGCGAAGGAGTGTACTTCGATGCTATTTTGGCTTGTGAGGGGTGGAAAAATATTTTTTTCCTTTTGCTGAATAATAATAAATATTATTTTTTTTTATAAACTATATATAATAATTGATATATAGTTTTTTTTTAAAACAAATATTATAATAATAATATATAATATTTGATTTTTATTAAATATATTATATTATAATATATTTGAATTAATATATTATATTATATTATATTATATAATATTATATATATATATATATATATATATTGTTATAGGTCATGGAGGTGGAGGCGAAGTGACAACGTGTGAGGTTGGCGGTTATTGGGGGTGAGCACAAGAGTGGCGGTTGGATCAATGTGGAAGGAGGATTGGAGTAGGTAGGTGGGTAGGTGGAGGGGGTAATGATGGAGAGGATGGAGCAGCGAGGCGGGAAGAAAAAACAACAGCGGGAGGATGGAGGATGGAGAGGCGGGCGTTTACGTGGGAGCGAGTGGATGCAGTGTTCACGGAGTGAGGGACGAAGGAGCAACGCATTTGAAGAGTGTAGAAGGTGAAGAGGATCAAGATGGGGGATGAAAAACAACGAAAAGAATGGAAGATGAACGGAGGAGTGGATGCGCTAGGGGAGGAGCACGCATGGGAGAATGGAGGAGCAGAGGAATAGATGGGAGGTGGAAGAGCATGGAGAGGTGAGCGCAGTGGAAATAAAGGAGGAGGTAGGTGCAACGGAGGGGGGGCGAGCAGCAACAACATCATGGGGATAAAATATGGAGGTTGAGCTGAATCTGAGCTCAGGTCAAAGGATCGAATCTGCTCTAATACCAATTGGTACAACCGTATCCGGTTGGACTATTAATAGTCGAATCCGACTTTCATGTTGAATGATAAATAGAAATAATATATTAGATGATGCAGATAAATTTACAATAAGCAAGCATTTATACGTCTTGAGCAAGCATAGTAAAGGGTTATGCCCTTTCACTACTAACCTAATAATCTATTTATTTATAATTAATAATATTAATTAAATATTCACAACATCTTTCTGTTGCTTTCCAGTGAATTTCATGAGATGTTTGCATATAGAGGGAAACATGACCAATGACAAAAGAAAGGTCAAGATGAGAATGAGTCAAGTATAAGAGACTACCAACAAGTTGACGATACAAGGTAGCATCTACTTCAGGTGAAGTACAAGTGGCAGAAAATTTGACTCCATATTGGAAGGGAGAAGTGGATGGTTTACAATATTCCATGTGAAAGCGATGAAGAAGGTCACAATCATACTTATTCTGAGAAAGAAAGATTCCTTCTTGCTTTGCAAGACTTGGAGACCAAGAAAATAATGCAAATGTCATAAGTTTAACATTTCAAAATTTTGCTTAAGAATGGATTTCACATGGGTTAAAAGATTAGGGTCACTACCAGTAAGAATAAGGTCATCAACATAAAGAACAAGGATGATGAGATGGTTTCCTACTTTCTTGGTATATACATTGGGGTCAGAATGGAATCTAGAAAAACCAGTGTCTAGTAGAAAGCTATCCATTTTGGCATGCCAAGCTTGAGGATCTTTCTTAAGGCCATATAAATATTTCTTATGGTGACAGACAAGGCTAGAGTTATTCTGAACATATCCAGGAGGTTGTTCCATGTAAATTTCTTCATATAAATCACCATGTAAAAATGCATACTTGACATCCATTTGATGGAATTCCCATTTATATAAGGCTGCAAGGGAAAGAACAAGGTGGATGGAGTTCATTTTTGTGGCAGGAGAAAAGATTTCATTGTATTCAATCCCTTCAAGTTAAGAAAAACCTTTTGCAACTAACATTTCCTTAAGTCTTTCAACACTTCCATTTGATGCATACTTAGTTCTATAGACCCATTTACATTTGATAAGTTTTCTTCCTTCTAGAAGAGGTACAAGATCCCAAGCATCATTTGCCATTAAAGAATGATATTCTTCATCCATAGAGGCATTCCAATATGGATTCCCTAAAGCTTCTGCAAAAGTCCTTGGATCATGATTCTCTAAAACTTGAACCAAAAGAGAAGAGGCTTGATGGAACTGAGAACATGTTCGACGTTGATCTCTAGGATCACCAATAAGATCACCAACTGTTTAACGTGTTGAATGGACCCATTAAGGAAGCAATGGTGCTGGTGAAAATGGAGGAAAAATGAGCAAGCAGAGGTGTATTTTCATCCTCACTGTCATCATCAAAAACTAGAGTTGTAAAGCATCAAGGAAGTTGGAAGTAGAAGAAGTAACAAGCATCGAACCAAGCTCACAGGACAAAGATGAAACATCGAGTTAGGCTCATAGGCTAATATATTTTCATCAAATTTAGCATCTATTCTAATGATTATATCATTATAATGTGGATGAAGAATTCTATAACCTTTTACATCTTCAAAATATCCAACAAATATGCACTTTTCACTTTTAGGTTGCAATGCTTTCCATTTTTCATCTAGAATGTGAACCCATGCTTCACTACAAAACACACGGAAGTGACTTACATCTGGTTTAATTTTACTCCTTGCTTCTTCTGGTGTGATACCTTGTAAAGCTTTAGTGGGGGTGCAATTAACTATGTAATTTGCACAATTTATGGCTTCAGCCCAAAATTGAAGACTTGGTCCCTTAACTTGGTACTAGGCCAATGATATCATTGGATTAACTCCAAGTTGTTGTAGGTTTCAGAAAACCATAGCTAGGGTTTCTTCATAGAACAAGTCCAATAATTTAGTAAGGATAGACCCAAGTTCCATCCTCACCCCAAGTCGGTAGAGTAGGTCACGATCCATCGTAGTCTTCATAGTATAAATGAGTATTTTATTTTATAAAATACTCATTTATAATGTGTTTTATTTATAAAGGAACATATTTTTTATTTTTATATATATAAAATCAAAAATTAAAAAATTAATGTCAGTTATTATTAAATTAAAAAAAATTTGATTATTCATTTTAGTGAATGTTTTGTTTATTTTTTATAAAAATTAACTATTCATTTTAGAGAAGGTTTGGTTTATTTCTAATAGATCAATAAATTTTGTCAAATTAAAAAATCAAAGCATTTCTTAAATACAATGATTCTTTCACACTAGGAAATATGTACATAATGGTTATTTTTATTTGTAATTTTTATTTTATAAATATAGATAATTTTTTTGTGTTGAATATTTTTGGAATTTCATCATCAAAATATATATATAACCTCACCAAATGAACTTAATTGGAAAACCATTTTTTGGTGAAAAATCATATGAACCCAATGTTCAACCATTGATTTGGCTAAAATAACCTTTAATTCAATCAAATTAGACAAAAATTATTGACTTTCCCAAGTCATATTGACTTAGGGAAGCATAACTATGCTAACTTGGATACCTACCTTTGGGCCCAATAAATGAAACATTTAATATATTTTTGCATAATTAGATTAAGGTTCCTAACTTAAGTGTGTTATTGTGTCTCTTATATTTGTCACTATCTATGTTGTTTCAAATTGACCTTTCGGTGTTGAATATTCTATGAAAGTTTGTGGTCCTCCTCTATTTATTTTTCTATCTCATTTTCCATTTTCCAGTGATATGAAGTGTACCAAAGGATCTTATGATTTGTCGAAATAACCACAATGTTTTTTAAGTACATTGATTATGTTGGGTGTATTTTCGTAGTGTTTGGCCCATTTTGTGTATTCCAATTGTGGTGGTAGTGTTTTTTATATAATGGCCTAACAAAAAGGTTGTTTTAATTAAAATGTTTGATTGTGTCAATGCATCATAGCCTTTCGTAGCCTTTGATTAGTCTTGACCATATGTAAATGATGTCTAAACAATGGACATCAATTCAAACATAACATGACCTCTTTTAAGCTAACTTAAGCATAACTCAATACACAAAAATATAATAAACTTTATACTATTAAAATCAAAGACATCAATTATAAAGGGATCACAGGTGTTGAGATGTAACTTAATTTTTGTGAGAAAACCCACTTTAATATTTTCTATTGTTGACCAACAAATTATGACACATAACTACATGTCGATGTCTAATGTCTACCCACATTGAGCTTCATAATTTATCCTTCTTAATAAACAACCACCTAGACCTATATAGAAAAAACAGTACTCTCAGTAATGACTTTCTCCACCTCAACTTGATCACCAACCTATCATACTATAATGAATTACTATCCTTTCTCAATCAATTGTTTCCATATAAATAGCACTACCACATACACAATCCCTAGGTTGGCTCATTAAATTCTACTCAATTATGTCAAAATGAATGACCATTACATCCAAAACTATTATAGGATTGACATATCATAAATTTCCACTATGTACATAGTCATTGCATGAAACATACACTCAAACACGTTGTCTTAGAAAAAAATGGATAAGAATTTTCGGGTACACAGTGTACTCCCAAAAGACCGAACACCTAGAGCAGCCACTCACACAAATAGATCACAGATCGACACACTAATGTTTTCACATGGTTTCAACCATCGAAAGGGAAACACTCCACGACCCCATCCAAATTGCTACTTGGGGCAGTTTATTATGCAAAAGAAAGAAAGTTACAAATGAGCTTCTCATAATCGATCAACTATCCAATGACCCTCCATGCTCTTTAAAAAGATATGATGGACCAATCGGGTGTTAAGACACGGATCAAAGGTAGTTATGATATAATAGAATATGAATCGTCGGATCACTCTATGTCTAGAACATATCGTGACCGTCAGATTAGGTATTTACAAGTGCATACTAGTGCATACTAAAGAAACACACTTTTCCTAACGGATATATTATACCAAGTTGATCTTAACTAACTCCTAAGTGTCTAAATATCCTATCATCCTCCCTTAAGAACAAGTTGGGATAGGATCAAAGGATTTACAAAAGTGACACTATTAGGAGAAGGAAGGAGGAATTAGAGCCTATCCCCCCTTAACGACAAGTTCCTGAACTCCTAACATAGATCCAAATTTAGAAAACTTTACTTCTGTAAGAGACTTGTTGAATATGTCTGCAAATTGATCATCTGTAGGGAAAAAGAGCACTTTAAGAATGCGATCATGAACAAGCTTTCTGACGAAGTGCATATGTAGCTCAATGTGTTTCCTGCGTTTATGTTGAACTGGATCTTTTGCGAGCTTGATGGCACTTTTATTTTCGCACCAAAGCAGAGTAGGTTGCTGCTCCTCGAATCCAAAATCCAAAAGGATCTGTCAAATCCATAAAGCTTACTGACTGGCACTAACTGTGGCTCGATATTTTGCTTCTGCTAAAGAAAGAGAAAGTCGAGCTTGTTGTTTCTTACAAGCCCAAGTGACAAGTTCAAATCCTAGACTAAAAACATAACCTGCATCAGACTTTCGATCATCAAGATCGCCAACCCAATCGAAATCAGTGAAACCAACCAATGAAGGAGTCCACCCTATACTGTAATGAATCCCAAACTGAAATGTACCTCGAATATATCAAAGTATTATTTTGGTACAACCGTATCCGGTTAGACTATTAATAGTCGAATTCGACTTTCATGTTGAATGATAAATAGAAATAATATATTAGATGATGCATATAAATTTACAATAAGCTCGCCTTTATACAGCTTGAGAAAGCATAGTGAATGTTTGCGCCCTTTCACTAGTAACCTAATAATCTATTTATTTATAATTAATAGCATTAACTAAATATTCACAGCATTGCCTTCCCCTTGGGAAAGTATTTATCCTCAAAGCTTGAGTGTTTTAAAAATGTCGTCCTTCATTCTGATTTGGTGTCGGTATTAGAATCGGAAAATATTTCTTGTGTAGAGACTTGCACTTCCTTTCCATTGACGATTCTACACTGTATTGTCTGATTGTTCCTACATTTATGGCCAGCGGTCTAGTCATCACTGCATCAACGACATATGTTTTTATTCTTTTTTCTATTATCAGAGTAACTGGTAGATGACTTCGACCTATTTTCCATTTCATAGGCATATGATTGAGGTTTTTGGCATTGATGGTCGGGTGACCAAGTATCTTCATAGTACCTGCATTGTGTCTCTTTTTCTTGTCGATAATGGTTATCGCCTCTTGTTTTTATTCCTTCCAATTTGTGTTCTACGGATTTTGCTTTATGTCTTTCTACTTCTACGTTAGGTATGTCATGTAACTTTTACTCTTTTTGGAGGTATGGTTTAAGACCTCCTAGATATGTTTCGATTCTTTGTTTGTTAGACAACCCAAATACTCGTGTCGATAAGGCTTCCCACTGATGTGTGAATTCCTCAACGCTTACGACCTGTTGTAGTCTAGTGAGTATACTGAAAAAAAAAATCATCTTCTTTGATTCCTTGAAACCTATTAAGAAAATCATTTTTGAACAAGTTCCAGGTGTAGGAAAAATTGTCTCTCTTCCACCATAAGTACTAATTACAGGTGTACCCTTCCATATGCATTGACGCATATTTCACCTTCTCCTCGTCAGGTTGAATATTGTAAATGTCGAATTATTCTTCTGCTTTGTTTATCCAAGCAACGCATTGGTCTTCACTTCCATTGTATTTTGACAACTCTATTTTTTCCTTAGGTGGGTACACTATGTATGGATGATATTGATTCCCTTTTGCCTTACGGTTTGATGGTGGCTCAGAACTACTGGACGATGGAAGTGACATATTTGAACTGATTTGTTGTTGGTAGTGATTTTTAGCCTTTTTATTCTCTACTCTCTTACTGATAGCATCTATTTTGTTGTTTAATCGTGCCTCCATATCTGGTAGTCCTTTTGTTTCTATCTCTTGTTTAAACGTCGCATTATTAATCTTTATTTCTTTTTTCAATTCTTCTTGATTCTTGGCAAGTGATTCCTGTGTGGAAATATGAAATGAGGCATCTAGCATGTATGGACTGCTGACTTGGTCTATCTTAGGCATTAGTCTTTGTAACACCTCCATTAATGTATTATGGTTTTGTGTCATGGTGCTCAAGTTCTAGGTTATGGTGTTTATGTTTTGAGTCAGTACTTATTTTTTCATCCAAGTCTTTTTGTCTTTCATTTAGGATGTCAATTTTTTCATCCAGTCTTCTTTCTAGTACCAGAACAACTTCATCTTTGATTTCTTTTTTAAGCGTTGTATTGTTATTTTTCATCTCTTCCCTCAAGATTTTTTGGTTAGCGACGAGGGACTTGATGTTCTTCTCCATTTTTTTGATTTTCTCTTTCACTTCTGCCATGGTCTTGGACCTTTTATGCAGAGGAGTGTACTTTGATGCTATTTTGTCTTGTGAGGGGTGGAAAAATCTTTTTTTCTTTTTTTGAATAATAATAAATATTTATTAATTAATTTTTTTTATAAACTATATAATAATTGGTATATAGTTTTTTTTAAAACAAATATTATAATAATAATATACAATATTTGATTTTTAATTCTTTATTTTTATTAAATATATTATATTATAATATATTGTTTTGTTTTTTTGTTATAGGTCGTGGAGGTGGAGGCGGAGTGACGGCGTGTGAGGTTGGCGGTTATTGGGGTGAGCATAGGAGTGGCAGTTGGATCAGCGCGGAAGGAGGATTGGAGAAGGTAGGCAGGTAGGCAAATGGGGTAAGGATGGAGAGGATGGGGCAATGAGGTGAGAAGAATCATCGAGGAGGATTAACAAGAGCGGGAGGATGGAGCAGTGTAGGAGATGGGGAGGCAGGTGTTTGCACGAGAGCGAGTGGATGCAGCGGGCAGGGAGTGAGGGACGAAGGAGAAATGCATTTGAAGAGCATGGAAGGTGAAGAGTATCAAGATGGGGGATGAACAGCAGAGAAAAGAATGGAAGAGGAACGGAGGAGTGGATGCATTGGGGGACGAGCACGTGTGGGAGAATAAAGGATCAGAGGAGTAGATGGGAGGTGGAAGAGCGTGGAGAGGTGAGTGTAGGGGAAATAAAGGAGGAGGTGGGTGCAACGGAGGGGGGGTGAGTAGAAGCAACATCGTGGGGATAAAAGATGGATGTTGAGCTGAATCCGAGCTCAGGTTGAAGGATCGAATCCACTCTAATACCAATTGGTACAACCGTATCTGGTTGGACTATTAATAGTTGAATCTGACTTTCATGTTGAATGATAAATAGAAATAATATATTAGATGATGCATATAAATTTACAATAATATCGCCTTTATATGGCTTGAGAAAGCATAGTGAAGGGTCAAGTATAAGAGACTACCAACAAGTTAATGATACAAGGTGGCATCTACTTCAGGTGAAGTACAAGTGGCAGAAAATTTGACTCCATACTGGAAGAGAGAATGGGATGGTTTATAATATTCCATGTGAAAGCGATGAAGAAGGTGACAAGCATACTTATTCTGAGAAAGAAAGATTCCTTCTTTTCTTTGTAAGACTTGGAGACCAAGAAAATAATGAAAATGTCATAAGTCTGACATTTCAAAATTTTGCTTGAGACTGGATTTCACATGGGTTAAAAGTTGAGGGTCACTACCAGTAAGAATAAGATCATCAACATAAAGAACAAGAATGATGAGATGGTTTCCTACTTTCTTGGTATAGATATTAGGGCCAGAATGGCATCTAGAAAAACCAGTGTCAAGTAGAAAGCTATCCATTTTGGCATACCAAGCTTGAGGATCTTTCTTAAGGCCATATAAGGATTTCTTATGGCGACAGACAAGGCTAGAGTTATTCTGAACATATCCAAGAGGTTGTTCCATGTAAATTTTCTCATATAAATCACCATGTAAGAATGCAAACTTGACATCTATTTGACGGAATTCCCATTTATGTAAGGATGCAAGGGAAAGAACAAGGCAGATGGAGTTCATTTTGCGGCAGGAGCAAAGATTTCATTGTATTCAATCCCTTCAAGCTAGGGAAAACCTTTCGCAACTAACATTTCCTTAAGTCTTTCAACACTTCCATTTGATGCATACTTAGTTATATAGACCCATTTACAATTGACAAGTTTTCTTCCTTCTAGAAGAGGTACAAGATCCCAAGCATCATTCACCATTAAAGAACAATATTCTTCATCCATAGAGGCATTCCAATCTGGAGTCCCTAAAGCTTTTGCAAAAGTCTCTGGATCATGATTATCTAAAACTTGAACCAAAAGAGAAGAGGCTCGATGGAACTGAGAACGTGTTCGACGTTGATCTCTAGGATCACCAACAAGATCACCATATGTTTCACGTGTTGAACGTACCCATCAAGGAAGTAATGGTGTTGGTGCAAATGGAGAAAAAATGAGCAAGCGGAGGCGGATTTTCATCCTCACTATCATCATCAAAAACTAGAGTTGGAAAGCATCAAGGAAGTTGGAAGTATAATAAGGCACAAGCATCGAATCAAGCTCGCAGGCCCAAGATGAAACATCGAGTTAGGCTCGTAGACTAAGAGATTTTCATCAAATTTAGCATCTATTCTAATGATTATATCATAATAATGTGGCTGAAGAATTCTATCACCTTTTACATCTTCAGAATATCCAACAAATATGCACTTTTCACTTTAGGTTGCAATGCTTTCCATTTTTCATCCGGAATGTGAACCCATGCTTCACTTCAAAACACACGGAAGTGACTTACATCTAGTTTAATTTTACTCTGTGATTCTTCTGGTGTGATACCTTGTAATGCTTTAGTGGGGGTGTGGTTAACTATGTAATTTGCACAATTTATGGCTTCAGCCCAAAATTGAAGACTTAGTCCCTTAGCTTGGATCATACAATTAGCCATTTCTTTTAGAGTGTGGTTATTCCGTTGAGCTACACCATTTTGTTGTGGTGTATATGGTACAACGTGTTGTTGTTGGATTCCTTGCTTAGTGCAAAAAATAGTGAACTTGTTGTGAACATATTATCCTCCATTATTAGATCTTAACTTAAGAATTTGATGACCATATTGTTTTTCAACAAGGGCATTGCAGGCCAAGAACATGTTAAAAACTTCGCTCTTAAGTTTTAGGAAATAATCCCAAGTGCATCTGGAGTAATAATAAATGAACGTTAACAAATATTTGAAACCAGAAAAGGGAGCAGATGGAATAGGACCACACAAGTCACTATGCACAAGCTCCAAGGGAACTGAGGCATTCCAAGAGGCACATTTGTCAAAATTGTCCTTATCGTGTTTTACCAGTACACATCCAGAAAAAAACCATCCATGTAAGATACCATCGAAAGAACTGTCACCATATTGTCTTTGCATAGTTGTTTCAATGAGCAATAATTTAAGTGGCCAATTCGCTCACACCAAAGTTTGCTCAAGTTATCACTATGAGCAACAAAAACAGAAGGAAAATATGATGACCCAAAGTTATTAAATTTGTACAACCTGGTAATATCATCAACAATTCCGGTAGCTAGGACATGCTTATGATATTTAAAATCCTTGATTACAACTTGGTGAGATGGAAACGTTACATTTTTACCTTCAACAGAATGAGTGTTTTGAAGACTGACAACAAATTGCAAGAAATTCTTGGAACACATAATACATCACTAAAATAACCATTATCGACTGCAATTGTTCTAGATCCTACAACACTTAGATTTATCATATGGATTGATCCTTAGCCATATGATAATATGCCCCATAATCAATGAGCCACTCATTTGAAGTAGAGGAAGAAGATGCAGTATAAGAAAAACCAAAAGCTCAAAATGCATGTCCATTAGAGGTAGACTCTGAAGATGAATCAAGGTCGATGTGGTGCTTCTTCATTGCTACTTCCAAGGATACCATCTTCTTGAAACATTTAGATTCATCATGATTATTTTTCTCGCAATAGTTGCAATGACGCTCAGTCTTCTTTCCTTTTGGCTTGGATCCTTTGTCATTTTTGAAAGAATGAGCTGACTGAGATGGTTTGGGACCCTTTTTTGGCTTATTATTGCAAGGATTTTGTTTCTTGGGAGGCTTGGACTTTTCTTTCTAGTGTTCCAATAAGGCTTTCCCAGATGTATCTACAATGCAAATCATTCCAAGATGTATGAGCTTATATTTCTCTCTAATCAAGGAATCACAAAAGGATTCAAGAGTAGGCGATATATGGCTAGTTGGATCCAAAGATTCTTTCATGGAGTAGAATGTAGATACAAAAATAGAATATGCAGATCCAAGTTTGGAAAGAATATGATAAATGCATTGCTTGTCTTCCCTTTTAATTTTTCATTCTTCACATAAGAGTCTAAGAGTTTCGTACTTAGATAAATAATCTTGAATGCAGGAAAAATCACTTGGATTTAAAGAAATCAACTCATTTTTTAGTTGATGACCTCAAATTTCATTCTTTTTTACCAAACACAGCTTCCAACTTGTCCCAAGCTTTATCTGGTTCATCAATTCCAAATAGTTGGAATCGCAAATCATTAGAGATCGACATCCCTATCAAACCACGAGCTTCATCACATATATTTTACCATTTTATTTTCTTATCATCATCAATGGTTCTTTTTCTTTCCCTAAGGTAATTATGTAAAGTCCCCTATTTCATAGGAAATCCTCCATATAATATTTCCATGAGAAATAGTTGGAACCGGTAAGAATAATATCACAAGGTGCGGCCATATTGCAAAATAATGTCTGTAAAAAAAGAAACCAGTGGTTTGGATGCAAAGAGCTAAAAAAAAAAGGTTGTTTAACAAAAAACACCACTGAAAACTGACTCCAGGTGAGGAAGTTATGCTTGATAAAACAATGTTTAAGATGACCCCAAGAGTGACGTGGAAGATCGAGGATTGACTAAGTAAACCAAAAAAAATGACCCCCCCTATTCCCAAGACTAACCTTTTAAGTGAAATTCACTTTTTACAAGGATGTTAATTCAAATATTGCAGCAAAAACTACAAGATTTAAGTGAATCGCTTTTATAATTCAAGTGAGATGCACTTTTAGAATAAAGTAACTTAAAAATAGAAATTGCATGCACTTTTAGAAAAGTAACTAAATAGACTTGAACTCAAGACATATTAAAGAATAAAACAACTTTAAACCTAGTGAGACAATATTAAAAGGTACGTAAAAGATGGGAATGAGGAAGAGGTTTTTTTTTAACTACTCGTTTGTCTCTATGTGTGTGCTTACTTCTTTTCCTGCAAATCACTTCACATAAACCAAAACAAAAACACAAAAAAAAATTACCACACTTTTGGGGTTGGACCTCGTTAGCTTGCCCAAAATTTATGTGTTTTATCTATGTTTCTTATTCACCGCGATCGCACAAGGTGCACGACAAAAAGCATATGCAGTACAGAAAAACCATTTCATTTTTGTTTTTGATTTGCCGCGATTGTGCAAAGTGCACGGAAAAGAGCATACACAAATAGGGAAGGAAAAAATCCGAAACCAAAACAAAAAAAACTAGATTTGATAATAAATCTGATAAAATATGAGAATTTTAAAATAAAATAAAAAATATTAAAAAAATGTCACTGTAACATTATACCTTAAGATTTGATGAAATGGTCGTATCTGGGGAAAACATAAACCTTTTAGATCAAACAAAAACTATTTTCCAATGGAAACAGAACTCTGGATGCAATGGAACACCTCCAATAGCCCATAAATGCATAAAAAATTTAGAACCAGAAACCCTTTCAAAATTTCGGCAACACCAGTTCAAGATCTAGATCATCAATGAAAGTGACTCTTCATAAACAATATAATACCATGTTCAGGTACACAGGGTACTCCCAAAAGAATGAAAACATAGAACAACCACTCACACAAACATATCACATACCGACACACTGATGTTTTCACATGGTTTAAACCCTCGAAATGAAAAACACTCCACGGCCCCAGCCAAATAACCACTTTAGGTAGTTTATTATGCAAAAGAAATAAATTTCCAAATGAGCTTCTCATAATCGATCAACTAGTCAATGCCCATCCATGCTCTTTAAATAGATATCATGGACCAATCAGGTTTTAAGGCACGGATCAAAGGTAGTTATGATCTAAGAGAAGATGAACCGCCGGATCACTCTATGTCTAGAACATATTGTGACCGTCGGATTAGATATTTACAAATGCATACTCATGCATACTAAATAACCACAGTTTTCCTAACTGATATATTGTAACAATTTGATCGTAACTAACTCTTAAGTGTCTAAATATCCTAACAAAGAAGACATATGGACACTTAGGACCAAGTCAAACTTGATCGCTAGGTTCGCTACGTCACAATTATGTTCATACACTATTCATATAACCATGTCTGAGTGCCAAAATCCCATAGAACGTTGATATGATCCCTAATTTTTTCTGTAGCCTCCCAACAATGTTCTCTTGACATAATTTGTTGAATTTCAACACTAAGGTACAACTAAACTATTATAGGTGCTCAAAATGTACCAAGTCTCCGACCTAATTAGCTTGTGTCCACTCTTGAAATGTGTATGATCTTCCTTTTCTTTTCCCTTGTGTCTACTAGCCAAAATAATTTCAAGGAGTGTTATATTCCTAATTACCCTCCCCTATGTCCATTCTTCTTTAATATTATAAAGCAAATCCTTGCAGAAATAAGTGCACTTAGAATACTACAGTCATATCCTCGACCAATTCTCTTCAAGTGTCTTTCATCCTTCTATTGAGGTGTTCCTCAAAAACTTGGACTCCTAGAAAAAATAACTCATCCCTTGTCTCCAATCTAAATCTTATAGTAGTAAATTTCCATCAAAACCTTTATCTATGGTGTCTTTTATTTGCATTTGCTTCCTTGTTCTTGTGTTCACTCCTTATATCCTCTATCTATTTTTATGTCCACTAGTGGCACTTTTTTATGTCCTATGTCCAACCTTCCTAACCTTTTATTCTTCTTAGGCATCAACCATGTCTTTTGTGGTTCATTGAACTTGCAAATGTGCATACCAAGTAAAACCCCGCAACCATTGACCCCTATTGTCCTTATCCAATATCTATGTAGGCATGTGATTGTCTCACCATACAACCCATGTGGGACTTTCCCTACACCATTTTTTATTATGGGTTTTTTCATGTTGTCTCTTCATCCTACTTTTGGATAGAATTTGTACGTATTCAAGTTGTACTTTGTCCTCATCGACCTAGCATTGGAGATATTCTATGACATTCCTTATGGTATTGAGTTTATGCCACCTTCTCCACTATGATCTATAAATATGGATATTAGTACTCGAAATGCATGATAGCTTCCCATGCAAATATCAATTCCAATCCTACCGAGAATGGAGTGTGACCTATGGCTCTCTTTCAATTTGTCCTATATCCCCTTGAGAAGGAATGAAATTTTTTTATTGAGTTCCTACTCCTAACATCATAAATATTAGTAAATGTATTAACCAACTCCATGTTCATGTCCCCACTTATGTATTATCTCTTAGGTAGATACGAACTACTTTTCAAATGTATAAAATTGAAAGTTTGTACCAAACCCTCGATTAAAGTTCAAATTTAAATTTGCCTATCTATATGATTTAGTATGAATTGGAAAAACAAACCTACAAAATTCACATTAAACTAAGAACACAGTTTTCTCACCTACAATGCTCTTTCAATGTCTTTCACTTCAACTTACTTATTGAATATCTATATAGCCACTACGATATATTTTGCTTGTGTCATCTTGGATGTTACAAAAGGACCAATATAGTTAATTCTTTAATGCTCAAATTGGTGCAATGGTAGTATATGTTTCAATTCATGAAATTCCTCCCTGACTACAGCTTGTTACTCTCCTTCCAACACTACTCATGTGATTTCAAAATCATTAAACAATATTTAAACGATGGTGTCCACCACAAACTAAAACATTGAATTTGATGTCATCCTTGTTGCTAAGAAATTCCCTTGAGAAATCCCAATGTTTGTTTCCTTCATTAGTATTATGTGTTTGTTGGTTGGACACATCTTAGGACACCATTCAATACAACCTTGCAAACACACATACAACAATATTGAATACGATTGATCTATTGATCAATATTTTGTATGTGTCTTTATCATCCCACTTTGGGATTGTACATATTCCAAAAGGTTTTGAACATATTCAAGGTAACTAAGAAACCCCTAAATACGAAAAATATTTACATCGAAAAAGTAAAGTCTCCTTTTGTTGCTTTGTTTTTGTATATGAGAGGTATATGATGCAATCCCACATGAACTTTCTTAGGTTTGATAAATCTCAAAATCACTCCGAGAATAACCTCAGCAGCGTCCCAACTATGTCTAATAACAATTTCTTATTAACAATATACCTCAATGCATGATGATCCACAGAGGAGTAAAATTTAATATCGAAGGAATAATGTTGAACATTTGTAATGTAAATATCATACAAAGTGCTTCTTGTTCCTTTGTGGTGCAGTTCTTCTCTCCATGAATACATTTATGATGGTATAAGTAGGAAAAAATATTCACACTTTACACCTAGGTTAGCTCCAATATTAGTTCCAACACCTCCACATGTACATGAAATTTCTTGTTCACAAGTGCATGGACTATTTTCCATCAGTATTAAATGCTACATGTCACTCTAATGTCCACTAACAAGATCTCCTTGTTCAACAATGTCTCTCAAATACCCTTT
Organism: Pseudotsuga menziesii; assembly: GCA_001517045.1. Lineage (NCBI taxonomy): Eukaryota > Viridiplantae > Streptophyta > Pinopsida > Pinales > Pinaceae > Pseudotsuga > Pseudotsuga menziesii. Next base: position 77,322 of record LPNX010197921.1, on the reverse strand, counting down.
GGAAAACTTATTATAATCCCTTACATGACAAAGAAAGGACTTCAGCTTGGATGGATTTGTCGATGGTTCCAATACCTTAATGGATTTAATCTTGTCCAAGGCGACCATCATCCCATCCTTGAAGATGGTGTGTCCCATTAGCATCCCAAAATACTTCAAGAATTGAGAATTATATATTATATTGAGGGAGAAATGTCCCACAAATTGTTTCAAATGTTCCACTCAATGGTAAATGTCATGAGTGATTGGTCCTCCCCTATGGGTTTTTTTCTTATAGCTTGAGTAGCAGTGCAAGAATGAATAAACCTCCCATTTGAGCACTACTCTAATGAATTCTCTTTAAATGGTGTTGGGAACAATTCATTAATGGTCAACTATTTTAGTCTTCGGAATTGCACAGAGATGCATAGTTACATTCTTTTCTTTTTCACAACCATGATTAGATAAATCTAGTGATTCCCCTTCATTGGATAAATAACTGCAACCTCTAACATTTTCTATATCTCTCACTAAAATTTTGTTTTATACTAGGGATTCATTTTATATGGTCGAAGTTGCATCAATGTGATGACCAGGTGCAAATCTATATTTAAATCACCACACTCCATTGATATCCCATATAATTCATGAGCTCAAATCAAAGATATCTACAAATTCCTTTAAAATATGTGCAACTTCAATTTCCATGACTTTCATATTGGCTTCCCTTCACAATGTTCACTCATTGGTTTATGTGCCTTTTATCACACCTCTATAGGTTCACATATATCGCATCCATGCACTTTTCTACACAGTATTCTTTGTTTTTCAAACTAGGAACAATGTCCTTCATTGTTGAAGTGTGGAAAATCATTTTGACATTGTCCTCATTTGTGTTGTTTTGGGTAAACTGTGTTATTTTCTACTAGAAATTATCAAGGCACCGAATGTCCCCCTTGACCCTAGTGTCAATAATTTGTGTACTATTATCCATATCTCTATCCAATATTGGGCATAACCCACCTACCCTATTCCCCTCTACACCCCCCACCCTCCCCCAACCCCTTTCCTGTATTGATCACAGTACCAAATATATGTGAACTTATATATTTTCCATGCCAAGACATGAACAATTTCGATGTCAATTATTTTTTGAATCTCATCTATAGTTATATCTAATCTTGGAAATTGACCATCCCCTTCCCCATCCCCTTTCCTTTCTTGGTCACAATTCTAACTATATGCAAACTTGTATATTTGTCACCCATGCATGGACAATTTATGTATAGATTTTCTTTTATCGATAGTGCTTTATTTATGAAATTCATTAACATTGATGGGGGAGGACATTGTGCCAAAGTAGCTACAATGTGTCTATCTAACCATATTCTTGAATATATATATAACAGTTCTCATATTTTCCCTAGAGACCAAGAAAAATGTCCCAAACACCAATGGAATGTTGAGTATCCAAATGTGTCTAGGAGCAACCACATTTTGTACTTAAGGGACAAGTTCCTAATACCTATTTGAACAAATCCATAGTCTTGATCGGATCTCATTCATATTCAAATTTATTTATCTCCTTGGAAAATTGTTCTTCATTACATTAGACCATTGAAGTGTCCATCGAAACATCCATGTGTGCATATTTCACAAAATAAACTTCATTCAAATTTTTAATATAATCAAGATAAAGTTTGTGGTTCTAGAAATACCATTCTTCTAGTGCCTTGTCTATGTCTTCACCCAAAGCTACATTAGAATGTACAATGCCAAACTAATAGTAGTTTGTGTCCTCCTTTAACATGTATATATTGGCAATGATTGTTCTAGGCCTATTGAACTCATCTTCTATGTCTTTTCCTTTGGTCTTGACATCATACACAAAGTTATTTTTGTTGATAGGAATGAAAACCATTCTTCGTGCTTTCTAGAACATAATGGATTCTTTATTGAGCAAATAGTTCATCGTATAGTGTAAATCCATGGGAATCCAAAGAGTATTATGTAAGCATCTAGTAGGAGCATCAAGACTTCAATTTTGACATGTCTTGAAGTTGTAACAATGTATATGGATAGTTGTTATTTTTACCATCGGCTTACATCTCTAATGATATACAATTTTTATGCATGTAGTGATAAAATCTAGGTGATCTCTACGAAGGACCTCATATACTCATCTACTCCAAATTCCACTAAATAGTCCTTAACCTTTCTACTGATAACAATGGTAGAAACTTCCAAATATTCATTGCTAAGAGTGTTAATTTTACTTACCTTGACTCAACCAAGGAAAACAGAGATCAGTTGTACGTGACACATGTACTTATTGAATACCTCATAACATCAAACAAATAGTGTCCATGTTCTATGCTTGACTTAGGACCTTTCCCAAGAAATTTAGTGCCACTTGGTTCTCTTCACCATGCCTCCTTTCTTTCCAAAAATAGATCTCAATGTTGTCTTGAGGAAGTTTTTCTATTATCTATAGTCCATTTCATCATCATTTCCTTGTGGCTCATCATATTCAATCTCCTTGCTACCAAACCCTCTCAAGTGGGATCTTATTGCTACAAGTATGTCCTCCTATTACATCTCTAATAACCTTTAACATCATGCAATGCTTGATTTTGGTTAGATTTTGCGTTTCATGATCACCATGACCACAATGCATACACATCAAATATAACAAATATGGTATAGCTTAAATTGTCTTTGATAGCCCCACATGCCACCATTAGGGAAACATTGAGGTCTAAAATAGACCTTTTATGAAAATCTCTTTAAAAAAAACACTCTTTTCATCCAATAGTATTTAAGATGATGGTGTCAACTCCGTTGGTGAATAGTTTCTGAAGAAACAAAAAAAACTATTGTTTTCAATTTATATCATTATATATTTACCATAAGTGTCAAGGGTAGATATTCATTCAATATGAAATTAAATTCCCCATCAAATGAGTACCGAAACCCAAACCTTCTAATAAACCTATTGTGAGATACACTAAAAATATAAGAAAAAATGTGTTTTATATTTCTAAAAACACGCTTTTCATGTATTTGTAGTGCCTCTCATAAAGGGGTTATTAGAAGTATAGAGTCTAGGTACTCACTGGAAACAAATTTTAATTCTACATCCAACAAGTACCTACACTTTATACTTTTAGTAAACATAAAATGCGGTCAATTGAAAATATGTGAATATATATATATAGTTTTCTTTCTTTCTCACACAATTTCAGGGTTATTTTATTACTTTCCATGGGGGTGGGGCACATCGTAGACACCAAATTTTCCCTCATGAAATAGATACTTGTCTACCACTTGACATATTTGTAATGGTGTTTTAATCTTAGACATGCATGACATTATCATATGTAGAAAGTCTCCCATGTTTTGTTTCCATTGTATTGTAATTCTCACTAGTGTCCTACTTTTGGATTTAGTTTACTAGCCATTCCCAATTCCAAGGGTTATTTGAACATTCTACCCAACAATATCATTACTAATACAACAATTATACTTAGCTAAACATGACACAATCATGTCCATTTTTCTAATCTTCGCTTTTAAATTTTATTCTCACAAGGTCAATGGTTACAACAAGCAATGTCTACCAACCCTTTCTCCTCTTAGTCCAATGTCTAAAATTTCGAATCATTTCAACATTTTTGGAATGTGTATCAATTGGTATGATATCATATTTTAAATCCCATTCCAATTGTAACATCCACTACTACCCTATGGAATTTTGATATAGTAGTTCATGGATTAGCTCAAACACTAGGATGTGATCATGATAAGAACTCATCGATTTTCTTGTTTGTGTGCCCTAATATGAAATATTACTAATAGAAATGTGTTTATTATCCCATCATATTTCAATACAAACTCTCCATCTATGTCTCATCTCCTTCAACTATGTGAACGAAGACGACTTTGCATCTACATGTGACAATGTCTCCTTAAATCCAAAGTGATGTCATCTGAATGAATTAATGGAATGTGTGCATTAAGATTTTTATACCATGTCACTATGGAGCTCACATTGAGATTTTAAATCCAAAACATTTATTGCTTGGGTTTATCTAACTATAGACATGCCATCTAAGAATCAAGAGAAATATGAGATTATTGTTGTTGATAATACCATCATAAGTGGGTACGTGTACAACATCCATTGATTTGATCTTAGGGAATGAACATATTTATCCTATACATTGTTCCCACCATGCATGTGTATTTTCCTTTTGCATAGTCAAAGGACACATGTCCATAGTTCCTCCATGACGTGTGTCCATAGTGCCTTCATGGGCACGTGGCAAGAATCCTAATATTCCTTCCGTTCCTTCGTGTATTTCATCCTCAATCTTGACATGTATCCAAGATTTGTCTTCTCAATCAAATCTTCAATCCAACACCCAATTTGTCATCTCTTGTTATTTTCTTTCTCTTCAATGTCTTGAAACACTTCTTTCTCATGCTCACATCCCCATGCAATTTGTCTTCAAAGTTCTTCATAATGTCTCTACATCTCAAGTTTGTCTAGTTACCAATGTAATGCTCTCTCTTACTTATTAAACAGCCAAATTCTCTATCTCCTCGAGTTGTCTTGATCTTTCCTACTCGATTTTTTTGGGTTTGTTTAATTGTCTCCGTCTTTACTAGGATTCAATGCACTGGATTTTTGTCTTCAATTTTATCACCAAAATTTCATCTTGTTTCTATGATGGATCAACATCATGTCTAGTGGGGATTTTAGACACTTCATGAATCTTGATCTTTTCTCTAGCACCAATTCTCTTTAGAAAGGGCATGATTTCTCCCCCACCCATCAATTCAAATTTGCAGTTGTCATCTCATGGATGTCCCTATATTCCATCAAACATATTGTCTCTTGACGAGATAAATACACTCATGTCCTAAGAAATACCCTAGTCAAATATCTTGTCCAATGAAAACTCAAACAAGACATGGGACAAGTTCTCCAATATCCATCCCCATGCCCTTGCCCCTGATCTCGTCATTTCTTGGTATATTCAGGGAAAGTATGTATTTTGTAGATCATCAAGAAATGTTCATGCAACCTTCATTCTTCAATGTACACAACTAAGTGTCTCTCCCAATGTCCATGTTCCACATGTTTATGTCCACCGGGCCCTTGCATGTAGGGATACATGCCCCTCTTGTGCACAAATGCAATCAGTTACTCTCATTCTTGGTCCTTTGATAAAGCAACCAAGTATGTAAGAATTCCCCCAATACTCAATTTGGATTAGTATATACCATTATAATAGTGGAAATAAAACAAATAACAAAAGATATTGAATATCAAAATGTCTGCCAATTCGTTTGAATTGCCCCTCAAAATGTTAGTCCTATAACATCCAAACAAAAAGGTTTATCAAATTGTTGGATTATCCTAGTGCAACATTGTCTTTCTTTTTTCTTAATATTAATTAAATGATATCAAAACTAAAACATCAACTCAAACATAACAAGATCCATTGTAATCTAACTTAAGCATATCTCAATAAACAAAGACAAAAAACAACGTTCCATCAAAATCAAACACTTAATGCATAGTGGGAAAGACAATGTCTAGATAAAACCCACTTTGAAATTCATGTCCACTATTTATCAATGTATTATAAGTCGACTATTGGCTAAGGTGATACTCAATCACATGTTCATGTCCAACGTGTTACAATATATCATTTGTTGTTCAGACTAAGCTTGATATTCCAACCATGATGAGAGACCTCCTAAACCTAGATAGAACCTGATAAAGACTCACTCTATCACCAATGACCATGTCCACCTCCACTTGATCACCAACATATGATCCAAAAATGAATGGTGAACCCCTTCTAAATCAAGTGTTTCCTTGTAAATAGTGAAATCACATGCACCAACCCTAGGTCAGTGCATTCATGTCAACTAAACAGCCTCACAATAAATAATTGCTATGTCCATAACCAATACAGCAATGACTTACCAAAATATCCATTATACACGCTTCTCAGAAGGAACATCCACTAAACATGTCACCTTAGACAACAAATGCACAAGACATGTGAACCCCTAGGAGAAATTCAAACTTGACCCCTATGACAAATATATCATAGTTACATAGGACACATGTGACCACGTCCAAGGGCCAAAATCCCAAAAAATGGGTGGACATGGCTTAGAGGAGTTCTTGGAAATTGTCTAGATCATGAAATATTACTAGATTATCTCAAATCAACAATTCCAATAGTGGGTGCCTGCAGTGATGTAGACTGACTGGCAAGTGCCGTGTAAATGAAGGAATGTTGTAAAGGAGGTCTCAAGTTCAAATCTCACCCCGACTTATCCGTGCCCCATGCTTGCGGGCTGTGTGGACACGCCTGGGGTTATAGTGGCAGCCGACGGAAATGGACCCCATGTCACGCAAGTACTAAAACCACCCAGTTACCGATTCCCCCAGTACAAAAAAAAAAATAGTTCTAATAGTGGGTAGTAGGTTTTCAAGAATCATAGCCATTATAGCAATCAGCATTTCCCCATCCTATCTAAATTAGACAGAGAGCTAGTGTTAGCTCAATGTTTTTGAATCAATGTACATTTTCTTATTTGCACCCTTACATGTACCATAAATCAACAAACTCGCATGCTCAGTCTCTCTTAGTATATATACTTTTTTATTTACACAACAATTTATATATATGTTATCTTGCATATTTTGTCTCTATTAGTATACATGCTTTCTTATTTACGTTGAATATTTGATGTATTTTTTATTCCTCGTTGACAGAGTCAATGAGGTAGAGAAAGGAAAAAAGGTGAGGATCTTGACCATTTCATTTACTAAATCTAAAGGTTCTAGTTCTTAGAGGACTTACCCTACTTTTTGAGTGGATATAGACCAAGGAAAATCTATGAGCACACAACTGGTGAGGTCCTAAATTGAGATGAAATATTGTGAAAGGTTTCACTTGTTCTCCTATAAGTTCAGTGGCTCTATAAGTTCACCTGGGGATTCAAATGCACAATAGAATTAATAAGAATAAAATATTCATGTGTACTAAATGGTCACATTGAAGGTTGAGGACATCGATCATAAAATGGCATTCAAAGCTATAGCAGGGTAGCACCAACATTTTTATCTAAGTTGGCGAGCCATGTGGTAGGATTTGATTTGTTACTAGGAGGTTGTCATCCATCTCTAGACCACATCTTGTTCTATTGGAAGGTATGTATTATTCAATAATTAGACTTGTGTAACATGGTGTGTCCTCAACGACTATCTGTTATTCCTCACACGTGTTAAAAGGTGGTTCCCTCCCCCCCCAATGAATGGTTATGATTAGATAGATCCATCTCTAAGGTTAAATCTTGACCATTTGGTATGGGAACCACTCGTTCCAAGTCCCAATCTTCCATTCATGTGCAAATGGCCTATATTAGCTCGAAATACCCATCTAGATTAAATTTTGCCTACCAGAGGTAGTGCATGCATATTTTTTTGAGTTGGGTGGCCAACTAAAAGATCATGATAAATTGTTATAAGTTGACAAGGATGGACCTACCCCACACATTGTTTCATTGGTGATGTGATATTGTTGAGATTCTAGCTAAGGTGGTGGGGAAGGATCTCCAAGGAATCTCCTTTATTCATCACAGGTGAAAAAAGAATCTTAGCTTTCTTGTCCCCGCCAGTGGTTGTAATTAAATTGAACCTTTAGTAGGAATAGATTTGAGCCATTCATGAGGGGGGGCTCCTTTGTACTAATAAATCATGTTATGATGCAAAAATGACCAAGACTATATGAGGGAAAGTTTCACAATGGATCATAGCCATTCACATGGGACCCCTCAATCGTACCTCTCGATCATCTTTCGATGTGTGAATGGATAAGATTGCACAAGGGAAAGTTACAATATGGATCATGGCCATTAGTGGGGGACCCCTCCATCGTACCGCCCGATCATTTTCAATGTGTGATTGGATGATATTCCATGAGGGAGAGTTGCACAATGCATCTTATCCATTCGCAGGGCATCCCCATCTATTACCCCCCAAGCACATACCTCTATGTGGGAAATGGAGATTAGAAATCAGTGAATAACACGATGCATCCAGACCATTAGAAAAGGACCTTTCCTTGTTATATTTTTCCCTCATCTCTATGCACAGATGATTGAGACCTACTGATTCGACCCAAGAGAGGCTTCTTCCTCCATGATCGAAGTCATACTCAGACTCATCTAGAGAAGGGGAATTCCAATAGTTCAAACAACTTGTTTGAGGGACGATAGAGAAACGTCATGTCAAACATGTCAAAAAAAGTATGCGTATCTAATGTTTGATGTGTGGCAAGTATTTGACAAAATTTATGGATATCAAGTGTTTGAGGAAATTCGTGTTAGAGAATTATTCGTTACATATCTTGATATAGATATAGAATTTCATATTAAGATTAAGTCTATCTCTAGGAAAACCTTGTGTATGTGGGTGAAAAAAAACAGTTATGTGGTGGATTTAAAGAATAAGTTTGAGCATAGTTTGGGGATTTTCATTGGTCATCATTATACTCTTTATGAAGGTAAACAAGTGGAGAATTGCACAGTTGGTTGATTAACATATTTGAAAAAAATCAGCTCTTACCTTGGCATTGTGATTGCATGGCAATGTCATGGGTTTTGGGTTGTCTTTTAAGGATGTAGTAAAAAAAAATCTACCTCTCCAATTGATTCAAAATCTTCTCCTCATTCTAGTACATATATAATAGAGCATGTTGAGGAAGTGAAGATGGTGTAGTTTACAACACGAAAGGTCACACAAATCTATATTTGTTATATGAAAAATATGTTGTTATTTTCATATTTAATGCAACATCATCATTGTTCCACTGGAGCCACACAACTTGGACAAAGAGATGTGAGATCCATGTATTCCAAAAGTTTTTATGCCACATGTATACACTATGTCCATTCCTAAAATGTCAGTTTGTGTTCGTATTCCAATTTGTTATTACATGTATGGTATTTACCAATGTTCGAGGATATTGGGAATACTTTGGGCACTTACATAAAATCAGATCTTGAGAGAGATGTAGTGGGTATATGTACATATGTATATATTTGTGTTGAAATATACATTAGTCAACGTCTTCCAAACCAAATGATTTTCAAATGAAAATAATTTGAATGCACGCAAGTATTAGATTATGAGAATACAATGTTTATGTGTAGGATATGTCATCTTCAAGGATATTTACAAGTTAATTGTCCCAATGCTCGAGCTCATCCTCTTATGAAAAAAGGGACCAAATCAAAACCAAAGAGCTACAATTTTATGAATGAATCAAGTTCAAATACGGTGTAGATCATAATGATGTAAATCAACCGTTGAATAATTGAATTGATAATAATGAAGCAAACTAACAATCAAATGCAGAATAAATGGATACAAGACATTCCTCATCGAGGAAGGTGCTAGTAGTTGAAGTCCCTTTGATGAAACAAAAAGACATCATAAAACTAATACATCTTATTTATATAAATAATTGGCCCCTTTAAGGATCCTAATCTCCGACCTTCTCACTCACCATTAGTTATTTTAACTCCTATTATGAGGTGGCAAAATTTAAAAAAGGCGGGAAAAGGGGAAAGATTGAGGATTAATTTTTAAAAGATAAGAACTGGCATGGACATTAATAATGTAATTTTAATCCTGTAAGTGTGATATGCACATATACTTTAGTAAGTGCAGTATGTAGGTATACTTCACTTTGTAGCATGCTTATAGCACCTAAATAATGTGATTCCATTCTATAATGAGAAGCAACTTGTGATTTATTTCCTAGAAAAAATTATCAAAAAATTATAAATTTAAAACTTTCTTGTGATTTATTTTTATTTCCTTGTGATTTAAAAAAAAATTATAAATAATAATGATAATAATTTTTCAAATCCTGTTAACACAGTTAGTTTCATCGAACCTCATTCTCCATGATGCCCCAAGTTCGAACCCTATAAGGTAGCCGAGGAAACACTTAAAAATCCATCCAGGTTAAAGATTGGCGTGACCCAAGTTGGGTGTGATTCTTGAGTGATTTTGATAGATTAGATGCCCCTAATTTGTGATTTCTTAGACCACAAGTTAGTCCTACAAGTCATGAACAATCTAGAAAACAAAATAATAATTATAATTATAATATTTTTTTTATAAAAAAAGAATATACAAAATTTATAATTTTAAATATTGTTCAACTCTAATATAATGTTTTTAAACAAACCTAATAAAAATCAAAACTTAATATTTTCATAAAAATAATAATTCATTTTTATAATTTTAAAATATCTTTAAAAAAATCATTTATAATAATATAAAATATAAAAAATAGATTTATATACTCTCAAGAACTGAGATTCAAATAAATACTCTCAGGAACAGAGACTTAACGCTCCTAGATCCCAAATCGAAGCAGAAGGACGACATATGAACTAAGGAAGAATGATGAGTGTGAAGGTGCAGAGGATGATTCGAAGCAAAAACCTAGAAAGGGAGGCACATGGAATCACACCCAGAAGATGGAACCTCAACAAACCTCCGAGGGATTGAAACAAACCAAGCCAAAAGAGATAAATCAAGGTGGTTAAGTCCCCAAATCAGAGCAAATGCCAAGGTATGAAATCACTTGTGCTAAGATTGGTGCATACATTCAATATATGCGAGATCATGTAGTCATATGAAAATTTATACACCTGCTCACATCTAATAGAAAATTGCTTACAGAGAGGAATGGGTAAAGAAAGAATGAGAATTGGTTGAGAAGGAAGATATGCAATAGGAAATGGCATCGTGGACATCTCGAACTATAGATACAAAATATTTAAAGTTAGTTCTGTTGTATTAGAAAAATAAATCTTTATTGGATAAGGTTCTCTTGGATTGTGTAGAGGAGCATAAGGAAGTCCTCCTTCAAATGGATGAATTATAAAAGTAGATTAGATGGATGAATGCCAAGCAACTTGACTGCAAACACAAATATAGACACTAAGTTTCCGGAAAAATGTTTGGGTAAAAGGATCACCCATCAACCTCGATAGAAGAGGTGCCCTCTAATAACCTTTTTAGAAGATGAGGAGATGTCCCCATAGTTTATATAAGGCTGTCCCCATAGTTTATATAAGGCTATTGTTCTCCAACTATCATAGTTTGCTTTCAAGTTCCATTAGATATTATTGTTTTTATCCCAATACTGAGTTTAGGAAGATATTGGACACATTCTTAATTATTATTCTAAGTGAAACAAGGATGATAGAGTGATGATTTGTGTCTTGTAAGTGGCTACGTTTTCCAAATGTTTAAGTTATATAGCTAGCATATTACATTTATTTATAAATAAAATACATTATTCAATAAGCCATGTAACTAGCCACGTAACTTAAACAAATTATTATTTAAAAATGATACTAAATTATTTTATATATTTAGTTAAATTGAAATTAAATTAATTTATATAATTAAATAAAAGCTATAATCGGTAATGTTTGTTGGATTTTCGTTAATAGATTTAGTTGTGACAAATCATAATTAGAAAAATCGTAAATAAATATTTAAGTAGTTAGATTTTCAATTTTTTTATAATAGATATAGTCATATGACTTGAAGTTATAGTACATGGAACACAACGACTATCTTCATCTAGTTAAATATGATTAATTTATCATTTCTATTTAAGCTAAACAACTATAACTATCATCTCAATTTTTTATAATTAAGATGTATTTACACTCAAATTAAGTTGTATTAAAAATAAAATAATTTAATAAATCACATTAGCCACTCTATACACATTTGAGACAATACAAAAGCGTACACCTATTATGTTGAGGATATATATGAAGGGGTATACATTTAAGGCAATCTACTCTAGCTCAATTATCACACACATATCATACTAAAAAAAGTTCATTCTCATTGATATCAACAATATTATTAAGTTAAAAGACTTATTTATGAAGTTATTTAATTTTAATTTCACATAAAGTGGAAATATTTAAATGTTAATTGATTATAAAGCTATTATTAACAAAGTCTACTTTAGAAACAATTCAAGATAGTGTTAATGTTAAAATAAGAATATGAAAATAAATTTTATTGACTTAAATGCTCTAAAAATTAACCTAAAAATTAACCTAACAAAATTATCTCTTAGCATAATGAGAATGAAGTTTAAATTAGAAAGTTACTAAGAAGTTATAAAGGCTGTTACGATTCCAAAAGACAATGATATCAACATATCCCATTTTATTCATAATTACTTTGTGCTATTCCTAAATATGTAAATAATAATAAAAATTATGTGTTGGTTTATTGGATATATTTGTTTGTTATTGTGTGTTTTGATATGATTATTTATGCATGTTGCAAAAATAATTTTACACTATTAATGTTAACTAGAAACTTTGGAAAATTCATAATATAAATTTATTAAGTATTTTAGATATGTAGACTTGTGAATGTCAATACCTACATTATAATTTGTTAGTTTAGAATTTTACATAATAAATATGATGCTTCTTAAACTTAACATTATTGTGAAGTTTTTTTCTATACAAAGTTATAATTAATATTATTCTTATTATAACGATTATAGTAGTTAGTTTAACATTAAGGTAATTGTAAGAGATTTAGTTCAATGATTGTGACTTGGTATTAATTTGTACTTATCTCGTGTTTATATACTATGCATAAATAATACATTGTTATAGTATTTTAAATCTTTTATAACTATTTTAAATTTAACTTTGAATTATGAACAATTATTATATTAAAACATCTATAAATTATTAGTTTAAACTATTTTTAAAAGGCATGTATAAGTACCTTTATTGCTAATTTCACTTGTTTTAATTTTTAAATTAGATTTATTATAATATTCTGAAGTAATATTTAGAATTTTATTATTCATTAGAATAAAAAAGTACATCTCCCAAACATCATCTCTCATTAGAGTAATATCTGAAGGATAGCTATAACAAAAAACATCCCAAATGAGATTTCAAAATATGTTATTCAGCACAACCAAAGGTGTCAATCATCAAGGACAAAACTACCATATAACATACTAATACCAGAAAACATTTTCAAGACTAAAAAACAAGAATGTATCCATCAAGTGTAACTTCCCCATACCCCATAATGCGAATAAATTAAATTTTTTGCTTCAAGAACCCTTGTTCTCCTTTCGAAATACGGGGCATGGACGTTAGCACAATATTCCACCTTCATTCTCAGGCTTAGAAACCACTATAATAGTCGTTATGCCCTTCACAGATATCTTCTGCAACCGAAAACACCTTTTCTGCACTGAATCTGTCATTTCTGCACTCTGCCCTTTCCACCTTTCCGTTGTGGAATCCAGGAACCGGAAGCACAAGCTGAGATCGAGATATTTAAAGCACATTCCGCTTTCCGCCTTCAGAACTAGGAACTCAGAATAACATATTTTTGACAGAATCGTTTAAGGGATTGTCGGCTTCTGCCTTCAGGACTCAAAAGTTGAAAAAAAAAAATTTCGACAGAATCATTTAACGACCTTCCTCCTTCCGCCTTCTGCCTTTGGAACTCAGAATTCGGAAACATAACATTTCGATAGAATAATTAACGACCTTCCGCCTTCCGCCCTTTCACCTCTTGCCTTCGAAACTCAAAAGTTGGAAACATAACCATTCGAAAGGAATCGTTAACGGCTTTCCGCCTTCCGCCCTTCAACCTTCCTCCTTCAGAACTCAGAAGTCAGAAACATAACCTTTCGACAGAATCATTAACGGCCTTCCACCTTCCAACCTTCCTCCTTCTGCCCTCAGAACTCGGAAGTCGAAAACGTAATTTTTTGATGAAATCTTTAATGCATAACAAACTACCACCCCTAAAATGTATCCTAAATAAGGAATGGATTAGAATTTAATTAAAATGTAATTAGCGTAGTTAACCACTTAAGGGAATTCCATAAAAAATATTTTTCGACTGCATGTGAACCCATGTGAGGTAAACTGGTGTGGTTAACGTTTTTGCACGGATAACGATGTACAGTTATGTAAAAATTTTGAATTTTTCATGCGTGGTAATAACCATCAGCGGATTTTTTGACCCATTTCGATTTTACCCAGAACCTCCATCAACGAATGTTTTGACCCATTTTGATTTTACCCAGAACCTCCATCAGCGGATTTTTTGACCCATTTCGATTTTACTCAAAACCTCTGATCAAACTAGGTCATCTACCATGCTTGACCTCACTCACAAGCCCTGTAAGATAACCCTATGAACAAACCAGGTCCCTTCTTGAGAAAAACTAGCAAGATAACCCTGTGAACCATAGGTTGGTAGATCCCCTACATAAAAAATAATCACTAATCAAATCAAATGGGGACGCGATTCTAGATCAAACCAATTCGGATTGCATGGAAATTTTTTGAAGGGTATAATGTTTTTTTTAGATATGGTTGTATTTCTGTTTGGGATTTGTTTAATGAATGTAATTGCTGAAAATCCATTTTTTCTTTTATATATTTTTATAAGGATTGTATCATTTATTTTTTAATTTCTGTTATACAATTTCAGATCACATGGGATGCGATTCCAGATGAAACTAGATTAGATTGCATCAAAATTTTCTGACCAAAGACAATGTATGATGGTGTAGGATAAGTTTTCCACTATCATTTGTATTTCTATTTGAGATTCTTCATTTTTATATTTTTATAAGGTTTGTAACATTCCTTTTCTAATTTCCATTGTACATATTTTTTCTGACCAGTCTGGCTATAACAGTTATTTACCAGATATTGTATATGAACAGTAATCAATTTTACCCCTAGTTTTTTTATGCATAAATCTTATAGGACTCAGAATATTTTATTTTGTTGTGTATGCAACGCCATAACCCTGGTTACAAGGAGAAAATAAATTAATGGTTCTTACCAAAGGTTAGTGTAGCATTTATATTGTGCCTATAGAGCTAGATTGTTTTTTTCATTGTTTATTTCCAATTCAGAGATCCCCTTGTGTAACCTGTGTAGCCCCTTTGGGCATCTTGTCATGATTGTAGATTATAAATTTTCATAAATTTAATCATGTTCAGTAGAGACCCTAATCCATAGCCACATAAAGAACAGAATTCGTTGCCTCCAAAAGTTGTGGAAGAAGCATTCTGAATACTTGCATAAGAGGATGCTATACGAGAAAAACAACGACAAAGGAAGCAACAATTATATAAACAACGAAGGAAGTCGCGACAATTATGTAAAATTGTTAAAAATGATTGTCGAAGTGATTATGAAATAGAGTCTAGCGATAATGATTCTCAGGTCCATCTTAACAATATGAAAATACCTTATCAACTCTGTTGTTGCTCATATATGCAATGTGTTAGGGGAAAAGCTCCAAACTTCGATATTGTTTCCCTTCTTAAAGAAGAAAGTGGTTTAGAAGAGATCATTCTCTACAAAGTTATTGATGAGTCCCATACAGGAAATGTAGAGTTGACAAACTTGGATCCTTGTGAGAATGATCTAATTCTTTACACGGTTGGTACTAGTGGCACATGGACACTGTAATGTCCCCTTTTTGGAATTTTTTTTAAATGCCCAATTTTCCACATTAGAGGAAATTTGGGGTCTAAAATGGGCCTTATAAGAAAATGCGCCAACAATAAATTTTGTGAGTTGGAATTCAAGAACCAGTAGAATTTCAATAATATGAGTCAACCATAATGGTTGAATTGGCATATTTGTCATAAAAGAAAACTATTTATTTGTTCGTATTTTCGACATATCTCCCTGTGTTTTTACTCAAATTCCGAGTGGGAGAGATCTTTGGATGTGAAATTTAATTCCACATCCAACAAGTACCCACACCGCATACTTTTGACAGACCCCGCTACCCCAAAAACAAGGAATACCTGAAAAAATGTGATGATGATCTACTCGTTGGATGTAGAATTAAATTCCACATCCAATGAGCTCTCTCGCTCAGAATTTGAGTAAAAAGACAGGGAGATATGTCGAAAATACGAACACAAAAAGTAGTTTTTTTCATTCTTCCTCCAAAATTAATAACTATTATTTTATTATTTTAACTATTATTTTATTGTTTTCCTTAGGAGGCCCATTTTAGACCTCAAATTTCCTCTAATGAATTTTTTTCACAATTTTGGCTCTTGACTAGTTTTGATGTCTATACCTCCAAATTGACCCAAATGCTTCCAAATTTTCTCTCAAGGTACGTGACTGATAATATAACTTAAATATAATGCTCATGTATGTTTTGTGACCTCCCAATTACTTCTTCAAACTTGTTTAATGTTCTGTTCAAATTAGGAGTCTTTACTAGCAAATTGGGGCTCCAATTCCCCCTAGGTAATTGTCGGAAATGGCTTCACAAATGATCCCAAAGTCACTTGAATTTCTGAACAGATGTTGTGTATGTGTAAGGGACCATTTAAAATTCTCATATGCATCATGGTTCAATTTACACAGGCTGTTATGACTGTTTCCAAAACAACTCCCAAGTCACAATTTTGACCCTTGGGGAAAATACACCAAATCTTCTCCCAATGCAATAAAAATGAGTAAAATGGATTCCAATGCATAAGTACTGAACACAAGACTTGAAATACACATTAGTTACAGTTCATCCATCATACATTTATCATAGATACATTCCTCTATTCGAAATAATAAGCATTACCATGGCATATATCAAAATGGAGTGGAAATGGTCATTATTTGCTCATTAAAAGTCATCTTGACATACAAATATTGGGAATTTCAACTTGAAACTTTCTAATAATGAATAATAGAGAATATTTAACTGATTACAATCATAAATGGACAATTAAGGGCTCTCCCAATTCGAAATCATCAGCATTACGAAAGTTCACAACAAGATAGTGGGGAAATGACACTATTTCTTCATTGTTCAACATTTTTACATGAATTATTTTGGGTATTTTGACCTGAGAGTATTTTGAACATGAAATACAGAGAATATACATCAGCACATAATATAATTGGCATTACAATCTTCCCCTAAGAGATCAATAGCTCACCCAAAGCGCAATCCCTCCATTGGCATGAATATGGTGTGAAAACTGGAAATAGTTGAGAGAGAGTGTTGCAATAGAAGAATCCACATGCTTTCCTGTAGCTTACACCTAAAAATAAGACTCCATCAAAGATCCATGAAAGACCTGAGTGGCCTTTCCAAACACCAACTAGGATGGGAATCTTTCACCCTCGAAATTGGCTTAAGCAAGAAAACTAGTCATCCACTAGCTCTCACAATTCACAAATGAGAAAAAGATTCTTCTCATGGATGCTACCTATATTTTATAAACATTATTAGTCTTCTAAGGTTCCAAATCCATCCATAAACCAAATCCAAGTCGAATTGGTGTGGCTTCTGATGCTATTCCATGTGGCCTCTCTCTTCACCTTCCCTCTTCTCCCAAATTTGAGTAGGAGCCTCTTGGCCTTCTCCAACTCCAAAATTCGACCTCTAAGATGCTCTATTCAGTATTGACATGTCAGTATGTCAATATTTCAGCCTCCATATCTGACTTGTGTCATAACTATCATAGAATCTCCATCATCGGTGTCATAGATGTCATAAATGTAAGGGGAATCTAGCCAAGAATCCATGAAACTCCCATTTGGCTCTTCCTCTCCCATGTAAGTTACAATCCATCCCAAATTAAACCTATGAAGTATATGGACTAGTATATTAACCTTATAATTCATCCCAAAACATTAGGCTTCCCATAGATTCAAAATTACAAGAGAAGGATGCCATTTAACATAGGAATTCTAGCTTGAGTGGGCCCCATAGTCTCCATGTGTCTCCATTTTCCATGGCCATTTCATTTTTCTCTTGTATTTATTTAATAAGATACATTATTAAATATTTATCCTCTTCTAATTTTTAAACATCATTTATTATCCCCCTTATTCCAAATCTCAAAGCTTCCACACCCAAGCTAGGAAACTAGTGATTTTCCACCTTGGCAATTATTTGACTTTTAGCATCCCTTTGAAAACTTTCATGAATATGGAAAATGTGATTTTTCCATTGTGACCCAATGCCAAATTTGGGACATTACAAATCCCCCCTTCCCAATATTGTTTTTCCTCAAGCAATTTCAAACATGGTTGTTGAAGAACCTGCTTTCTGTATGATTCTTTGAAGTTGCCACTGAGCTACCTACTTTGAGTCTTTGAGATTCCATGAATATTTCAGAGAGGAACCACCATGATTGCTGCTGAAATAATCTGATTAAAATCACCTTATTAAGTGTGAATTCCATCAAATAATTTCAAATCAATGGGACTAAAAACTATCCCAGGGTCCCATTGCTTGCATTGCACTCCAACAATTAAGAGTGCTCTCCAACCCATACCATTTGGAAAGAGAATTCTTGGATACCATTTTCTTGTATGCATTCTTCCAAACATCATGAGTTCATGATATATATCATCAAAGTATATAAAAACATAATAATAATGAACATCAAGGAGGTGCCTCACCAATAAATCATGAAAGTGCTTATACATCTCAGTGAGTAGAATACCATTTTACAAGTACATACATGCTTCAAGTGACCAATCAAATACTCTCCAATGACATAGGTGAGGATCCCATGTCCTATAATTCTACTCCCAAATAATGTAATATGCATCAAAATAATAATCACCCATTTATTCTTTCATCCAAGAAGTGAATGAAGAACCTCCACCAAAATATGAACCAAATAAGGAGCAAATAAAACAGGAAGACTTCAAGTGGCTAAAAGAAGTCTCATCAATACACCCATGAATATGTATATCATCATGAAATAACAGAGGATGTTGCTGCCAATAATAATGTTCCTCAATCATATCTCTCTTCACCCAAGTGTTGGATGAAGTTCCTCCAACATCAAATGAACCAAGTGTTGAGCAAGAAAAACCATGAGTCTTCAAGTGACTCAAATGAACATCATAGGTGCACCCATGTAGATGTGTATAATCATAATGTAAACAAGGATGCTACTGAAAATTTAAATAAGATGGTTCTATAATAATTCCATCATCAAAAGGAGAAACAGAATTTCCATGCTCTAAATGTGGCACCATCAAAAAGAAACCTTTCACCCATACTTCATTAGGATGACTGCTCCAAAATTTAGAAGTGTAGGATGTAGGAGAAAGAACCAACTCACCCAAATGATCAATAAGTGAAAAATTGTCATAATGTGAAGGATCCATAGGGGTAGGATTATGCAGCTCCTTCAAGAGTGTGAAACCTTTGTCATAGATTGGTTCCAATGTAGAGGAATCATGTTCTTTAAAAATTGCATACCCGTCATCAAGAGACAATTCAAGTTCCTCTTCAACCACATCAAGTGTTTGGATCTCTTCAAGTACATCTTCAAATACATCAAGTACATTCAAATTTCCAAATTTCTCATGATCCACCATGTCATGAGAATCCTCCAAACAATCTACCATTTGACAATCTGAAACATAGGAGGAAAAACAAGTGTCTTGCAACTTTTCAAGAAGTTGCTCATTTTGAATTGTGAGCTTATGAATAACTTCATTATTATTCAAGTAGGATTCATGTAACCATTCAATAATATCAATGACATTTTTTCTATCAAAAATCAAAGACATGAAATTACCTTTGATGTTGCACATTGCTCTTTGGATCTTCACCATGTCTTCAAGGAAGGATGGATCCTCCAAAGAAGTAGCTCTCCAACAAGAATTTGATACCAATGCTTGAGTGTCATGGAGTATGCTAAGGGCCTACTGGATCTTCTTTTCATTCATATTTAAGGACCCTTCAATAAAATGAGGCTCCTGCAAATGAACCTCCTCATCTTCTTCCTTCTTACTTGGACCAACTTCATGAAGCTCAAGTGGTGATGGGGAAGTTGATCTTGTTTCTTCTTCAACTGCTACAAGGTCTTCATTTTCATGTTTAATGGAATTCTGATTTGCAGCAACATTTTGAAATCTGATATCTATGTCACCAACATAGATTTGTGAGCACCCATCAGTAGGTACTCCTTCATTGTTCAAACATCCATCAGTAGATGCTTTTTGTTTCATTTCCAAGGTAGCATGTGTCTCAAAATTATCTTCAGTATTTTCAATAAAAACTTCTTCATACTCATGTGATGTCTCTTCATATTTTTCGGAGTCACTTGGAAGTCGATTTCAATCATATTCATGTACTAATTCTTCTAATCCACCTATTTCAGAACTAGGTGGTTCATGGGTCTCCTCCTTTTTCTACTTCAAACAAGCTCATGCATTTTTCTCCTTGGTTTTCTTAAATTCAATATATGTTATCCAAATTTGGATAGCCAACAATTTGAATTCTTTCATAATATTCTTGGTCATGTCTTCAAATATAGGTTCCATGCTTTTTATTAGCTCCTCGCCATCATATGAGGTTCTCTTTTCATGCCTAGTCATAGTTTCCCCCAAAAAATTGCCTTCTTCTCCTACTTTTTTTTCTCTTCAACAAAAGCACTTTTGGTTACAATATATAATGGTGGTACCTGAATTATTGTACTCATAAATATCAGACCACATCAGGTGCCAAGTTCATGCTCTGATACCACTTTAATTTCCCCTTTTTGGAATTTTTTTTAAATGCCCAATTTTCCAATTTTTTCACAATGTTGGCTCTTGACTAGTTTTGATGTCTAGACCTCCAAATTGACCCAAATGCTTCCAAATTTTCTCTTAAGGTACATGACTGATAATATAACTTAAATATCATACTCATGTATGTTTTTTTACCTCCCAATTATTTCTTCAAACTTGTTTAATGTTCTATTCAAAGTAGGAGTCTTTACTAGCAAATTGGGGCTCCAATTCCCCTTGGGTAATTGCCAGAAATGGCTTCACAAATGATCCCAAAGTCACTTGAATTTATGAACAGAGACTGGGTATGTGTAAGGGACCTTTTCAAAGTCTAATATGCATCATGGTTCAGTTTACACAGGCTTTTATGACTCTTTCCAAAACAACTCCCAAGTCACAATTTCGACCCTTGGGGAAAATGCACCAAATCTTCTCCCAATGCAATAAAAATGAGTAAAATGGATTCCAATGCTTAAGTACTGAACATGAGACTTGAAATACACATTAATTACAGTCCATATATCATACATTTATCAGAGATACATTCCTCCATTCGAAATAATAAGCATTACCATGGCATATATCAAAATGGAGTGGAAATGGTCATTGTTTGCTCATTAAAAGTCATCTTGACATATAACTCTTCCAAATTTCGACTTGAAACTTTCTGAGAATGAATAATAGAGCATATTGAACTGATTACCATCATAAATGGACAATTAAAGTCTCTCCCAATTCGAAATCATCAGCATTACAATGGTTCACAACAAGATAGTGGGGAAATGACACTATTTCTTCATTGTTCAACATTTTTACATGAATTCTTTTGGGTATTTCAACCTGAGAGTCTTTTGAACATGAAATACAAAGAATATACATCAGCACATAATATAATTGCCATTACAATATTCCCCAAAGAGATCAATAGCTCACCCAAAGCGTAATCCCATTTTTTATTAAAATGTCCATTTTTTGGAATTTTACTAAAATGCCCAATTTTCCAATTTTTTCACAATTTTGGCTCTTGACTAGTTTTGATGCCTAGACCTCCAAATTGACCCAAATGCTTCCAAATTTTATCTAAAGGTAAATGACTGATAATATAACTTAAATATCATTCTCATGTATTTTTTTTGAACTCCCAATTACTTCTGCAAACTTGTTTAATGTTCTGTTCAAAGTAGGAGTCCTTACTAGCAAATTGGGGCTCCAATTCCCCCTGGGTAATTGTCGGAAATGACTTCACAAACGATCCCAAAGTCACTTGAATTTATGAACTGAGGCTGGGTATGTGTAAGGTACATTTTAAAAGTCTCATATGCATCATGTTTCAGTTTATACAGGTTTTTATGCTCTTTCCAAAACAACACCCAAGTCACAATTTCGACCCTTGGGGGAAATGCACCAAATCTTCTCCCAATGCAATAAAAATGATTAAAATGGATTCCAATTCTTAATTACTAAACATGAGACTTCAAATACACATTAATTATAGTCCATACATCATAAATTTATCAGAGATACATTCCTCCATTCGAAATAATAAGCATTACCATGGAATATATCAAAATGGAGTGGAAATGGTCATCGTTTGCTCATTAAAAGTTATTTTGACATATAACTCTTGGGAATTTTGACTTGAAACTTTCTGATAATGAAGAACAGAGAATATTGAACTGATTACAATCAGAAATGGACAATGAAGACTCTCCCAATTCGAAATCATCAGCATTACAATGGTTCGCAACAAGATAGTGGGGAAATGACACTATTTCTTCATTGTTCAACATTTTTACATGAATTATTTTGGGTATTTCGACCTGAAAGTCTTCTGAATAGGAAATACAGAGCATATAAATCATCACATAATATAATTGGCATTATAATCTTCCCCAAAGAGATTAATATCTCACCCAAAGCGTGATCCCTCCATTGGCATGAATATGGTGTGAAAACTGGAAATAGTTGAGAGAGAGTGATGCAATAGAAGAATCCACATGCTTTCCTGTAGCTTACACCTGAAAATAAGACTCCATTAAATCTCCATGAAAGACCTAAGTGGCCTTTCCAAACACCAACTAGGATGGGAATCTTTCACCCTCGAAATTAGCTTAAGCAAGAAAACTAGTCATCCACTAATTCTCACAATTCACAAATGAGAAAAAGCTTCTTCTCATGGATGATCCCTGTATTTTATAAACATTATTAGTATTCTAAGGTTCCAAATCCATCCATAAACCAAATCCAAGTCGAATTGGTGTGGCTTCTCATGCTATGCCATGTGACCTCTCTCTTCACCTTCCCTCTTCTCCCAAATTTGACTAGGAGCCTCTTGGCCTTCTCCAACTCCCAAATTAGACCTCTAAGATGCTCTATTCAGTCCTAACATGTCAATATGTTAGTATTTCATCCTTTAGATCTAACTTGTGTCATAACTGTCATAGAATCTCCATCATCGGTGGCATAGATGTCATAAATGTAAGGGGAATCTAGCCAAGTGTCCATGAAACTCCCATTTGGCTCTTCCTCTCCCATGTAAGTTACAATTCATCCCAAATTAGACCTATGAAGTATCTGGACAAGTATATTAACCTTATAATCCATCCCAAAACATTAGGCTTCCTATAGATTCGAAATTACAAGAGGAGGATTCCATTTAACATCAGAATTCTAACTTGAGTGGGCCCTGTAGTCTCCATGTGTCTCCATTCTCCATAGCCATTTCATTTTTATCTTATATTTATTTAGTAAGATACATTATTAAATATTTATCCTCTTCTAATGTTTAAACATCATTTATTATCCCCGTTATTCCAAATCTCAAAGCTTCCACCCCCAAGCTAGGAAACTAGTGATTTTCCACCTTGGCAATTATTTGACTTTTAGCATCCCTTTGACAACTTTCATGAATATGGAAAATGTGATTTGGCCATTGTAACCCAATGCCAAATTTGGGACATTATAGACACTTAGTATAGATGATTTTTTTCCTGTTCTAATGGTGTATGTAGATAATAGTGGGAAACTTATGTTGCGCCATCCTTCATTATCTGAAATAAAATCACAGTTATCTTCAAGGTCATATGAATACCGTTCCACTGCAATCATCAAGCAAGGGTTTTACATGGGATCTAGGTCAAATGTGACTCCCTTGTTGGGAGATGATCATTTTATCAAGATTGGAAGAAAGAAATCCATTCAAATGGATGGGCTTCTGGTGCACAGCACAAATCCATTTGATTTTACCATAAAGGAAGGCATGTATGTCCATATTTATTATGAAAATTTTCCTGGTATTTCCAAAGAAGAGTCATTGAAAATTCCATATCCTATGGAAGTGTTGAATTGTTTAGTAGATGTTTCTACTGGTGGAATATTCTGTTGGGTAAGAATTTTTTAATGTGAGTTGGATGTTATTGGTAGAGGCCACCATATTCCCCAAGGTGTGAATTTACATCCACATGAGGTGTTCTATACAAAACAAGGTTTATTGATACCAACTGAAATCATTGATGGTGAGTATACATGTATCTTTTAATTCATATATTTCAGTTTATATCACAATTTTTTTCACCCAGGAAAAAACCTAGTTTCTTACTATTCATGCTTATGAATCAAATAAAAATTACAGAAAACATAAGGTGCATAAGTTCCAAATAAAACTACCATCTAGACTTTGTAGAGACTCTTTGTAACAGTGATTAGTTGTATGTTCTACTGGATAGAAAAGATTCCACATCAAATCATCAGTACATATTGATCACTATGCCTTATTGACAAAGACAAAAAAATATTAAAAGATGAAAATGTACTAAACTGGGTAGAGTGCACATATGTAAAAGTATTAAGATAGTATCTAATGCACAAATGACTATATACTAATTACAATGGATAGAACCTTTATCCACTAATGTGGAATCCAAGAATTCCTCGAAATAAAGTGTACCCTCTTCCAGCCCAATAGTTTTCTTTGATAGCAAATATGACAGTGCGTTGAGTTCCTTGTGAATATGAAAAAAATAAATACTGAAAATTACTCCCAACATTTGTTAATCTTTGTTTCCACTGATCCATATTTGTAACCTGTAACATTGATTTCCCCGCCAACTAGTCGAAGATGCATTTTGAATCTCCACAAACCTGAAGTAATGTGATCCTTTTAAAGTTAGCAAAGAATAGTAAAGCCTAGCTGGCTATCAATTCAAATCTAGTGTTTGATCCTCTACCATAGCCTAACCAAACACAAAAAAACTGATTGCCTAGGAATCTGATATAAATACCTCCCCCAAATTCACGCAGTTTTGCAACTAATGTTATCTTTATAGTAACTAATGCTATATTTATTTTTATTGCAGGCATTGTTGATGTTTTCTTTATTGTTAGATCTATCAAAAGGTGGAACAAGAGCACTCGAAAGGGAGAATATTTTTTTTGTCGTTTTATTGCTATGAAAGATGATAAGCACACCACTTTCCAACTTCTTGCAACAAAGGGTGATGATGAAGTTGTGACTGTCAGATTAGAGGCCCCTACAGAATATGGAACTCACAATGCATTACCATCATGTATTGGAGTATTGCAGCCACATCAAATCCATCGTCACAAAATCCATCTTCTTTCCTACAAATTTTTCGACCACATAAGGTCTCGTAACATGATACGTAGTGAATCTTTTGTGGAAATTCCTTGTTCAAATGAAAGTTTCATGGTTACTTTTGAGCTTATTGCAATGCATGTTGTACCTCCTAGGATTGTGAAGAAAAACAATTCACTAGAGTTCACCATAGAAGGTTATGCGAATCTTAAGGAGGTGTTTTCTATACATGGCCAACCTTTCCTGATAGATATGCAACTATCTTCAGGCTCAAGCAATGATAGTCAACCTATTGGAAAATGGAGAGTGGAACCAACATTTAGATTTCGGTATTTGTATAATAGCCTACAGCCTCATGTGTAGGTGCACTTTTCATGGGATTCACGCCAATGGGATCCTATCTATCATTTTTATGGATTGGGGATGAGGACTGGTGCAACCCATTTGGAGATGTAAACATTATACCTATCATAAATATGGTGAATTCTGTATGAGAGATCTGTGGTGTAATATCTATGGTGAAATGTTTGAACTTTGTAATTTGAAGTTTTTATAAGTAAATATAAATCTGAATCTGGGGAAATCCAAATAGTCTTCTTTGTGTGCTTGCTGAGATTGTTAGTGATTCAATCCTGACTGTGCACTCTGAGTTTGTAGCCTTGTAGTATTATCTGTTGATCCTGCAGGGCTACATCACATTACATATTGATGTTTTGTTATCAATGGTTTTTGTTTTCAAAGGAAAAAATCTTTATCTTTGATATTTCAAAGTTTGAAATTAGAATATACATTTTTTAGCCTATGGGGTCTTGAAAAGATACATATGTTATGTCTTCAAACTATCCTAATAGTTATTTATCCTAGTCTTCCATAATCAACAAAAAAATTGGTGAATTCTGTATGACAGATCTGTGGTGTAACATGTATGGTGAAATATGTTTTTTTCCCCAGGAAAAAAATCATACTTTTCATTTGAGAGCAAAAATAGCATACATTCTATATCATCCTCTCCTTTACTGCCCCAGTAAAGATTATCTTTTTCAGTCACTGATAGATAACATTTAGCCTATTTACCATTTTGGCTTCCAAGCCTAAATATGTCAACAAGGATCACTGACCAAAGTATACATAATCAGCCATTTAGTTGCAGAGTAGGCTAGTGAAAGAGGTTTTTGTCAAAAATGATTATGCATTCCTAGCTTGCATTTTTATGATTATGGCTTGTATTTTACACCAAGTGTCCATAACAGTAAAAAAAGGTTAAAATTGCATCTTTCATAGAGCAACTGTGAGCATATGAGGTTAGGTTATATAAAATTAACACAAAGATAGTCTTCTCAATGTATCTAGCCATCCAATTTCCAAAACCATTTACTATAAACATTTAATAGGAGGATTTGGCTTTCATTTTTATTAATCTAGGTGGATATCTCATAAATACAAGACAACCATATAGTGTTTATGCACAACATGCACTTTCTGGACCCAAATTGAAAAAATAAATGTATAATAATATGGAAAATATTAAAACATACAATTTCCAACTAAAATCACTCAAAAATACCCAATACTTAGGGCTGGGCGGGCATTTCTCAGATCTGGGTAAAACTGGGTTGAAAACACAAAAGCTGTCATTTTGCCAATTTAACTCTAGACAAATTAAACATGATTTTAAAAAACTAAAAGAGGTTTTTGTCAAAAATATATCTATCTTCAACCCCATGGTGTTAGTTTCAACTTATGACAATTGTACGGACTGTGGCCTGCATTTTCCTAAGCCCATTTTTTAATATTTACACACTGTTTTTTACGTAACAACTTAGAATTTCAGTCATTAATTTTGAATTTGTCCAAGATACTTGCAATTTTAGTCATTCATGTTCAATTTAACTGCTATGCATTCCTAGCTTTCATTTTTATGCTTATGGCTTGCATTTTACACCAAGTGTCCATAACAATAAAAAAAGGTTAAAATTGCACCTTTCATAGGTCAACTGTGAGCTTACGAGGTTAGGTTATATAAAATTAACATAAGGATAGTCTTCTCAATATATCTAGCCATCCAATTTCCAAAAGCATTTACTATAAACATTTAATAGGAGGGTTTGGCTTGCATTTTTATTAATGTAGGTGGATATTTAATAAATACAAGACAGCCGTGTAGTGTTTTTGCACAACGTGCACTTTCTGAACCCAAATTGAAAAAATAAATGTATAATAATGTGTAAAATAGTAAAACATACAATTTCCAACTAAACTCACTCAAAAATACCCAATACTTAGGGTTGGGTGGGCATTTCCCTTATCTGGGTAAAACTGGGTTGAAAACACAAAAGTTGTCATTTTGTCAATTTAACTCAGGACAAATGAAACATAATTTTAAAAACCTAAAAGAGGTTTTTGTCAAGAATATATATCTATCTTCAACCCCATGGTGTTAGTTTCAACTTATGACAATTGTACAGACTGTGGCGTGCATTTTTCTAATCCTAGTTTTGAATATTTACACATTGTTTTTTACGAAACTTAGAATTTCAGTCATTTTTTTTAATTTGTCCAAGATACTTGGAATTTTAGTCATTCATGTTCAATTTGACTCAATTTGACTGCTATGCATTCCTAGCTTGCATTTTTATGCTTATGGCTTGCATTTTACACCAAGTGTCCATAAAAGTAAAAAAAGGTTAAAATTGCACCTTTCATAGGTCGATTGTGAGCATAGGAGGTTAGGTTGTATAAAATTAACACAAGGATAGTCTTCTCAATATACCTAGCCATCCAATTTCCAAAACCATTTTCTATAAAAATTTAATAGGAGGTTTTGGTTTGAGAGTACATCAAAACATGTAGAGAAGAATATTACTCTATTATTATATTACTCACTCTATTACTCTATTTTTTCCAGAATAGTTAGAATGTCAAATTTTTACTCTATTATTTACTCTTAATTTATTATTTTCAATAAGTATACTTAACATAATAGAAAAATAAGTATACTTAACATGCTAAAACGTTAACTATATTGAAATTGAAAATGTAAGTTGTGTATAGTTGATTTGAAACACATTTGTAATTTTTATTATAGTTTGGAAAAGTCAGAACACATTTGTAATTTTTATTATAGTTTGCAAAAGTCAGAACACATTTGTAACTTTTATTAGAGTTTGACAACATCAAAACACATTTGTAATTTTTATTTTAGTTTGGAAAAGTCAGTGTGTCGGTATCTTGTGTGTGAATTCACGTGCATCCCCTTCTTCCTTTCTGAGCGTGCCATCATCCTGCAAAATGGAAACTACAACCTCATGTTCCATGCCATCAACTGAAATAGGGGGTTTTGAAGTTGCTAAGAGGTTCACTGTCAGAAATTCGGAGAGAGAACTGAGGCATGGAGTGACAGAACCAACTAGCCAGAAGGTATACTAAATGTCCTAGTCAGAGCAGGAGTGCATCGTTTTCTTTTCGGTCAGTTCAATTTCAATAATGAAGAGATAGATAATGTCATTTCTAGTTATGATGATGAGTCCAAGGAATTGATTATTTTTGGGAGGAGGGTTTGTCTGGACCTTGATTTGTTGTCCAGTGCAACGAAAATTCCATGTAGGGGGGGAGTAATGTTGACCACTAAGAAAACCCTCAAAGTAGAAAAGGGTGAGATGGCAAACAAAATATGTGAAAAAATGGTTTGGTTGCCCAGAATGGTTTAAAGACGCAAGATGTTTCCCCAAGAATGTACAAAAACTTAATTCAAATTGTACTTAGGACAATTATGAATCACCACAAGCAAGATATTTCAAGTGATTGTATGAAGTTGGTGATTCATTGGGTTGAAGACCTGGCCATAGATGTCCCTCATTTATTGGTGAAAAAAATGCATTTTGCACTGCAGGAGAGAAAAATGAAGAGAGTGAAGTTCAATTACCCTGGTACATTACAAAAAATTATTGACTTATATCGACCCAGCACTGTAGAAGGAAGCAAATTTAAAAATACATACATTAAGAGGTCGAAACTAGACAAAATTAACCAGGAAGTTCCTCAACAATCTCCAAAGGACAACGTTTAAGTCCCTGAAAAGCATTTTGAGTACTGTATGCAAGGTATGGGAAGTGACCCTGAAGAATCTGATGTTGTCTCAATTCTGGTCGTATTACATGAAGGCAGAGAAATAAATGTAAACGAGATGCATGATGTTGAGTTTAATGAATAGGAGGAGCATAGTGATGATGATATTTATGCTCTTGCAAAAATGTCACTTGTTATATATACATCTCTACAGTTGGGAGTTGAGAAAACTTCCTCCCCAAAATATTTTTTTGATGGTAAAATTGACTTTAAGCTATTCGATGAAATGTTGCATTTCAAAGAAAAAGCTGAATTTCGGTATCTTACTGCAATACAGAGCGTAGAACTCTGTAGGATTAAGCATATGCAAATTCAGGACCTCTTAAAGGTAGGCATTATTTTTCAAAAATAAACAGTTGCTAAATTCCTTTTTTTGAAGCCTCGTTAAAATTTTCACTATTTACAGGTAATTGCAAGGTTAGAAACAGAACACGTGGATACTACGGAATCTTCTATTAAAAATTTGCAAATGTTGGACCTCTTTAAGGTAGGAGCCATTTTTCAATGATTTTTTCCATAAAAAAAAGGTTGCCAAATTCCATTTTTTGAAGCCTCCTTAAAATTTTCCTTGTTTACAGGAAATTGCAAGATTACGAGAATCCCTTCAAGAAGGAAAATAGCAGGCAAGGAATATGTTCTTCAGTCTTCGAATAAGGAACTAGAAAAAATTTAGGATGAATTTATAAAGGAAAATGAGAAATGCAGAGAAGAATATATGGTTGTTTGGAAAAAAGATGAACAAACCATAAAGAGACTGGAAGATGAGCTAAAATATCGATCGGAGGTTTTGGACATCCCCCTCTAAGGACTGTTATCAACCAGGAAGCAAGACTAACGGCTGAAGTCAATAAGAAAAACATAATAATTGAAATAATGAAGGCTGAGTTTCAAAACAGCCTTGCTGAAGACTACAATAAACATCAACTTGAGATAAATGAATATAGAAAAAAAGAGGAAAACATGAAAAACATAATTGCTAAGAAAGATGAAGAGTTGAAAGAAAAAATAGTTGAACTTGAAAAGACTACTGCAGAACTATAGACTATAGGAGTTGAAAAGTTAAAAAAATCTGAAATTGGTAAGGGATAGAGTAGGCATCTGATTTCTGGTGAAATTTATGATATGTCAGGACGCCAACAGGATTTAATAAGGTATGAGAGTTCCCTGCAAAACAAAGAGAAGGCATTGGACGTAGCTTTTAATGCAATACAAGCTCGTGAAAAAGTCAAAAAAGGGTTACAAAGCTATCGTGCTTTCTTAAGAATTCGAGAGAAGTCCTTGATGGATGTTATTGCAACAATGAATGTTGGAGTTGATCTCTCTTCGTGGTCAACCATAAAAGAAACATTGAAAAACAAGGTAGCTGAGAGGGAAGATGAGATTAAATAGCTCAGATTGAAAATACTGGAGGATAGAGAATCACAGCATTTGGGATGTAAGTCTGAGATAGAAGATCTGAAATCTCAAATTGCCACTTTGCAGAAGAACAACATACTTCAGCGAGTAGCAATTGTGTATACTCTAGATAATACAGAATTGAGGGCAAAAGAGTTGGAGACAGAGACAGAGCAGCTCAGGAAAGAATTGACCATTAGAAGAATTCTGAGGTCTAAAATGGGTCTCATAAGAGATATAATAAAATATTATGAGTTAGGCATTTTGTGAGGGAGGTATATTTACAACTCATCTCTTACACTACCAATGTGACTATGGTTAAGTTAAATTGAAAATATATCTAAAATAAAATAAATAAATAAAATCATCTTTGATATGACTAAAATAAAGTACTTTTAAGTACATAAAATACTTTTAAATATAATATGATGAATATACTTATAAAGTAGAAAGTAATGTACTAATAAAATAAAATATATTAATTTTGAATTTTGAAACATAAATTATTTTTTTAATATTCAAAATATGTTTATAAAACCATGTATTAACTTATATTTATTAAAAATAAAAATCTATTGTAAACTATAAATATAAAACTATATTAAAAAAGCATTTTTTTAATTTATTTTTCATCTTTTTAATACACTTTCAAAAACACATTTAAACTCTTTATTAACATTTTTTATGATATATATTGTGTATATTATATATCATTTTTAAAGTAATAATTAAATGTTAATATTAAGATGAAGGAACAGTACATAAAATCTTATAAAAAAAATTGGTGTTAATATTAAATAAATTAGATTATATGTAATAAAAATATTATAATATAATATCTTATTTTGATATAATAGTTCATTCAAATTGTTACATTAAGGTTTCACGTATGTATTTAGTTTTATAACTTGAATGTGCGTGTATGGTTTATGTTAATATAGATGAAGGTGTTTCAAGAGTTAAAAAATGATAATAAAGTATGAACTTTGAATATTATCTAAATTTAAAAAAAAATAGTATTAATATTAATATTCAAGCAGATGAGAATACATATAGTAATTTATTATTTTATTTTAATAAAATAAATAAATATATTTTTTATATTCAAATAATAATTATAATATATTATTACATATATTAAGTATTTAAAAAATAAAACAAAAATTAATCACAAATTTTTTTTTTTTATTATTATAAAATGTTAAATGATTTTGGTTTTAAATAAAGATTTGATATATATATTTTATAAATTGAAAAAGTAATTACAAAATTTTAATTTTGAATAGAGGGATCACTTTTTTTTGTAATTGTAATTATTTTATATTAAAATATAGGAAAAGTAATTACATAGTATTGATTTTGAATAAAGCATTTATCTTTTTGGTATTTGTAATTTATTTTATATTAAAATATATAATACTTTTCTTTCTAAGTACTTTAAGAGTATTTTAGTACATTTATATTATATTCAAAAATAATCTATAAGTACTATTTTCATAATGAATACTTTACTTACAATATTCATATAGTTAACTATAGATTTTCATTCACCATTTACAATTTGACAAATAAGCGTTATTAACTCAACCAATGCCACCTTAACCATTATAGATCATGTCATCCTCTAGAATGTGATTGGTTGTTTTAAAGTGGATTTTGATAGTACATTTTTTTGTTTTGAAAACCATTTTTTATCTCAAAATTCCCCTAATGTCAGGTCCAGTCTAAGTTGAAATATGCAATTGATCATCTGCAACAAAAGGAAAAGGAACATGAAGAGAAAAATAAGAAGAATGTGGAATTGTTGAATAAGTACATCCAAGATATAGATAGATTGAAAGAAAGTTTGCACAAATGTGCAACAAAAGTGAGAGAATTAGAATGAAAATCAAAACATGCACCTGCTGCAGCTTCTGAAGAACCAGAAGCTTCTAGACAAGGCTAGAGACTAGAATGTACAAATTTCTCTTCTCTAGAAAAGGACTCGCAACCTAAACCTCCCAAGCAACCTAGAACTATGGAATAACATTATTTATATATGATGTGTATGCAAATACATTTAAAGTTTTAATACATAAATTTATGTGTGTGTGTGTATTTCTCGGCAATGTATATGTTTTTTATGCATTTAATGTGAATGGTAATTTTGAATTTAACTTTTCAATAAGTGTACATAACAGGCCAGAAAATTAACAATATCAAAATTGAAAACTTAACTTGTGTACTATAGGCATATATATTTGAACTTGTAAGAAATTAGAAGAGTGATAGTGATTAGTGGATATGAGATGTGAGTAAATTTGGTGACATTGGTAGATCCTAGCTGTTTGCTTGGAACTGTGGATATTATAGGGATATTACGGGGATGATGGATTGAGAACTTTCAAGTTCTTTATGAGAACTTTGATGTTGTGTATTTTTGTATTTATGTAAGTTTATTTATCTAATGAAACCGAAATTCCAATTCTGGAACAATGTCATACAATTCTACTCATGCAACCAAATTTCAGTGAATAACCCAAAGTTGTAATGCCTATAGAACTGGCCTAAAAAAGACATAAATTTACAAAATATAAGCAAACACAGAAAACAACTGTAATTTTATTACTGCAAAAAAAATAATAATAAATAAATAAATATTTAATATGCCTTCCAACATTTGTTACATTTCCAAAATTTGGTAACATAAATGTTAGCACAATAAAATAAATTTTTAGTACGGCAAGATCACAAGAAATGCTTATTGCAACATAAGTTTCTTTCACCATTTTGCATACAATGTTACATTTCGATCATCTAGGACTTTTTTCTTTTTGGCTTGTCTCACACTTCTTATAATGACATTAGTTTTTATAGGATTCCCAACATCCATCTTTTGGATATCAACTACTGCCCCTTGAATTTCTTGTTTTACACCACTCTGCCCTGTACCATTTACTAAGGATGGAACACCCTTTTTATTGTGAGTCGTAGCCTCCATCATTGGCATATCAATAGCAGTTGCTCCATACACTTCTTGTAATTCATTGATTTTCCCTGCTTCATTTCTTGAGGATGAAACACCGATTTTACAGTAATTTTCAGTCGTCGTCGTAGGTATTTCAACACCAGCTGCCCCATTCAATTCTTGTGTTTGGTCAGTTTGCATTGCCACTTTCCTCTTGGATAAAACACTTAGAGTTTTACTATTATTTTTTCTTTGAACATTATTTTTTTCCTTGCGCCTTCCGAAGTGATGTGATTCACGAAAAGCCTCTTCACCATATTTGCTTATTGGCCTTGATCTTGGAAGATGATTACTGAACTGTGAGAACATATTAGTATTTAGTAGTTAAAAACAGATTATGAGTCCCCACACCATAAAATGAAAGCAGAATTAGAAACCATTTAAAATTAGGGCATACTTATTGTTGGTGGTGCAATCAATGATTTCTTAGATTGTCTTACCCATGACTGAAATAGTTGTTTTACTTGTTTAGAAGTGACATCAGGGAAGCGGGATGCCAATTGTGTTGTTGTTTCGTCATTTAATGGACTTCTTGTCTTTTCATATTCAACACAAAGTTGACATCTACTATTGGAAGCCAAAAATCTTCTTTCTTTAAAATTTTGGAAAGCACCATTTGATCTCATAACCAGTTTAAAAAATTGTGCTCGAATCTAATTTACAAGACACATTTTGTCATGTTCAAATGTGTTTCTATACTCCTTAGCAACTCCTCTTCCTCCTCCTTGGTTGTTGTTCAAATTTTTCATTTCCCTATGCTTACGTTCCATTACTTCATTCCTTAACCGTCCTAAAGTAAAAGGATAAGAAGCCCTAGCCATCTGAAGAGCATGGGCCTCTTGGATATGCATATCATCTCATCTCCTAAATGACAAGAACACAATCAAAGCCACTCACTAGCAAGGAATCCAATCCTGCAATGATAGTGGATCAAATTTGATATCGTGAATGAGATAATACCACCATGCTGAAAAACATAATACTATGAACTTGGTATAAATTGGCATACTTATCCTCATATTCATATTTATCATCCCCTACACACCTTTGCAATTTCAACATGTGGAATTCTTTATAACACTTCCACATTCTTACCAACTTTTTATACTTTTCTTCATCTGGTAGGCCTTCAATAACCTACAAGCACAACATTTCATTGCACATGATACACTACTTAATTTTATATTAAAATTGCATAAAAATAAGAGTGAATTTCACTCTTATGTCATCATAAAATCATCACTTATTGTTCGTCAAGACCCACATTAAAAATATTGGATATGCTAACATAATTATTAAACCTTTAAAATACCCTCATGCCGAATGAGGATCTTGTCTGATACGGATCCATCTGATTTCCCATAGTTAAAATCATTGTACTCTTGGCTTTTATCATGGTATGGTTCCCCGGTTTTACATGGAACACCAATTTTCTCCATCACCTCCCAAATTTGAAAAAATATCGTTTCTTCAATCGCTCTAGTTGGATGAACCTTGTCGTAATCTTGTGCAATTTTTAGAATTTCACGAAACATCTTCAAAACAATTCTAATTTCGACATGGCGAGCACAATATACAAGTTTGGACATTGAGTTAGGAGTCAACTGTAATAAGTTGGCAGCACATGTTTCACTAGGTACGAGTTAGTTAAATAATAATAATTTCCATTTATAGTAAAGAAATAATTCTGAAAACATGTACCTTTTGATCATTTGTTCTATTCATGAGATACTTTTTAATAATATTCAATTCTCTGCTGCATAAGGCTGGTTGAATGTCTGTAATACACTCATCCAATTTTTCTTCCCATCCTTCAATGCTTTGTTCCAAAGCAGGATTCAATTCCTAAAGTTTTAACATAAAGTAAGATTAAGAAAGTCATAGCAAGATATCAACAAAAATCAGCAAACTTTTAATAAATATGTAAAACATACTATGAGCAAGTTCAGTGACATTGCATAAAACTTGGAAATGCTACGAATAGTATCCCCATCTTGAATTTTGATTTTATCTGTAACCATGTGTATAGATTTTTTATGGCATATGCACCAAGGACAAAAATTATTCCCCATTGGAGAAACATTATTATTGCATACTAAACTGCATATGGCCACGAGATCATGGCACTCGAACAAATTCACTTCCACTACCCTTCCATCTGGCATTAGGATCCCGTCTTGTGAAAGTTTGTTTATCTGATTCATTAAGTTGTCCTCATTTGTAGGATAAGCAGTATGTGCTAAAAATTGTTTGTATTCTTCCTTTCCATCCCATTTTCCAAGGCTTACACAAGACATCAAGCCACTATCTTCTAGTAACTCAAATAATATCTCACATACCTGTCCACCTCGATCATAATGTACACGAGAATCAATACCAAGTTTGAAAGAAACTTAAATGACTCTATTTCCAGCCATCTTTTCATAGGACTCAACCATAAAGGAAGCATATGACTTTACTTGCTTCACTCTAATTCCATATGTGAGACCATCAGTTCTCTCCCAACCCATATCAATATCCGCAGCTTCTTTGCTCCACTTTTTCGTCTCCTTGGAAACTGAAGTTGGACTAACCCCTTGCAATACACCATGACAGTCAATCCGCTTCAGACATTGTAAAGCCTTATGGCTCATGCTTGATTCAATAATACAGAAGCCATATTCCTAGGCATAAAATCATTACGGATCTCTTGCATAACAATTGATCGAAGTTTATGAAGCACTCCATCTAGGTGTTCAAGAACATCCTCAAATTTAGAATCTTCACTATAGTTTTTTCTCATGAAGTACCCAATTCCAGAAATAATGTCATTTTCATTCCCAGAGAACCATATACCAATTTCCTTAAATTTTTTGTTCCCCTCATTCACTCTACGGTTAAACCATCCAGATCGCTTATTAAGATTCAATAAGGATGTCCTTAAGCGGTTTCCTACTTACCTTCTAGTTACAACATATGTAGTTTGATCTATTGAACACCTTTCAGGCATTTGTACTTAAGCTTGTACATCTACCAAATTTTGATTTTTTGTAGGTGCATTTCTATCCATTTGTCCTTCTACCATTTCTATGGAAGCTTTTACATCTGCAGAATTTTGATTTTTTGTAGTTGCATTTCTATCCATTTGTCCTTCATGCATTTGTACTGAAGCTTGTACATCTACGGAATTTTGATTTTCTGTAGTTGCATTTCTATCCATTTGTCCTTCAGGCATTTGTATTGAAGCCTGTACATCTGCAGAATTTTGATTTTCTATAGGTACATTTTTATCCATTTGTCCTTTAGTCATTTCTACTGAAGCTTGTGCATCTACAGAATTTTTATTTTTTGTAGGTGCATTTTTATCCATTTGTTCATGAAAGGTAGTTCTTTCAATTGTTTCATGACTTCTAGTTGTATCCAAATTCTTAATGGATGCATGTTCAAATTGTTGTCCACTAGATAGGATTACACTTTCATTCCCTTCAACTGTAACCGGAGACAAAGGCAACCTAGGTTGTTGAGCAAAACAACCTTCTACACTTTGATACAAATTATTTGTAATGGAAGCATCATCAACAGTTGATCTTTGAGGGACATTTCATACCACATTATGTGAATCAGAGTTAATAGTATGGTCAAGAGTTATATCATGTACATTACCATTGCCCTCAATTGTAATTGGAGTCAAAGGCTCCCTTGGTTGTTGACAAACATTGTTGTTTGTCACACATTGCTTACATACAAGACAGCTAATTTCAACAGTTGCTGCATGATTTCCTGTTGTTTGATGGAAATTCATAGTATTATTTTCTGGTATGGAGTTCTGATCTGTAAGTGCTTGACATTGTTGACGGACAACACAAATAACAGCTTTTTTACCCCCAACATGAGTGAATTGAAGGAAAATATCATATAGGAGAAAAATTGGAATATTATTCAATTCTACTTCCTTGCGTCGACCTCTTTTTCAAGGAATATTTTGTTGAGATGACTGGTTCGAATGATCCATTGATGATTTATTCTCCAAAATCAACAAAATAATCTACATTAATACAAAATATAGGTTTTTTTGTATAAAAAATACTTTTTATGGCTCAAAAAGAAAATATGGAATAGTACAAGAACATGGGAGGAGGAAACATATATTCTCCAACTTAAGCAACTTAAAAATACCTAAGGATGGAACTTATGCTTGCAGTTTAGTGCACTAAGCGGGCATTTCACATTTACAAGGCAGCCTTGCAATGTTTTTGCACAGCATAAATGTTTTTAGCCAAGATTAAAAAAATAGAAGTACAGGAATGTGTAAAACAATAAAAAAAAACACCATATCCAACTGAGATCACCCAAAAATACTAAACAATGAGGGCCATGCGTGCATTTTATAGACCTAGTCAAATAAAGTTCGAAACAAAAAAATTACAATTTTCAAAACTTTACTGTACACAAAATAAACAAACTTTAAAAATTATGAAGAATGTTTTTGTCCATAGTATATATAGCTCTAGGTATATGTCTTTAGGTTTTGAAAATCACCTCTAGAAACATTATGGCTGGCATTTTTCTAAGCCCGTTTTTACATATTTACACTCTGCTTTTACACAACAAAATTGTGAATTTAGACATTCTTTTCAATTATTACCATGCTACTTATAAATTATGATAAGTCATATATGTATAATACATATAGTATGATATAAATAGAATACTATCTTGAAGCTATAGGGCCGCTACAAGATCCTCATGCAAATGTTATGAGACATATCTAGACTTCATGCAAATATTATGAGACATATTTGGACATGTGTAAGAACATGGGAGGAAGAAACATATAGTATCCAACTTAAGCCACTTAAAAATACCTAGTGGACAAATGCTTGCATTTTAATGGACAAAGCAAGCATTTCACATTTACAAGGTAGCCTTGCAATGTTTTTGCACAACAGGCATGTTTTTGGCCAAGATTAGAAAAATATAAATAGAGAAAGGTGTAAAACAATAATAAAAATCATATCCAACTGAGATCACTCAAAAATACCAAACAATGAGGGCTAGACGTGCATTTTACAGACCTAGTCAAATAAAGTTCAAAACAAAAAAATTACAATTTTCAAAACTTTACTGTACACAAAATAAACATATTTTAAAAATTGTGAAGGAGGTTTTTGTCCACAGTATATATAGCTCCAGGTATATGGCATTAGGTTTTGAAAATCACCTCTATAAACATTATGGCGGACATTTTTCTAAGCCCATATTTACAGATTTACACTCTGCTTTTACAAAACAAAATTGTGAATTTAGACATTATTTTCAATTATGACCATGCTACTTATAAATTATGGTAAGTCATACATGTATAATACATATAGTATGATATAAGTAGAATACTATCTTGAGGATGTGGGCCCGCTACAAGATCCTCATGCAAATGTTATGAAACATATCTTGTCTTCATGCAAATATTATGAGACATATTTGGACATGTGTAAGAACATGGGAAGAAGAAACATATATTCTCCAACTTAAGCCACTTAAAAATACCTAAGGATGGAACTTATGCTTGCATTTTAGTGGACTAAGTGAGCATTTCACATTTACAAGGCATCCTTGCAATGTTTTTGCACAGCAGTCATGTTTTTAGTCAAGATTAGAAAAATAGAAGTACAAGAAGGTGTAAAACAATAAAAAACACCATATCCAATGGAGATCACTCAAAAATACTAAACAACGAGGGCTAGGCGTGCATTTTACAGACCTAGTCAAATAAAGTTCAAAACAGAAAAATTGCAATTTTCAAAATTTTACTGTACACAAAATAAACATATTTTAAAAATTATGAAGGAGGTTTTTGTCCATAGTATATATAGCTCAAGGTATATGGAATTGGGTTTTCAAAATTACTTCTAAAAACATTATGGAAGGCATTTTTCTAAGCCCATTTTTGCAGATTTACACTTTGTTTTTACAAAACAAAATTACGAATGTAGACATTATTTTCCAATTATGACAATGCTACTTGTAAAATATAATAATTCATACATGTATAATACTTATAGTATGATATAAGTAGGATACTATCCTCGTGCTTTGGGCTGAGGATGTGGCGTGCATTTTTGTAATCCTAGCTTCACAGATTTACACTCTGTTTCTTACATAACAACTCAGGATTTTACTGATTAATTTTGAATTTGACCAAGATACTTACAAATTATGAATGTGTACATATTTAATGCATAAAGTATGATACTTTTTATTATAATAAAGTCATAATATATGAATGGTCAAATTTGTTGACTCATTTTAAGTCTAAAAATCTCTTTCTCTGCAAAAATGACACTGCAGACACTTTTGGCACCCAAATTGAAAACCTATATGTACAGTAAGGTGAAAAATAGTAAACCACACCATTTCCAACTCAAAAAGACTCTATAGTGACAGTCAGGCGGGCATTTTTATGAACATGGTAAGACTTGGTTCCAAACATAAAATTTGTTATTTTGTCAAATTAATTGCGGGCAAATGAAGCATAATTTTAGGAAATTGAAAGAGGTTTTTTCAAACATATATTTGTCTTCAATCCCATGGTATTACTTTAAATTAATAATATATGTATGGACTGTGGCGTGCATTTTGTTATGCCCATTTTTTGTAGATTAACACTCCGTTTTTTACATAACAAATCAGGGTTTTAGTGATTAATTTCAATTTCACTGAAATACTTACAAATTATGAATAAGTATATCATTAATGCCTATACTATGATATTATTTATTATGATAAATTCATGGTATCTTCATGGTCAAATTTGTTGATATAATCATTTGAAGACTAAAAATCCCATGCTCTGTAAAAATGCATACATCAAGCACTTTTTGAACCAAAAAAAAAAACTAGCTGTAGAACATGGAAATCTTTATAAATTCATGAAGATGATGCACAAAATACAGTGTCAAAAACCAAGTGAAAGACAAATTAAACAACAATGTCAAAAACCAAATGAAAGAAAAATTGAATAGTAATGAAAAAAACAACCTTCGAAACTACGATAGACTATAGAAACGACTTAACATCTTTCCCAAAATAGATAGCAGCTTCATTGTTGGATAAATGTACACATATTGATCTTAACAACTATCACATTAATAGACTGTAACATTTACATCAAAGCTATATGAGCAACTAATAAAGCAAATCCATATCAGCCAAGTGCATTCTTCATAATTTTTTAGAGCACATTCATTACAATCTTATTCTATATGATACTATCCAGATTCTTTCCATTTTTTACCATCAACAGAAGTGATAGGCAAGTGCAATTTACTATCACTTGAGATAAGGATGGGATTGGATGAAGTACAATGCAGTCCTACTTGAATCAGAATCATATGATTTTGTGTGGATGAGTCAAGGTTGGTAGACTTCACGCCAAAGGATTCTCATCAAGTAATGTTGCTTCTTATGCCAATTTAAAATTTTGAAGGTATCCACAAGATGTTTTTACATAATCAGAATTATGTTATATGTTTGTATGGTTATGTTGCAGGGTACCAGGTAGTCCAAAACACCAGTCAGTCCAAAACAAAACACATTGTTATAAAAATCACTCATTCAAATTCATGAGAAATTAAATTTTTTGAAACTACCCGCCATGCTCAATCGATCATGGATGCTCAATTGATTTCATTCCACCATGTAGATCTAAAGGCAGCTCATATCATAACTGCGCCATCCATTCCTAGCATGTCTTACACTTCCAAGATTGTTACTAATGGTGCTAATTTAATGCAATTTCGAATCTCCATACGCTTAACCTACATTAAACTCATAGTGGGTTGGAAATTTCAGTTGGGTGACTATATTTTCTTTAAGAAAACGGCCAGTTAACTTATATTTTTTATCGAAAATTGTCCCAATTTCCTTTTTCCTAGCTCAAATATTTTCGGTGAGTAGACTCATTTAACTATTTACAATAAAAAAATAATATTTTCAATAGGATGTGAGCAATTCTAGCCAATTAAAAAAACATCTTTTGACAAAAGAAATCATCTTTTGATATTCCTTGATTAACATTCGTAATGATTTAGGATACAAGCTAGTGTATGATAGTTTGTTATGCGGCCTTCCGCCTTTGGAACTTGGAAGTTGGAAACATAACCTTTCGACGGAATCGTTAATGACCTTTCACCTTCCTCCCTTCCACCTTCTGCCTTTAGAACTCGTAAGTCGGAAACATAACCTTTCAACGGAATCGTTAACGGCCTCCCGCCCTTCCGCCTTCCGCCTTCGAAACTTGGAAGTTGGAAACATAACCTTCGACCTTAGCCTTTTTATGCACTCCTGACTTCCTCTTTCCGACCTCAGACTTCGTAATTCAGAAGGTTAACTTTTCTTGAGAACTTTTCTACACTTTTCTGCTTTTGCCCTCTACCTCCCGCAGGCAGATCCCGGGGTGCAGAAAACCCACATTCTGCCTTGTTTCAACTGCTCTTTCCCAATTTCCGCCTTCCACCTTCCCTAGGCGGATTTCAAAGGGCGGAAATGCTAAGTCAAATGCATTATGACTCTGTAACAGGATTCCAGCCTCAATGAACTTAGGCAAAAATGCATAATACATACAAGGCATAAACAATGCAAATGCAAGAACATTCATCACAGTAAACTCTATTGAAACATTGCAAGTATTCATCATATTCATTCATTCAAGAATTCGTTCATAAGAAACTATATTGCATAAAAAAGAAGGACAGAGAATACTTATCTTGAATATGGAGTTGTCCTGCAACTAGCTATGTGGCTGGAACGCTCCACCCAACCATAGGCCAGTTGTGTTCATCAATTTCTCAACACAACTGCCACCCCTAAGCTGAGCATGATTTCCAGAAAGAACTAGGGAACAACAGACTTACACACAACCAGATCATATCACACACAGTCAAGCCAACCTTCAATTGGGTTTATCAGGCTGTCCAGCCAATCCAACACCAAGTTGGGGTTATTAGGCTGCAGGATTACAAGCCAAACAATGTTGGGTTTATCAGTTGGGTTTATCAGACTGTTCATAGTCAAGCCAACTTTCACATAAGGACCAGCCAAGCCAACTAACTGATGTGTTTATCAGATTGTCCACAGTCAAGCCATCACAATGCTGGGTTTATCAAGCTCGCCCAGCCAAGGATTACTCACAAGGCCAACATCCACTACAAGACACATCCAAGCCAATATCCAATTGGTTTCCGAGGCTACTAAGCCAATGGAAAGGTAGAATTTATAAGCTAGTGAGCTCAACCATAGAGCTATGAACACCTACACTAGATCTATCCAACTTGGCATTCCACAATGCCTACACACCCAACACAAGGAAGTACTCCCTTCACTGCTACACAGTTTCCTCAGGCCATACCTTCCCTTCTAGTGCTCTTCAAGGTATGCATAAAGGATTTGCCAGCCCCTCTTGATCTGTTTGTGAGGTTCCTCTCTTCACTAGGTTTATCAGCCAATTCTGGGCCTCTTCCACTCCTAAGTCTTCAGACCAAAACACGGATGCACATCACAACAACCATAGGGATACACAACAACACACGGTTCAACACTGTAAAACAAACCACCAGGGTCTCACACCCCTCTGTAACACAGAGAATCATTGTAACACAACATCCAGAGTTTCACAGGCTCAGCCACATAGGCAAAATACTGCAGAACAACTCTTCTGCAACTCTAGATAGTGAACAACTCAGTGAATTGTGCCGCCACACCATGAATAGTCACAACTGCGGGATTGGGAGTGGACAACGTGTGAATGAGTGAGCGTGTATGATATGAAAGACCACAATGTTTAGGTGAAGACCAAGATGATGGAATGTGCACGCATTTTCTGGGTTTACTTTCCCCATAAGCAAGAATACGGTTTCTGCAAACTACAGGCCTGCTCAGTCACGAAAACCATGCCCTGCTATGCCCAAGGCATTAACTTCCTCAACCAACTTCTGGAAGAAATAAATGATTGAGTGCATAGCACAGCAGATAGCTGAGGGTTTATGAGTTTCCCCGTTGACATCTATTCACACCCTATTGGC
Source organism: Pseudotsuga menziesii (assembly GCA_001517045.1). Lineage (NCBI taxonomy): Eukaryota > Viridiplantae > Streptophyta > Pinopsida > Pinales > Pinaceae > Pseudotsuga > Pseudotsuga menziesii. The sequence continues at coordinate 33,464 of LPNX010197921.1, read as the reverse complement.
TCAAGGGGGTTTGACTGACTCTCCTCCCTATTCCTTATGAAAGCATGCCCCCATTTCTTTCACATTGCAGCCCCATAGCTAGTTCTGGTATTTTATCAATTGCATAGTTACATGATATTCCAAATATACAGTGTCTGACTCGCCACCATAACCATAGGCATCGACCTTGATCACCTATACACAAAACACCCAATCGATGGTAGGGCCTTGGCCTTGAGCTCCTTGCCATGATTCAAATATAATATATACATCATGTACAATTTCAATACCATGGGGTCAAAACTAGGGTATTATTACATTCTCCTCCCCCTTACAACAGCGCTTTCCTCAGTGCTTTACAAAATTGAACAAAAATGTATGTGTCAATCGCATGGCATCCTCCAGCTCCCACGTAGCCTCATCAGGATTGTAGTGCTCCCATTGCACCTTCACCTGTCCGACAGCTCGATTTCGGAGCACTGTGACCTTCCTGTCGAGGATGCGCAATGGCTCAGTTTGGAACTCTCCCTCGGGTTCCACCTAAATCACATCCCAATTTATCACATGGTTAGGATCATGTAGATATTTCTTAAGCAAAGAAACATGAAAAACATTATGAGCTCTAGTGCTAGCAAGCAATGCAAGTCTATATACAACTAGCTATATTCTTTCAAGAACTTCAAATGGACCACAGTATCTAGGTGACAACTTGGCACAACTTTCAAGCTTCAAGGAACTCTTCCTTTCCCTCACTCTGAGGTAAACATCATCCCCAACACTGAACTCTCTATGCATTATATGCTTGTCTGCATAGCTTTTCTGTCTATCCTGAGTTGCCTTCAGGTTCTGCCTGATCTTTGCAACCTCTTGCTCCATCACCTTGAGCAATTCTAGACCAAGCACAATCATGTTCACTGGATTATCCCAAGTAACTGGTGTCATACACCTTATTCCATACAAAGCTTCATAAGGACTCATCCCCAAGGATGCTTTCTGTCCATTATTGTAAGAAAACTCTGCCAAGTGTAAATAATCATCCCACTTGGTTGGTTTGTCCATCACATACATGCGAAGCATGTCTTCAAGTACTTGATTCACTCTTTCTGTATGTCCATCAGTTTGAGGATGGTAGGCAGTGCTGAAGTTCAACTTGGTACCCAAATTTGCAAACAGACTCTTCCAAAAATTGGAAGTGAACTTCGGATCCCTGTCAGAGACTATTGCGTTAGGCAATCCATGCAATCAGAAAATCTCCTTCATGAAGATTTTTGCAATGGAATTAGTCTTATACGTGGACTTAACCGGTATAAAATGTGTTGCATTTTTCAACTAGTCCACCACAACCATGATAGATCATGTTGCCTCCAAGTCATTGGCAATCCTGTAATAAAATCCATGGAAACAACTTCCCAACATGTTGGGTGTTGATGCTCAACCTTTACCTGCTGACATTACATGCACTTTGAAATATACTCAGCAGTGTCATTTTTCATTCCTGGCTAAAAATACTACTTTCTAGTTGTAGTAATTGTTTTCTGATATCCTGGGTGACCAGAATATGGAGCTTGATGGATCTCATCCATAACAATTCTCCTCAAACCTGCTACATTTGGAATATAAATTATGTTTTTATAAGTAAGAATTCCATATTCTTCCAATTCATATCCCTCATACCTCTTCTCAAGACTTTGTTGCTGCAATTTGTCCTTTATCTGCACATACATTTCGTCTTCATCAGTATGATTAACAATCTGCTGTTTCAGATCTGACTGGAAAATACTAAGATATTCCACATGCATTTCATGTATCCTCCTACTGAGTGCATCATCCACTTTGTTTTCTTTTCATTTTCTGTGTTTGATTTCAAAATCAAACTCACATAAAAACTCCAGCCATCTAGCTTGCCTAGCATTTAGAGTTGTTTGATCAAACAAATATTTCAGACCATAGTGGTATGTTCTTAACTCAAATTTTTTGCCCATTAAGTAATGCCTCCACATCTTGAGAGTATGTAGTATGGTTGCAAGTTCTAAATCATGAGTGGCATAATTCTTCTCATGACCCTTCAAATTTGTTGACTCATAGCATACCACGTGGTTGTCTTGCATAAGAACTCCTCCAAGTCCTTGATTACATGCATCATTACACACCACAAAATCTTTTTCTGGGTCTACAATTTTCAAAACTGGTGCACTTGTGAGAATATTCTTCAACTGCTGGAAGCTTTCTTCACACCTTGGTGTCCATTCAAACTTTATCTCCTTCTTTTGCAAAGAAGCGATTGAATGTGCAACCTTGGAGAATCCTTCGATGAATCTCCTGTAGTATCCTGCAAGTCCCATAAAAGATCTTACATCTATCACATTTCTTGGGGTAGGCCAATTAATAATAGCCTTAATATTTTCAGGGTCTACAAATATTCCCTTATCTGAGATAATGTGACCCAAATAATGAATCATATCTTTATAGAAGTCACATTTGCTCAGCTTTGAATACAGCATATGTTCCTTGAGCAATTGCAATGTCAGCCTCAAATGTTCTTCATGTTCATTAGAGGAAATTTCAACTCAAAATGGGCCTTCTAAGAAAAATAATAAAATAATATTTATTAATTTTGGAGGAAGAAAAGAATTTTTTTTTTCTTCGTATTTCGACATATCTCCCTGTAATTTTACTCAAATTTTGATCAGGAGAGCTCGTTGGATGCGAAATTAAGTTCTGCATCCAACGAGTACCCACTCGACATACTTCTGATGGACCTCGCTACCCTAAAAACAAGAAATACCTGAAAAATGTGATGATGACATCATCATCACGTTTTTTAAGGTATTTCTTGTTTTTGGAGTAGTGAGGTCCTCAAAAGTATGCCGAGTGGGTACTCGTTGGATGCGGAATTTAATTTTTCATCCAGAGAGCTCTCCCGATCGAAATTTGAGTAAAAACACAAGGAGATATGTCGAAAATACAAACAAAAAAAAGTAGTTTTTTTTATGATACCTATCCCCAAATTTATATTAAAAAATTATTTAAGACCTAGACGGTATTTCAAATTTAAATCAATTTCATTTGCTAACACATGATGACATGGAATTTGAATTATTGTGAAAATGCCCATTTTGACTTGAATTTTCCTCTAATGCTTCCTCATTCTTATAGAATAAATAAGAATGTCATCCAGGAAAACAAGAACAAACTTGTCCAGATACATGTTGAAAACACTATTCATGAGGCACATGAAGGTAGTTGCTGCATTTAGGAGACAAAATGGTACCACTACAAACTCATAATGTCCATACCTTGTTCTAAAGGTTGTCTTATGAATACCTGCATCCTTGATTCTTACCTTATGGTAACCAGACCTCAATTCAATCTTGGAAAACACATTTGCTCCTCTCATTTGATCAAAAAGGGCATCAATTCGAGGTAAAGGATATTTAATCTTCACAGTGACTTTGTTCATTTGTATGTAATCAATACACAACCTGAGTGTACCATCTTTCTTTTTCACAAACAGAACTAGTACTCCCCAAGGAGACACACTTGGTCTGATATACTTCTTCTCCAACAACTCTTGCAGCTGCATCTTCAGCTCTAGCAATTCTGGTGTGCTCATCCTATAGGGTGTCTTGGACACTGGTGCTGCTCCTGGCACAAGTTCAATTGTGAAATCAATGTCCCTCTTTCGAGGAAGTCTTGGAATTTCATCAGGATAAACATCCCTGAATTCCTGCAGCACCTGAAAGCCCTCCAACGTAGGAGTTTCATTCTTTGTTGCCTCCACAACATGAGCTGCATACATGCTACAACCTTTCCTACAGAATTTCTTTAGTTGTATTGTTGAAACCTTCCTAACAGAGATCAGTTTTGGAATGCCTCTTACAACCTTTAAGTTGTATTCTTCATCTATGCACTCAAAAGCCTTCTTGTAACACTAAAGCTTGACTCTATGAGCTTCTAACCAATCAATTCAAATGAGAACATCATAGGAACCAAGTTGTAGAACATTCATATCTGCATAAGTGACCAATCCATCCATAACCAATGGACATTTTTCTATCACTTCACTAACCTTTCTCTTAGTCCCAGTGGCTAGTTGAACTAACCATGATTTGTTATGCCTTAACTTCTTAAAAGAACAAATCTCAACAACTCTAGGGGTAATATAACTATGAGTAGATCTAGGGTCAATCAAAACGGAAACAGATTGCTCAACAATCTTACCTGCAACTTCAGCCACAGTTGATTGATGATCTTCCTAGCGGTCCTTTAGTGCTGCATAAATCCTAGGGGCAATCCTTGCTACTTGACCCACTATTTCAATTTCTTGAATGTTATGAGCTTGCCTCACATTCCCATTCTCAAGTGGACAATTCCTGCGCAAATGGGTCCTCCACATCTCCAGCATTGGAGTGGTTCTTTGATCTCTTTTGGATTTCTTGACCTGTCATCAGCTTGTGAGGGCTGCTTTTTCTAATTTCAGAAGTTAGAGGGTTTGAAACCTTTCTTCCTTTGGTAAGACTTCTCATTTCTCTTGTCCTTCCATGCCTTATGGTAATCAGGTTTTCCTTTGTTCTGATCATAACAATACTTAGCCTTCTGGATAGCCTCTTCTACAGTTCTAGGCTCATCAAACTCAATCCTGTCTCTTATGCTTATGCTATCCCACTCAGAAAACGTTGGATTTTCACTTTATCATCCTTGGTGTACCTGACATACATCAACAACTCCAAGAACTTGTTTGCATAGCCTTCCATGGTCAGTTGTCCCAATATCATCTCATGGAATTCTTTGATCCTATCATCATAGTACCTGTCAGAAAGGTATTTCTTCTTGAAATACTTTTTGAACTGTTTCCACACAATCTTTTTTTCATCGATCTTCCTCACCTTCCTGAGGTTCTCCCACCATATAGATGCTCTGCCATTCCTATTGAAGATGGCTACCCTAGCCTTCATATTTTCTGAGTAGTTTTGGACTTGGAAATATTTCTTCATCCCAAGAAGCCAAGTTTCAGCTTCTTGACTAGTCTTTATCTCATCATTAAAGGTAGGCAGCCTTACCTTCTTAAATTCATCACGTGAGTTATTCCTGTAATGCCTCTTCCTCTTATCTTTGTGAGATGAAGAGCTTGAACCCCTAGTGGATCCTTCAGAGTCAGATGACCCACTAGAATATATCTTTCTTCTTCTGGCACTGCTTTTGCTTCCTTCTGGATGTACTGCACGATGCCCAGAGCTCATCCGCCTTTGGTTGTATGTCAAACTCTGCAACATGGCTGCATTCAGTTGACGTTGCTCTTCCTGAGCTTTAATCGAGCTTCTCATGGTGGCTGCAATCTCTGGCGGAGTCTCTTGAAATCTCCTTCCGTTGGGCTCTGTCTCAACTTTTCCAACTCAAGCGTTTTCTCTCATAGCATCTTCCTCATGCGCATAGGGATTTTGTGCATCATTCATTACGCAGGTTGTCATGGCCATGCCAAACCAACTTTTCACAACTGCACTATGACTCTGCAAAAATGTGTTAACCAAATACACTTTTAGAAAATATCAAAATTCAAAAACACTTACCAACTGTTCACTTGGCCCATCTAGGCCCATTGTTGTAACCAACATCTCTGTTAACTATTCAACTTGTCCCATTTAGGCCCTAGTGCTACAACCAGCAGTTCTGATACCATAATGTAATGTCCCCATACCCCATTGTGTAGATAAATTAAAATTTTGCTTCAAGAACCCTTGTTCTCATTTTGAAACACAGGGCATGGACGTTAACACACTCTTCCACCTTCATTTTCAAGCTTATAAACCACTGTAACAATCGTTCTTCCCTTCACAAATCCCTTTTGCGACCGAAAACATCTTTTTCGCACCGAATCTGTCATTTCCGCACTCTGCACTCCGCACTCCCCTTTCCGCCTTTCTGCTGCAGAATCTGGGAACCGGAAGCACAAGGTGAGACCGAGATATTCAACACACGGTCTGCCTTCTTCCCTTCTGCCTTCCTCCTTCAAAACTTGGAAGTCGAAATAACATATTTTCAACGGAATCGTTTAATGGCATGCCGCCTTCGGGACTCGAAAGTCGGAAAAACAACTTTTTGACGAAATCATTTAATGGCCTTCCTCCCTTCCTCCTTCAAAAATCGGAAGTCAGAAACATAACCTTTCGGCGAAATCGTTAACAGCCTTCCCCTTCCACCTTTTTCCTTCGGAACTCAGAAATCGGAACCATAACCTTTCAACGGAATCGTTAATGTCCTTCTGCCTTCCTCCCTTCTGCCTTCGGAACTCGAAAGTCGGAAACATAACCTTTCGGCGGAATCGTTAACAGCCTTCCACCCTTCCGCCTTCAAAACTCAGAAGTCGAAAACATAACCTTTCGATGGAATCATTAATGGCCTTACACCTTCTTCCCTTTCGCCTTCGAAAGTCAGAATTCGGAAACATAACCTTTCGACATAATCATTAATGGCCTTCTGTTTTCAGAACTCGGAAGTCTGAAAAATAACCTTTCGACGGAATCGTTAATGGCCTTCTGCCTTCAAAACTCGGAAACATAACCTTCGACCTTAGCCTTTTTCTGCACTCCCGACTTCCACTTTCCGACCTCGGCCTTCAGAAATCAGAAGGTTAACTTTTCCTTAGAACTTTTCTGCACTTTTGTGCTTCCTCCCTCTGCCTCCCGTAGGCGAATCCTAGGGTGCGGAAAACCCACATTCTCTCTTGTTTCAACTGCTCTTTCCCGATTTCCACCTTCCCCGAGAGGATTTCAAAGGGAGGAAATGCTATGTCAGATGTATTCTGACTCTGTAACAAGATTCCAGCCTCCATGAACTTAGGCAAGAATGCATAAAACCTACAAGGCATAAACAATGCAAATGAAGGAAGATTCATCACAGTAAAATCTACTGAAACATTGCAAGAATTCATAATATTCATTCAGTCAATCAGTTATTCATAAGCAACTACATTGTATAAACAAGAAGGACAGAGAATACTTATCTTGAATGTGGAGTTGTCCCGCAACTAGCTATGTGGCTGCAACGTTCCACCCAACCATAAGCCAGTTGTGTTCATCAATCTCTCAACAAAACTGCCACCCTTGACCTGAGCATGATTTCCACAAGGAACTAGGGAACAACAGACTTACACACAGCCAGATCATATCACACGCAGTCAAGCCAACCTTCAGTTGGGTTTATCATAGTGTCCATCCAAGCCAACTGAACGTTGGCTTGACTGTGTGCAGACACAGTTCCCTCATACTGCGGGTTTATCAGACACAATTCCCTCAGGCCATACCTTCCCTTCCATTGCTCTTTAGGGTATGCATAAAGGATTTTCCAGCCCCTTTTGATCTTTATGTGAGGTTCCTCTCTTCACTAGGTTTATTAGCCAATTCTGGGCCTCTTCCACTCCTAAGTCTTCAAACCAAAACAAGGATGCACATCATAGCCACCATAAGGAGACACGGCAACACAGGGTTCAAAACTATATAACAAACCACCAGTGTCTCACACCCCTTTGTAACATAGAGAATCGTTGTAACACAGCATCCAGCGTTTCACACTCTCTGCCACACAGGGAAAACACTACATAACAACTCTTCTGCAACTCCAGATAGTGAACAACTCAATGAATCGCGTTGCCACACCATGAACAATCGCGACTGTGGGATTGGGAGTGAACAACACGTGAATGAGTGAGCGTGTATGATCCAAATGACCACAACGTTTAGGTGAAGACCAAGATGTCGAACTGGGCACGCATTTTCTAGGTTTACTTGCCCCAAAAGCAAGAATACGGGTTCTACAGACTGCAAGCCTGCTCAGTCACAAAAATCAGACTGCCATGCCCTACTCTACCCAAGGCATTAACTGCCTCAACCAACTTTTGGAAGAAATAAATGATTGAGTGCAAAGGACAGTAGGTAGCTAAGGGTTTATGGGTTTCCCCATTTACATCTGGTCACATCCTATTTGCTCAAGGGGGTTTGACTGACTCCCCTCCCTATTCCTTGTGAAATCATGCCCCCATCTTTTTGACGTTGTAGTCCCATAGCTAGCTGCGGTGTTTTATCAATTGCATAGTAACATGATATTCAAAATATACAGTGTCTGACTCAACACCATAACCATAGGCATCGACCTTGATCACCTATTCACAAGACACCCAATCAATGGCAGGGCCTTGGCCTTGAGCTCCTTGCCATGACTCAAATATAATGTATACATCATGTACAATTTCAATACCATGGGGTCGAAACCGGGGTATTACATCAAGCTTGAACATCTTCAGAGTCAAAAAAGTAGGTTGAGCCCTTTTTCACCTGAGTTCCTTCAATGTATTCTTCCCATAGAGGAATACCTACCGAAATAGAAAGTGCCTCTTTTGACAAAGAGTCGGCAGCTTTGGTATTCTCTATATAGATATGATTGATTGCAAGATCCTGAAAATGAGCCAAAAGAGTATTTATCTTGTTACACCATTGTTCAAGAGAGATAACCTGTAGTGGCCATATATTTTCTTCCTACTTAACTATAGCAAGTGAATCCCCAAAGATATGCAAAATATCAATACACACGATAATAGCAAATTTCACTAAACACCACAATGCTAAAAGTTCATCTTTTGTGCTTGCTCCACAGCCACAATTAAGTTTAACACTGAAAATATGGTCATCGTTTATCCTAAGTAAAGCTCCAACACTGTATATAACATCTTGTGTCACTCTGCCAATGAACCCATTAGAGGCCATAGAATCTAAAAAATTCCCCAAGTTGTCTCTCTGCCTTACTCTTTGCAATAACCACATCATATTCTTTATAATAGTTTATAGTTCTCATAGAGCTAGCAAATAAATTAATAGGCTTAACCTCAAAGACAACAGAGTTCTTGGTCTTCCATATATCCCAAGATGTGAGAAGTCTATGCTCTAAGTTGTTTTTATACCATCTCAAGAAGTTGTCTTCAACAGTACCATGATCCCAAGTTTGATGTATGTTTAATAGTTCATAAATATGCCTCCAAAGTTGTAAATTGTAGGTGCACCTCGCAAAAAGATGATTTATAGACTCCTCATTAGTCTTACACAAAACAAAAATGTTGGTCCCATCCCAATTCCTACGTTGTAAATTATCCCATGTCAATAAACAATTATCAAAAGAAAGGCACAAGAAAACACTTAAGTTCTGAAGGCAAGTGCCACTTCCATAGTTGTTCAAACCACCATTTTGGCACGTCAAATGTGGAGTTGTCTGCAATGACAAAATAAGCTATCTTTGCAGAGACTTGTCCTAAAGCTTGGTTATCAACCCAAACCAGCTCATCATTTCTTTCACAAAGTCTAATACCTACCATATCAGTGAATTAGTAAATTGAGACAATTCCTTAGCTCAATTGTTAATTAGGTCCAAATCTCGAGCATTCAACCAATAGGAATCTGAGTGGTTGAAACATATAGGTCTTCAAATATCAGCCAGAGCGGTAATGCCATATTCAGATAAATATTCCAAAATATAGGAGAGAGAGTGTATAATTTTCCTCCAATCCCAAGATGGGGTCCACACCAATATAAGCATTTATCCCATAACCCACCTTCCTAGCCAATCCTTAATTGATCCAAGGGAAGGCCTTCAAAAAACCACGACAAAAAATTGAAGCATTTCTAACAATTTTATTTGGTTTTCTTATCCATTCAATAATATTGCATTTAATATATTTTTCTTTTAAAACTTCACACCACAAGCGTCTCCCAAACAGACCACACCACAAGCTTTTCATACTTAATGTTGTACTGAACCAATGAAGATTTTTTATTTCCTATCCACCCTGCTTTTTTGGATTGGACAATCATCCCAATTAGCAAGGTGATATCTCCTACCACTGTTATTTCTAGACCAAAGAAAGGTAAGCATCTTCCTCCTGATAACAGTAAGTATAGATTTTGGAATTTGAGCCATAAATAACCATAAAAGCAGAATCCCAATGAGAACGACTTTCAATATAGTTAATCTACCTCCTAATGAAAGCATCCTATAAGACCAATGTCCAATCCTATTCTCTTATTTCTTCATCAACTAAAGCCAATCATTAAACATGTAACTGTTGGGATTTAGAAAATATCCTAGATACTTGAAGCCCTCATTCGGCTTTAAGTCTGCAAGGGAAGGAATTTTGAAATATGTTGCAAAACATCTTCACTAACTCTGTGAAAAAAGAAAAACCGATTTGGTAATACTCACTTCCATACCAAAGGTTGCACAGAATATTTTAATAATATCAACAAAATGTCGTCACTCCTCTTTGGATCCTTTCCCAAATAAAATAACACCATTAGCAAATAGAAGGTGAGAAATGAAAACATTTAACAATATCTTGATACCCTTTAATTTTTCTTCTGATTTACGGAGATTTATCATCCTACTTAAACCGTCAATAACTAGTAAAAATAAAAGAGGGGAGAGTGCACAACCCTGACGAAGTCCTCTAGAACTTTTAAAAAACTAGTAGGAGACTCATTGACAAGGACAACAAATTGTGTCGAGGAAATACATGCCATAATCCAATTTGTTATTGTGATTAGTAGCCCAATCTGGAGAAGTAAGCCTTAAGAAATCCCAATTGGCTCGATCTTATGCCTTCACAAGGTCCACCTTTAGAAGAATAGCATCCATATTATTGACCTTAATCGAGTGTATCGATTCCTAAGTGATACCAACAACATCCAAAATCTATTTATTCGTTAAAAAACCAAATTGTTCCTTTGACATCATTTCAACAAGTTTTGGCCTTAATCTATTAGAAATGATCTTTGTGACAATGTTGTAAGCCAAGTTACATCATAATTTAGGCCTGAATACATTAAAAATTTTGGGCTTGTTTGATTTTGGAATAAGGGCAATGAATTTAGAATTTAATGCTCTTGACATATATCATTCCTCCATGGATTGTTCCGCCATCTGTAAGATTCATTACCGATGAGCTCAAAAAAAATTATAAAAAGCTTCGTCGTCCAACCATTACACCTTGGATTTGTTTCCTTGGCAAATTGTTTTAGTACACCTTCAATTCCTGGAAAAAGTGACAATATCCTCAATGATAGAACCATCATCATTGGTGAAAAGGGGAGGAATATGTCTAATCACCTTCAATTGGGCTTCAATATTAGAAAAACAAGAATCTTTGAATTGATTTTTGAAATGTACCTATGCAACCCTTTTCAAATCCAATTGAGACTGAATAAGATTTCCATCTTCATCCTGAAAATACCAAATAATATTGATATTTCTTCCATATGAAGCATATTGATGGAAAAAATGAGTATTCTTATCGCCAAAGCAACCCAAATGGCTCTACTTTTTAATCTCTGGGGCATTTCCTCCTTTTTGAGTAAAGATGACTTATGTTCATCCAGCTCTAACAACAATAACTTTTCCTCCTCTATCAAAAATCCTGAAGGATTAGAATTAAGAATTCTAGACATCAAATTCTCAACATGAGAAAGGTTTTCTAAATCTTTCCTCTTATTTTTGTTTCTCCCACTGTACCACTATCTTCTTTAACCACTTTAGCTTGTAAACCAAAATTTCCATAGCATTGAATTCTTCAGGAATCTGAATAGAAGTCCACCACTCTAACTTCTAAACATAACTAATCTTCCTTAATCCACATAATATTAAACTTAAAAGGATAATTGTGTCTTATTTTTTCCCCTTCTAGTTGAAGGATAATAGGAAAATAGTTTGAAATCATTGATCTACACACCCACATTCTAAATCTTTGAAGCTTAATAGAAAGATCCTCAGAGATCAAGAACCTATCTAACCTTTTATTAATACCAAAGACCACTTCTTCCATTGCTCCATGTAGGTTCAATTTTCACTGGGAAAACATCAATGAGGTTTGAATTCTTTAATAGTTGAATAAAAAAATATGATAGTGGATCCATTCGAGCTGACTGTCCCCAAACCTCAACAATAGATGTAGTAAAATTTAAGTCCCTTGCAAGAACAAGATTTGAAAATTTTAACAAGACACTACTCTCCAGACGATTCCAAAAAGGTTCTCTTTCGCGATATGGACCATAACAATTAAAGACACTAATATTTCTATTATTTGCAAAAAAAAAAATCTTACAACAATATACCTCCACACAATTTATAGGATTTGAATTTTGAGACACTAGGATTCCAACAGGTATTGAGACCTCCAGATAACCCATTTCAACTTATAGCATAGATATTTCTTCTAGATAAAAGCTTAGAGAAAATCTCAATCCCTTATAATTCTCTACACATTGATTCTTGGATCAAGTTAATATCAAAGGTAGTAGTTTTAAAAAGTTAGGAAAGAGCCCTACCCTTCTCAGTGCCCCCAACTGCACAAACATTAAATCATAGGATTGACATCAAGACCCCTCACAAGTGGGTTGGCTTGCAATATGGGCCCTGAAATTTTTTGAGTCAGTGGCATGAGGCGATTCTCCTCTACCCTTCGAAATTCTAGCAAAAAGTGGGATGTATTATTCTTTCTAATAGTAACATTCTGATGCTGGATTGAAGACATAGGTAGAATATCTACATTATTAGGGTTTTCAAAGTACGCTTGTATGGGATTTTTTTCAACAAAATTCCCAAGGGAAGCTAATAAGGGTTCACTTGAAGGGTTTTTAATTAGGTCATTTGCTAAGCCCTCGCTTTCCATATTATAAGAAAAAACCAAGTTAGGTGGTTGTAAAGTATCTTTACCAGCCTTTACCGAAACTCAATACTTCTAATAAACCAATTGTGAGATACACTAAAAATACAAGAAATAAATGTGTTGTATATTTCTAAAAAACAAGTTTTTCATGTATTTTTAGTGCCTCTCATAATGGGGTTTTTTAGAAGTATAGAGTCTAGGTACTCACTGGAAACAAATTTTAATTCTACATCCAACAAGTACCTACACTTTATACTTTTAGTAAACATAAAATGCGGTCAATTGAAAATATGTGAATATATATATATAGTTTTCTTTCTTTCCCACACAATTTCTCTTATTTTATTACTTTCCTTAGGGGCAGAGCACATCCTAAACACCAAAATTCCCCTCATGAAATAGATGTGTGTCTACCACTTGACATATTCGTAATGGTGTTTTAAACTTAGACATGCATGACATTATCATACGTGGACAGACTCCCATGTTATGTTTCCATTGTATTGGAATTCTCTCTAGTGTCCTACTTTTGGATTTAGTTTACCAGCCATTCCCAATTCCAAAGGTTATTTGAACAATCTACCCATTCATGGTCAACAATATCATGACTAATACAATAATTATACGTAGCTAAACAGGACACAATCATTTCCATCATTTTTCTAATCTTCGCTTTTCAATTTTATTCTCACAAGGTCAATAGTTACAACAAGCATTGTCTACCAACCCTTTCTCCTCTCCGTCCAATGTCTAATATTTCTCATCATTTCATCCTTTTTGGCATGTGTATCAATGGGTACGATATCATATTTTAAATCCCATTCCAATTGTAACATCCACTACTACCCTATGTAATTTTGATATAGTAGTTCGTGCATTAGCTCAAACACTAGGATGTGATCACGATAAGAACTAGTCAATTTCCTTGTTTTTTGTGCCCTAACAATGCAATGCAATGCTCTCTCTTACTCATTAAACATACAAAGTCTCTATCTCCTCGAGTTGTCTTGATCTTTCCTACTCGAGTTCTTTGGGTTTGTTTAATTGTTTTTGCCATCACCAGGCTTCAATGCATTGGTATTTTGTCTTCAACTCTATCACCAAAATTTCATCTTGTTTCTATGATTGATCAACATCAAGTTGAGTGGCATTTTTAGACACAATGAATCTTTATCTTTTCTCTAGCACCAATTCTCTTTAGCAAGGGCATGATTGCTCCCCTACCCATCAATTCAATGTTGTGGTTTTCATCTCATGGATGTCCTCATAGTCCATCCAGCTTATTGTCTCTCGACAAGATAACTACCTTCATGTCCTAAGAAAGACCCTACTCAAATATCTTGTCCAAGGCAAACTCAAACAAGACATGGGACAAGTGGTCCAATATCCATCCCCATTCCCTTGTCCCCGGTCTCGTCATTGCTTGGTATATTCAAACAATACACGGGGACAAGTGCTCCAATATCCATCCCCATGCCCTTGTCCCCAATCTCGTCATTGCTTGGTACATTTAGGGAGAGTATTCCTTTTGTAACACATCAAGAAATGGTCATGCAACCTTCATGCTTAAATATACACAACTAAGTGTCTTTCCCAATGTCCATGTTTCACATGTTTGTGTCCATTGGGCCCCCTTGCATGTAGGTATGCATGCCCCTCTTGTGCACAAATGCAATCAATTACTCTCATTCTTGGTCCTTTGATCAAGCAACCAAATATGTAAGGATGCCCCCAAGACTCATTTTGGATTAGTATAGACCATTATCATAGTGGAAATAAAACACATAACAAAAGATCTTGAATCTCAAAATGTCCACCAATTCGTTTGAATTGCCCCTCAAAATGGTTTATCAAATTGTTGGATTATCCTAGTGCAACATTGTCTTTCTTTTTACTTAATCTTAATTAAATGATATCAAAAGTAAACCATCAGCTCAAACATATCAAGATATTTTGTAATCTAACTTAAGCATAGCCCCATAAACAAAGACAGGCAACAACGTGCCATCAAAATCAAACACCTAATGCATAGTGGAAAAACCATTGTCTGGATAAAACCCACTTTGAAAGTCATGTCCACTATTGATCAATGGATTATCAGTTGACTATTGGCTAATGTGATACACAAACACATGTCCATGTCCAACGTGTTACAATTTATTGTTTGTTGTTCACACTAGGCTTGATATTCCAACCATGATGAGAGACCTCCTAAACCTAGATAGAACCAGATAAAGTCGCACTCTATCACCAATGACCATGTCCACCTCCACTTGATAACCAACATATGATCCAAAAATGAATGACGAACCCCTTCTAAATCAAGTGCCGCCTTGTAAATAGTGCAATCACATGCACAAACCCTAGGTTTGTGCATTCATGTCCACTAAACAACCTCACAATCAATAACCGCTACGTCCATAACTAATACAGCGATGACTTACCAAAATATCCATTATACACACTGCTCACAAGGCACATCCACTAAACATGTCACCTTCGACAATAAATGCACAAGACATATGAACCCCTAGAAGCAAGTCAAACTTGACCCTATGACAAATATATCATAGTTTACATAGGACACATGTGACCACGTTCAAGGGCCAAAAGCCCAAACAATGGGTGGAAATGGCTTAGAGGAGTTCTTGGCAACTGTCTATATCATGAAATATTACTGGATTATCTAAAATCAACAGCTCCAATAGTGGGTAGCAGGTTTTCGAGAATCATAGCCATTATAGCAATCAGCATTGCCCCAGCCTATCTGAATTAGAGGGAGAGCTAGCACTAGCCCAATGTTGCTGACTGAATGTACATTTTCTTATTTGCACCCGTACATGTACCATAAATCGGCAAACTCACATGCTCGGTCTCTGTTAGTATATATACTTTTTCTATTTACACAACAATTTATGTATTTGCTATCTTGCATATTCCATCTCTGTTAGTATACATACTTTCTTATTTACGTCGAGTATTTGATGTATTTTATTCCTCGTTGACAGAGTCAATGACAAAGTCCAGGTTTGATAACTTCGAAATAAACCCATGCAGACCTCAATAAACTCATGCATCCTTCCTATCACAGGAAACAATGATATCAATGCTAGTCTGCAAGATAATTCCAGCTTCAAGTGCATTACAACCTCAGATTGTACCTTTGTACATTTGAATTTTGTACTTAACCAAGGCCCATGTTACTTGCAGTGGAACAAGCAAACTTTTCACATTGTGACACTTCGTATCTACTCGTATCTTTTCACAAAAGGCCCATGTTACTTGCAGTGGAACAAGCAAACTTCACACATTGTGACACTTCGTATCTACTCAATCTTTTCACAACTGTTCTTCCTGAATCACTTGTATTTTTCTAAGTTTGATTATTTTAAAACACCCAAAATCACATACACTTCCATGTGACCGGATCTAATCAAATGAGGCAATAGAAGTAAACACGCCATCTTTAAAACCACCCTGAGGATGTGCTTTCTAGTCAACACAAAGATATGTATCCTTAACAATGGGCATTTACTAGAGGCCCTGCATCTATCACGAGACACAGGTGATAACAACACTATCCTGCCTGAACATCAAGGAGGTTACATGATCGCAAATAATGGGAGCAATTTCAACATGGCCATGACATGTTTTCTATTTCAAATGTGGATTTGTTTTGAATTGCATTTAGCAAGCCATCAAATAAACTAGTTCTTATGTTGAGAAAACTAACACTACCAAACTCATAACCATTAGTTTCACTAGATTGCATTGCTCTTTAAGTTGCCCAGTATGAACAGTTCAAACTACTTCTCCATTAACATAGCTAGAATTGTTTTCTACATGCATTATGCAATCCAGTAGTTCTCCAAAATGGTTTACTAGTTAGGACCGTTACAGCTCTCAATAATTCAACAAACTAGAATTAGCCTTCATTAAAAACCAAATGCATTATGCAATCCGCTAGTTCTCCAAAATGGTTCACTAGTTAGGACCATTACAGCTCTCAATAATTCAACGAACTATATTGAGGAATATGTCAGAATTAGCCTTCATTACATTCTGAACACTTTCACTGTAGACAGGTTATATTCTTTATCGACAAAGGTTGTACATCCAACCCAGGATAAGACCTATTGGGTATGGAACAAAGCTTTTCCTGGCCTGTTTACACAGCTATTTCCTTGCTATTTAAACATAAATAATT
The DNA here is from genome assembly GCA_001517045.1 of Pseudotsuga menziesii. Classification (NCBI taxonomy): domain Eukaryota; kingdom Viridiplantae; phylum Streptophyta; class Pinopsida; order Pinales; family Pinaceae; genus Pseudotsuga; species Pseudotsuga menziesii. The sequence continues at coordinate 16,578 of LPNX010197921.1, read as the reverse complement.
ATGACTTCTATCTAAACTAAGAATATCTATACAACTAAGATTGCTTGATCTCCCATTATAACAAACTAAAGCACATTAAGAAAATAGCAAGGAATCTCAACCATCGTCAACTTCATCATCTTCGTCTTGCTCTTTGTCATCTTCATCAGTGCCTTCATTATCCTTACCCTGCCAAAAATATAACCAATACAGGGTGTTATGGTAAGTGTTCTACAAAGCAAATGTTGAAACAATCATAATTAGTGGCCAGGTTATTTACCCTCAATACATAACAATAGAAGAATAGAAGTAAGTGAATTAATAGAACCATATTTTGACTTACAGGCTCTTCATCATCATCATCATCATCATCATCATCCACGTCATCTTCTCCATCTGCTTCCTGCCATTTTCATTTGCAATTCACAAAAGCTACATCAACAAATCTACAGAAACCTTTTAAAAGGCAATTATATAATTTCATCATATTCGGCACTTACATTGTTGAAGTACCTCAGCGGATTGGGCCACAAATCTTCTTTAATTATCTCAGCTATCTGATTCACCAGAGGATGATCATAAGATTTCAAGGTTATAAAAGCAGAGCTTCACATGTTGAATAAAATGTTATTAAACAGTCATATACAGAGTGATGACTCGAAACATCAAGCAAATGTGGATAGTGTTTGTCCTTTAACAATTCTGCAGATGGAACAATACGACATGCAAGAGATGGCAACTGCAAAGATCAACCCACAACATCATACCAATTGAATACTGGTGAGAACTGACAATTACATAATACATCCAAGAAGACTTACTACAACGAAAGGACATGCTGGCAAATGAGGTTAATTTTAAATAAACTTGGCACGCTTCCAATATCACAGGCATATTCTTTTTCCCTAACAATGAAAAGAAGCAGAGGTGGTGTGCAGTGTGCACACAAAATATATACATAAAGAAAAGTCTTGGGTCAGGATCTGTACATCATGGGGACAAAAGCTTGGAAAGATGATTCATGTTCAATTTAAATATAAACATGTCCACTAGCGGCCAAAGATGGTCAATTGAGCTGATAAAGTTCAATGACCAAAATGTATATTGCGAGTGCCTAAAACATCTTCAAAAACGAGTATCAACAAAAAGCAAGCTTTACAAGAAATATAATGAAGCGAAATGAAGCGAAAGGACCCAATAGGTAAAAAGGGGTGAGGATAATTGGTATGCTAGGTTGAAAAGAAAATAACTGTGGCCTTGCAGGTATATGAAAAGGAGAATAATGGGAGAAACAATTCCCCTCAAATACCTGATAGGTGAAGATCTTCATGCAGCAGCTGGAAATAAAATCATAGTCTGATTTTGCCCAAAATCTCTGTTGTGTTGGTGCATGCACGCCTCTTGTTGTTGCATGCAAATCTCTTGCCTGCTGCCTTCCTTTTCTCTTCAAAAATGGTGAGGAGAAATGCCCCAATAGGTAAAAAAGGGAGAGGCAAATTGGTATGCTAGGTTGAAAAGAAAATAACTGTGGCCTTGCAGGTATAAGAAAAGGAGAAAAATGGGAGAAACAATTCCTCAAATACCTAATAGGTGGAGATCTTCGTTCAGCAGCTGGAAATAAAATCAATCGGAGTTTGCCCAAAGTTTCCGCATTGTTGGTGCAGTCTATTGCCTGCTACCCTCATTTTCTCTTCACAATTGGTGAGGTGAAATCTCCACTGAAGCTAGAGTCGATCTCCTCGCAGAATTAATCAATTTATTATAATGATGGAGAGTGGTGCTTAGAATCTAAGAATCATCTGACCAGAATGAGTCCGAATCTGCCAAATGCTGATCTACCAGAGATGAAGAGAAGAGGTAGTGAATTAACTTAAACTTCTGATTTTGGTGTGATGTTGAGTGCTAGAATTATGGTGAGCACATCATTTAACAGATTTTTTAATTTGCTGACTCATCATCCAATACAATTTGTGGTGTGGCATCATTTGTACGGAGAATTTTTAAACACTGATGTGTTTGCCACATTCAATTCTTGGGGTATGTTGATTCAATAATTACATTGGAAATAGAATTCCATTAGTATTGATGGTGTGTATTTTGGCCAAGTTGTCACTCTTGAGATGATGCGATCTCAAAGGGTGGGCCATGCATGTTTTTAGAACATGGTAATCAGTGGGACTCGCTCAGTTTCTGAACACTCAACATTCCATGACTTAATAAAGGTCACTTCCACATCTAAGCATCTTACTTTCAGCTTAAGTTCATGTTTAAATTTGTCCGCAACAATTACGTTCAGCCACTAAATGATTGACTATAGCTCACCTGTAAGCATGACTCTGTTCGCTACAGGAGCCTTCAAGTGTGCATTTATCTGCTACAGACCATTTTTAGTCAAGATTTGTCTTCTACAGGTCCCTTTATGTCTGATTTTGTTAGCTACAGTCATCTTTATGTCTGCTGAAGACCACTTTTATAGATAAGTTGTTATCTAGGCACCTTCTGGCCTGTTACAGCCATCTTCGTGACTGATGTAACCACTGTCATGTCAGTCTGAGTAAGTAGGTCGACTGTATTTTCAGCTCAGATTTAAGAAAATTCCACTTTCCAAACAAACCAAAAGAATGAACTTTGTCAACAAAGTGTTCACCAACCAGCAGATGACCGACAACGGTGTTATTGAAAAACTGTTCATCCACAGGCAGATGACCAACAAGGATGTTGTTGACAAAGAGCTCCCTAACAAGCAGATGACCAATAAAGCATTCCCAACAAGGGGGAAACCCACAGGGTAGTCTTCAAGAAGGAAGCTGATCGACAGTAGCATCCTCGACAACAAAATCACCAATAGAGAGGTGATCATTGTTAGTTTTGTACCTAGGAATTTGTTCCCTAAGTGACTTTTTGCCTAAGTCACTTAGAAAAGGGAAAAAGGTGACCCTCACATTAAAAGCTACTTAATGAGACTTTATAAAGTTAAAGTCACTTTTTGATAAATTTAAGTGGGTGAGTAAATTTATTTAAGTGATTTAAATAAATGTGACTTTTACTCTCATTGAATCTTAGCCATTGGATTGGATCTTTCTCCACCGTTGGATTAGATTCCCACTTAGGATTTAGACAAAAAGGGTTGAGTAAGGCAAAACACTTTACTTTTCATTCTTGAGAGGAGAAGAGCAGAGATAGCTGAAGAAGAGAGAAGGGCACGAATTCCAAAACAGAACTGGAAGAGATTTTCAGTGGGCACGAAAATCGAGATAAATTGTTGGCACGAGTTTCGAGGTGAAGGTATGGCACATTTATTGCAGGCACACATTTCGAGACAGTGAAGTACGGCCAGCATTTATTGTGCACAGAAATCGAGAAGGGTATGGCCTCATTTATTGCAAGCACGTTTTTCGAGGAGCTGTACCGGTGCATTTATTGCAGACTGTACAGTACGGTTTTTGCACGATTTTCGATGACAGTTTGGGCACAAAATTCAAGGCCGTACAACAGCATTAATTGCTGTCCGTACAGTACAGATTCTGAGTAGTTTGGCACAGTTTTCGATGGCTGGAATTTGCTGATATTTTTGGCACATTTACCAAGGAGGTTTGCACAGAAATCAAGGCAGCAAAAGCTTGGAAAACGTGACAGTCTGCTGGTCAAATTTCTGGGTTGAGATAAGTTGGATTTTTTACTGTAAAAATTAATGTCTGATTTTTATCCTGAAGCATAATAAAAACTCTCTCTCTCTCTAACTGGTTTTCCCCGTGGGGGTTTTTCCAGGGCTTGTTTTGGCCAAAAATCTCTGAGTCTATCATTTTATGGTGTGATTGTTAAACGTGTTTTTCAGCCTGTTAGTGTATTTTACCGTGTGTTTAATTGTTCAGAAAAATTTCATAAGTAACCTACAGCCAATGCAAAACCGGCTGTATGTGAAAACCACGAAATGTTGACATAAACCAGCAAACAGTAAAACGCAGAATTTCTTCATGGTATCAGAGCTTGGGGGCAGAAAACAGTGATAGTTTGCAGACACACAGAAATTTTCAGATCTCAGAAATTTTTAGTATTTTACCTTCTGTCTGTGAGCAGCACTTTGTTGGGTTGGTGTAGAGATGGCTACAGGACTTAGACTAGAGGATAGGTTGGATGGGACAGGAAATTTTGTGCCGTGGAAGGCCAGAATTTTACTGATACTGGAGGAGAATGAGTTATGGCCGGACATAGTTAGGAACACTACAGCTGACCCGGTTGTCATTCCCGCAGAAACAGATGTAGTAGCTCACTCAGCTTTCAACAAGAAGGACTGTAAAGCTAGGAGGATCATTGTAGATGCAGTTAAAGACCACATAATCCCTCACATTTCAGGCAAGACTAGGGCACACTTGATGTGGTCAGCCTTGATCAGTTTGTATGAGAGTTCCAATGAGAACAGGAAAATGGTTCTCAAAGAGATACTCAAAAGTATAAAGATGAATGGGGGTGAGGGAGTCACAGCATATCTTACCAGGATTTCTGCAGTTCGAGATGAACTTGCAGCGATTGGGGAGGTGGTAGCCCCTACAGAGCTTGTACGCACAACAGTGAATGGGGATTCAAAGCCCTGGGGTGCATTTGTGCAAGCCATAGTGGGTAGAGAGAACCTACCTACCTGGGATAGACTTTGGGATGACTTTGTGCAGGAGGAGACCAGGAGAGGTCTTGTACAGGGCAGTACATCTCACAGTGGGGTTGATGACGAGAATGTGGCTTTGGCAGCTAAGGGCAAGAAGAAGAAGGGTCCCAAGAAGGGTGGGGCCAAGCAGCACCAGCAGCACCAACAGAGTGGGCAGAAGAAAGACTTGAGTAAAATCAAGTGTTATGCATGTCAAGCATTTGGGCACTATGCTTCACAGTGTCCAAGTAAGAAGAAGAAGAATGGACAAGGGCAGCAGACAGCAGCCTCAGCAGAGGTTGATGAGTTTGGTGATGCATTTCAGAGGAAGTTTTCCCTATATGCTGGACAGATGGAGAGAGAGAGAGTCTCTTTAGCCACCAGCACAGACATGGATATGGATAGTGAGCATTCATTGTTGGCAGGTCATCAGGGGAGTCCATCCACCTCTACTACTTGGTATATTGACAGCGGAGCCTCGAGCCACATGACTGGAGCTCGAGAGATGTTCTCGGAGCCATCTCAGACAGGTAGAGATGTGGAGGTTGTCCTTGGAGACAACACCGTTGTTAGAGCTGTTGGTCGGGGGACCATTACATTTCAGAGGGAGTCGATGAGTCTCATGACTCTGAGGGATGTGTTGTATGTCCCTGGGCTAAAGAAGAACCTTGTGTCAGTTTCCACCATTGAGGACAGGGGTCTTGGGGTGTGCTTTTCAGATGGGAGAGTACAGGTGTATCCCAGGGCTACAGGTATGTCTAGTGCCATGGACATTGGAGTCAGATGTGGAAAGCTATACAAGCTCTTGTTTCAGCCACAGTGCGCTCTAGCACACAGCAGCAGCAGTGAGCTATGTGAGCTTTGGCATCGGAGGATGGCCCACCTACATCACCCAGCTCTCAGATTGTTGAGGAGCATGGTTACAGGATTACCGGAGTTCAGCATTGAGTAGAGTGATGTGTGCAGGGGGTGTGCTTTGGGAAAGTACACCAAGATTGCTTTTCCGAGCAGTGATACGAGAGCTGCAGGGGTGCTAGATCTTATCCATTCTGACATATGCGGTCCTATGTCATCAGTGTCTTTGACAGGTTTTGAGTACTACATTAGCTTCATTGATGACTACTCCAGGAAGACCTGGATCTACTTCTTGAGGAGCAAGAAGTCCTCACTTGTGTTGAGAGTCTTCCAAGGGTTCAAAGCCCTTGTGGAGAAGCAGACGGGGAGGAAGATCCGGATGTTGAGATCGGACCTTGGGGGTGAGTATACCTCCAAGGAGTTCGATGCATTCTGCAGACAGGAGGGCATTCAAAGACAGTTGACAGTTCCTTACACTCCTGAGCAGAATGGAGTAGCAGAGAGAAAGAACAGGTCGATTGTGGGGGCAGCCAGGGCGATGCTTCATGATCAAGGGTTACCTTTCTTTCTATGGGCAGAGGCATGTAGCACTGCAGTTTATCTGCAGAACAGGAGTCCTCACAGGGCAGTGGGGAGCAAGACTCCTGAGGAGATGTATTCAGGCAAGAAGCCTGAGGTGGGCCACTTTCGCATATTTGGCTCGTTGACTTACTCTCACGTCCCTTCTGAGAAGAGGACGAAGTTTGATCCCACCGCAGAGAGAGGCATATTTGTGGGATATGACGAGACTTCGAAGGCATATCAGCTTTACTTACCTAGCCTGAGGAAAGTTGTTGTCCGGCGAGAAGTGAAGTTTGATGAGGAGAGAGCCTTCAAGAAGTCTAAGGAGTTAGAGCAGGGGGAGACACCAGCTCCCACACCTCAGTTGGTACAGGCTTCTTCGATGCAGCTATCAGGTCCACAGGTTTCTGGAGTGACTGGATCACAGGGTACAGGCACAGCTTCTACAGGTTTAGTGATTCAGGTGGCTAGCACTTCAGGGACAGTTTCAGGTACAGGTTCAGGGTTGAGTCCTCAGATCTCAGGTTCATCAGGTACTGGTCCTCGGGGTGTTGGACCTTCAGGTACTGGGACTTCCTCAGATGAGGAGAGCCCAAGACCAGTTTGGGAGGAGCAATCTTCAAGGAAGAGGAAGCCTAAGTGGCTTCAGGAGACCTTGAAGGAAGCAGAGGCATTTGGTAGGCCCCAGGAGCAGATCAGGACAGTGGTGGAGCCTGACAGGTATGGTGTCGTGCCAGACAGGGATGGTATGGCCCTTGTTGCGAGTCTTCGTGACTCTGAGCCATCCACATTTGAGGAGGCTTCCCAGCATCAAGTATGGAGACATGCCATGATGGAAGAGTACCATTCCATCATGAAGAATGATGCTTGGGAGATAGTGCCGAGACCTGAGGGGAAGTTAGTTGTGACTTCCAAGTGGCTTTACAAGATAAAGCATGATGCGGATGGCAGTGTGGAGAAGTACAAGGCTCGGTTTGTGGCGCGGGGGTTCTCATAAGTTGAGGGAGTTGACTATGATGAAACATTTGCTCCAGTTGCTCGGTATTCTTCTATCAGGGCAGTTATATCTATAGCAGCAGAGATGGGTTGGAAGATCCACTAGATGGATGTGAAGACTGCATTTCTCAATGGTCTTCTCCAGGAGGAGGTATATTTAGAGCAGCCACAGGGATTTGAGATCCATGGGAGAGATTCTCATGTGTGCAGGCTGAGGAAAGCCTTGTACGGACTGAAGCAAGCTCCTAGAGCTTGGTACTCCAGAATTGATACTTACTTGACATCGATGGGATTCCAGAAGAGTGACGCTGATCCCAACCTTTACTTCAGTGTGGTTGGAGGAGATCCGCTCATTCTTCTGCTATATGTTGATGATCTATTTATCACAGGTGATGAGCATCTCATTGCACATTGCAAGAGAGATCTAGCATCGGAGTACGAGATGACAGACATTGGACTGATGCATTACTATCTGGGGATGGAGGTTTGGCAGGAGCCTGGACATATTTTCCTTGGACAAGGGAAGTATGCAGTTGATATTCTGAAGAGATTTCGGATGGAGGACTGCAAGCCGATGTGTACGCCTATGATCACCAACTGGAAGCAACTTCATGCTTCCAAGGGTAAGTTGGTGGATCCCACTTTATATCGTCAGCTCATTGGGTCATTGATGTATCTGGTCAATACCAGGCCAGACTTGTGTTTTGCAGTTAACACTCTTAGTCAGTTCATGGTTGAGCCTAGGAGTGTGCACTGGATTGCCGCAAAGCACATACTGAGATATGTTGCAGGTACGGTGGATTATGGTCTGGACTATAGGGGTTCGGGTGGAGTCAGCTTGGTTGGGTTCACAGATTTAGACTGGGCAGGTTGTGTGAGGGATCGAAAGAGCACTTCTGGTTGTTGTTTCAGTTTGGGCTCGGCAGCAGTGTTGTGGTTCAGTCGGAAACAGAAGTCCGTTGCACTGAGTTCTGCTGAGGCTGAGTATATGGCAGCCAGTCAGGCTACTTGTGAAGCACTATGGCTTCGCAAGTTATTGGTAGATTTATTTGATCAGCAACTTAGGCCTACGGTGATCTATTGTGACAATCAGAGTTTAATTCAGCTCTCTAAGAATCTAGTGTTTCATGACAGGTCGAAGCACATTGAAATCAGGTACCATTTCATCCGTGACTATGTTCAGAGAGGGGCAGTTGAGCTACAATATATATCCACTGATGAGCAGGTAGCAGACATTCTGACGAAGTCTTTGGGGAGGGGGAAGTTTGTCTTCTTCAGAGATAAGTTGGGAGTGGTGCAGAACACCTTCCTCAGTAAGAGGGAGTGTTAGTTCTGTACCTAGGAATTTGTTTCCTAAGTGACTTTTTGCCTAAGTCACTTAGAAAAGGGAAAAAGGTGACCCTCACATTAAAAGCTACTTAATGAGACTTTATAAAGTTAAAGTCACTTTTTGATAAATTTAAGTGGGTGAGTAAATTTATTTAAGCGATTTAAATAAATGTGACTTTTACTCTCATTGAATCTTAGCCATTGGATTGAAATCTTTCTCCACCGTTGGATTAGATTCCCACTTAGGGTTTAGACAAAAAGGGTTGAGGGAGGCAAAACACTTTACTTTTCATTCTTGAGAGGAGAAGAAGAGCAGAGATAGCTGAAGAAGAGAGAAGGGCACGAATTCCAAAACCGAACTAGAAGAGATTTTCAGTGGGCACGAAAATCGAGGAGATAAATTGTTGGCACGAGTTTCGAGGTGAAGGTACGGCACATTTATTGCAGGCACACATTTCGAGATAATGAAGTGCGGCCAGCATTTATTGTGCACAGAAATCGAGAAGGGTACGGCCTCATTTATTGCATGCATGTTTTTCGAGGAGCTGTACGGTGCATTTATTGCGGACTGTACAGTACGGTTTCTGCATGATTTTCAAGGACAGTTTGGGCACAAAATTCGAGGCCGTACAACAGCATTAATTGTTGTCCGTACAGTACAGATTCTGGGTAGTTTGGCACAGTTTTCGATGGCTGGAATTTGCTGATATTTTTGGCACATTTACCGAGGAGGTTTGCACAGAAATCGAGGCAGCAAAAGCTTGGAAACCGTGACAGTCTGCTGGTCAAATTTCTGGGTTGAGATAAGTTGGATTTTTTATTGTAAAAATTAATGTCTGATTTTTATCCTGAAGCATAATAAAAACTCTCTCTCTCTCTAACTGGTTTTCCCCGTGGGAGTTTTTCCAGGGCTTGTTTTGGCCAAAAATCTCTGAGTTTATCATTTTATGGTGTGATTGTTAAATGTGTTTTTCAGCCTGTTAGTGTATTTCACTGTGTGTTTAATTGTTCAGAAAAATTTCATAAGTAACCTACAGCCAATGCAAAACCAGCTGTATGTGAAAACCACGAAATGTTGACATAAACCAGCAAACAGTAAAACGCAGAATTTCTTCAATCATCGACAACATGGTCATTGTTGCCACAAAAAATGGCACCCCAAATGCAAGGATTCAAAAGGGTTCTAGCTAAGTGCAACTATGGAAATAGGATAGCTGTCAAGCATCAAATTTCCCTTCACTTTAAGTGGTAGATGAACCACTAAAGGGGGATTCCTTGAAGCAACTAAATCAAAAGATCTACTCACTTAGCTTTTGATTGGTTGAAGGCCCAAAAGGTTTACTTGGAATCAGACTGAATCACTTGAAGATTATAACTTATAAACCATTGAACATAAAAGAATGTATGAAATTGAACTGTGAGAGAGTTTATGAAACCCTCAAACTCTCACACAGTCCAATTCCAGAAAACTAAACTTATTACGGCTAACTGTGAAAAGTGAAAACATTCATTCTCAAGATGTCTTAAGTGAAACATGAACAATCATTATCATTAAATGAGCATGCCAATCAAAATTTGCTGCTGAAACCAATTGGTCAATAATCATAAAGAGACTATGACCATATGAAAGTGATATTGACCAAGGAAGATTGCCGCAATTATGATAAAATAAACATGCACGAACAGCAATGAAATAAAAGACTTAGATGATACAATTGCCATTAAACCACATTAAATATTTCTGTGTAAATTGTGACTTAATTCTGAAAGCATAAATTTAGAAAACCATGGGATAGTTCTCTATTGTTGATTTTGCCAACAGAACTATATCCTTTATCTATAAATTTCAAATCTGAAATGATATGTAAATATACCAGCAGAGATCTGAAAATTTTCCTAGGACAAATTTGCTGAAGTGCAAATAATAGTATAATGAAACAACTCCAGACAATTAAAGTTCAGCTCATAAAAGTATAAATAAAATTCACCATCTGGAGTTAAACAAATCTAAAATGAACATTCAATCCCAATTTTGCATTAAGTAAAGATAATCATCCAACCATAAACATAGCATAAAATGGATTAAAGTGCAACCCCAAAGGGATTTGTTTAGATTGTAATGTCCCAAATTTTTCATTGGGTCACAATGGCCAAATCACATTTTCCATATTCATTAAAGTTGTCAAATGGATGCTAAAACTCAAATAATTGCCAAGGAGGAAAAGCACTAGTTTCCTAGGTTGGGGGTGGAAGCTTTGATATTTGGAATAAGGGGGATAATAAATAATGTTTAGACATTAGAAGGAGATAAATATTTCATAATGTAGCTTATTAAATAAATACAAGAGAAAATGGAAGTGGCAATGGAGCATGAAGACACATGGAGACAATGGGGCCCACACTAGCTAGAATTCCTATGTTAAATGGTATCTTTCTCTTGCAAATTCGAATATATGGGAAGCCTAATGTTTTGGATGGATTATAAGGTTAATATACTTGTCCATATACTTCATAGGTCAAATTTGGGATGAATTGTAACTTACATGGGAGAGGAAGAGCCAAATGGGAGTTTCATGGACACTTGGCTAGATTCCCCTTGCATTCATGACATCTATGACACCAATGATGGAGATTCTATGACAATTATGACACAAGTCAGATCTGAAGGCTGACATACTGACATACTGACATGTCAGGACTGAATAGAGAATCTTGGAGGTCGAATTTGAGAGTTGGAGAAGGCCAAGAGGCTCCTACTCAAATTTGGGAGAAGAGGGAAGGTGAAGAGAGAAGCCAGATGGCATAGCATGAGCAGCCACACCAATTTGACTTGGCTTTGGTTTATGGATGGATTTGGAAGCTTAGAAGACTAATAATGTTTATAAAATACAGGGATCAGCCATGAGAAGAGGCTTTTGCTCATTTGTGAAATTGTCATCTGTGAATTGTGAGAGCTAGTGGATTACTAGTTTTCTTGCTTAAGCCAATTTTGAGGGTGAAAGATTCCCGTCCTAGCTGGTGTTTGGAAAGGCCACTCAGGTCTTTCATGGAGATTTAATGGAGTCTTATTTGCGGGTGTAAGCTACAGGAAAGCATGTGGATTCTTCTATTGTAGCACTCTCTCTCAACTATTTCCAGTTTTCACACCATATCCATGCCAATGGAGGGATTGTGCTTTGGGTGAGCTATTGATCTATTTGGGGAAGATTATAATGCCAATTATATTATGTGTTGATGTATATGCTCTGTATTTAATGTTCAGAATACTCTCAGGTCGAAATACCCAAAAGAATTCATGTAAAAATGTTGAACAATGAAGAGAGTGTCATTTCCCCATTATCTTGTTGTGAACCATTGTAATGCTGATGATTTCGAATTGGGAGAGCCTTTCATTGTCCATTTCTGATTGTAATCAGTTCAATATGCACTATTATTCATTCTCATAATGTTTCAAGTCGAAATTCCCAAGAGTTGTATGTCAAAATGACTTTTAATGAGCAAACAATGACCATTTCCACTCCATTTTGATATATGTCATGGTAACGCTTATTATTTCGAACGGAGGAATGTATCTATGATAAATGTATGATGGATGGACTATAATTAATGTGTATTTCAAGTCTCATGTTCAGTACTTAAGCATTGGAAGCCATTTTACTCATTTTTATTGCATTGGGAGAAGATGTGGTGCATTTTCCCCAATGGTCGAAATTGTGACTTGGGAGTTGTTTTGGAAAGAGTCATAACAGACTGTATAAACTGAACCATGATGCATATGAGACTTTTAAAAGGTCCCTTACACATACCCAGCCTCTGTTCAAAAATTCAAGTGACTTTGGGATCATTTCTGAAGCCATTTCTGACAATTACCCAAGGGGAATTGGAGCCCCAATTTGCTAGTAAAGACTCCTACTTTGAACAGAACATTAAACAAGTTTGCAGAAGTAATTTGGAGGTCACAAAACATACATGAGAATGATATTTAAGTTATATTATCAGTCATGTACCTTCAAAGAAAATTTGGAAGCATTTGGGTCAATTTGGAGGTCTAGACATCAAAACTAGTCAAGAGCCAAAATTGTGAAAAAATTGAAAAATTGGGCATTTTAATAAAATTCCAAAAAGGGGACATTACGTAGATGTCCTTTACTTGTTAAAATGTTTCCATTATGTACCATTACTTGTCATTTATGATCCATTCCATGCCACACATGGCACCCTTTTGACTGAGTTTGTTGCAGATTCCTTCATTTGAGGAGGGCATGCTTGTCCCTTTTTGACTACTTGGACCATTGAAACATTGTATTGATGATGGAAAATTGTTACTTGTGACTTGTCGAAGTTATGGATAAGGTTGTTGGACCTGTTAGTTGCATTTTGTACCAGCTATCATTATTTTGACTACCTCTACTTCGGTGCCCTTCTCTCGGGCGTTATTTGTACCACATGTATTATTTCTCTCATATTTTAGTGGTGCACCCACTATTTTGACTTGTCAAAGCTGTTAGGAGTTTAAGTTAGGGTTGTTATCTTTGACCATGTCATCGATGGTTATTTTCCGTTGAGGAGGTTGTTGAGCTCTCTTCATATATAAAGAGAGCCTCTCGTTGTACTCTCATGATTTTTGATATCTTGAAATTGGGAATAAAAGTCTCACATTGGAGAAACACTTGGTTATTTCTTGAGTTTACCGGTTGTGTGAAGATATTGGAGAAGAAAAAGAGGATATTAGGAGCTAGATGTTGAAGATCTCTCCTAGCTTCATGTAGATACTCAACTTTGAAATAATTTTGCAGTGTATTTTTGTAGATTTTTCTCAAGTTTTCAGCCACCAGTTTCAAGTTTAAAATTTATCTCTGTTTATAACATTCTCAGAAAATAAAAGTGCTGGAAATAAACATGAAATTTTCAGACCTTAAAACACTACTGTAACTTCACTTTTAACAAACAGAAAATAAATATTTAGCACACCATTCAATCACACAGTACTCAGGAATTTTTGGCCAATGGCCCTGGAAAAACCCACAAGGGGAAAACCAGTCAGAGAGAGAGTTTTTGTTATTTCTTCGAGATAAAAATCAGACATTAAACTTACAGTAAAAAATCCAACTTATCTCAACCCAAAAATTTGACCAGCAAGCTGCCTCGATTTCTGTGCAAGTGTCGTCTCGTTTTCCGTGCAAGTTCTTCTCGAAAAATGTGCCTAAAAATTCAGCAAAAATATGCCCTCAAACTCTGTGCCAAACAGCAATAAAGGCTGCCCTCAATTTCTGTGCAAACAGTCACAGAAATCCGTACTGTACGGACTGCAATAAATGCAATGGTACGGCCTCAAAATTTGTGCCACAAAAATACAGTCTGCTGCCTCGGGAATCATGCTGTACTGTCCCTTGAATTCTGTGCCTAAAGATTACCTCGAAACTCGTGACAAATCTGTATTGTACTGTACTGTGCCAAATCTGTACTTGCACTGTATTAAATGTTGTCGTACTTCAGTCTCAAAATCTGTGCCAGCATTTATTGAAGGCCATACTCCTCGATATTTGTGCCCACAAAAATTCAATGTTCCACGGGGACGTGTCTCCCAAGGTCGGGGGCATGCCCCCTGCGCCCCCCACGCCCCGGGGGCCGGGAGGCTCCATGGGAAACGTTTCCCAGCGCCCCCTTTTCTCAAAAACGTGGGGAAACGCACTTTTTTGACGTTCCTTGATGGGGGGCTTCTACACGCCGCCCCCCCCCCCCCCCCCCCCCCCCCCGAAAATGGGGGGGCTCCCACACGCCCCCCCAAACTTTTAATTTTTTTTAATTAAAAAACACAAAAAAATTAAAAATGAAATTTAGTTAAAAAAAAAAGAATATACTAACTAAATCGTGGTTTCTACCCTATTCTCTTTTTCACCGTGACCATAAACTATCCCACGCGGCCTCCATTTTGGCGTTTTCCCATTTCACAGTCCGACCTTTCACCCGTGAAGGGCCCATGAGCACAGTTCTGAGTGTAATGCCTGCGAGTTGAGCTGAGCAGTTGGTGGAGTCTCAGCCCATGAGCATTCCATGGAGTTTCAGCAGTGGCTCGTGAGCATTCCGTGGAGTTTCACTGACCCGTGGAATGTTTCAGCAGTGGCCCGTGTGAGCATTCCGTGGAGTTTCACTGACCCGTGGACTGTTTCAGCAGTCTAACACGAATGTCTGAACCTACAGAGTTCTCTTCACTATTGGGTTCATAACATACACTTCTGGAGTCTCAACGGAATAGATGCCAGGTCTTTGTCACATAAATATGAAATAATGAAATCAACAAACAAGGAGTGAATCAGTAGCGGCCCGTGGACTGTTTCAGCAGTGGCTCGACCCGTGGACTATTTCAGCAATGGCCCGTGTGAGCATTCCGTGGAGTTTCACTAACCCGTGGCCTGTTTCAGCAGTGGCCCGTGGAGAGATTGGAGTGGACGTTGGTGGCCGTGGAGTGGACGCTGCTAGTGGGTAACGAAGCACGATTTACCAATTTTTGTGGGCCGTGGACTGCTCTTCCTCTCCACTGTGCAGTGTGGAGGTATTTTAAATTTTAAATTTTAAAGTTTTCAACTTTTTCTTTGAAATTTTAACTCTGTTTTTTAATTTTTTAACTCCGTTTTTCTAAAATTACTAACTGCCCACATTTTGGCATTTCCTCATGCCTGCTACCCTCCTACATATAAGACAGATCTAGTGTAGTTCATTACGATGCATTTCTCCTTGCTAAATTGTGGAGAACTCAGAACAGTAGAGATGATTCCTTGAAAATTTTAAATATCATAAATCTCTGAACTAAGAAAAGCACTTAAGGCTAGGCCATTGATTACTCTTGAGTCTTCTTCCATTGACATCTTTCCTTTCAGATTCAGAAGTTTTCACCATTCTGAAACTGGTGGAAACATGAAAAAAAATACTTTTCATGCCTAAGACAGGACATCCAAAAGATCACAGTTATCTCATGATAAATCATAAGAAGGCTCTCAAGTCAACCTGTAATAGCCTTGTCACGTCCTTTTAAATATGCTCAAAATTGAAAACATTGCTTTTGAAGATTGAAGCCTGTGAGTGTGACAGTCTGTGACTGTAGCTCTGTTTTTAAAATTTTTTGCTCTGAATTTTAAAATTTTGTTGAAAAACTGAGATTTACTGCTTGCTGGTTTAAATGAACAATTTGTGTTTTTCACTTCAGCCGGTTTTGCATAGGCTTGAAGTTACTTAAAATTTTGCCGAACAATTTTAAACACACAGTAAAAATTACTTAACAGGCTGAAAACAAATGCATGCACACTATAAAAATTTACTCAGAGATTTTTGGCTAATCAGCCCTGGAAAAACCCCCACGGGGAAAACCAGTCAGAGAGGAGAGATTTTAATTAATTTCTTCAGCAGTGTACAGGACAGAAAAATAGTGAAAATACAACTTATCTCCACCGGCAAACTTCTTCACAAAGTCTGGAAAAATAGTGCTCAGCAAATCAGCCAACACCCTTCTTCTTTTTCTGAGCCAAATTAATGCAACAGTACAGCAACACCAGGCCGTACACTTTCTGGGAATTTGTGCCAATAAAACAGACCGTACAGCAGCAGACTGGCCGTACCTCCTTCCTCGAAATCTGTGCAGTTAATAAGTAGCCCGTACAGGAAGAAACCCAGCCGTACCTTCCTCGATATTTGTGCAAATATTAAATGCACTGTACAGAAGTAAAGAACAGGCCGTACACCCCTCGAAATCTGTGCCAATTTAATGCACCGTACAGCAGAGATAAACAGGCCGTACACCTCACGAACTGTGCAATAAATGAAGCAGTCGTACAGCAGGAAAAACACACAGGCCGTACTCTTCTCGGGTTCAGTGCAAACAAATTAA